>OY744615.1:47957684-47982684 GCA_963556255.1 Allolobophora icterica | reverse complement strand
CATCTTGACGGTCTATTTTATCCGCTGCAGATGACATATCCCTTCACGTCAACACAACAGACAGACAGATTATCCCCCGCACATAACATACATTGTTTATAATAACAATTGATCACACTCACACACACACTCACACACACACACACTCACACTCACACACACACACACACACACACACACACACACACACACACACACACACACACACACACACACACACACACACACACACACACACACACATATATATATATATATTGCGTGTGTCTGTTTATATTTATTTATTTTACTTCGGATATTATATACATAATATATAGGTCAAAGTATATATATATATATGTATATATATATCACGTATCCATATGCACGTATATATAATTGTCAGAATATGTTACCTAAGTAATACATTTCTTTATATAAATACATATATGTTCCGTACGTATATATGCTTATGAATATCACGTGTTACTTTGAGAGATGGACATTAAATTGCTAATCGGTAAGAATTAGAATTTGCAAAATGCTGCAGTTAATCGATTAGAATTATATAGAGTTAGCATGCAGCAGTTAATGAATTAGCAATTAGAATTACATTTCGATAATTTATACATATATTTGCCTCTTGAATTTGTCAAATTTTTATCAAAGCACAGCAAGTTACTGCAGCAGGTTACTTTATAATGGATCATAGTACCTTATGCAGCACAACTCCTATGTCAGAATAGTCCACACACCACATCGATCAATACAAGCTGCAGTAATTGACATTGCTACTTCAGAAGCTCACTATTGTATATTACAATTAGCATATCTTTAATCAATGCATCACTTAGCCTACTAATCGATCAGCTAATCGTTTTACAATTAGAATTAGCTAAGAACTGCTAATCAATGAGAATTAGGATCAGGCGACAGCTAATCGATTAGAATTAGAATTTGTGGTTTATCTAATCGATTAGCTAATCGACTAGAATCTAATCGATTACTGACCCATCTCTTATGTATATCATATTTAAATATGTATATTTAAAACACCATCCTCACCCCATGCAAATGAGACAAACGTAAGAGCCAATCAGAGTTAACCTAAACGAAATCCATAAAATGTACGTCTCTTCATCGCAAAAGTTTCGAATGCTACTGTCTCCAGTGGCCAACACTTCGGCCAGAAGTAGGTCAACGACAGCCAATCAGGTCACACCGATGGCTGAATCATCAGCCAGAAATAGGTCAAAAACAGCCAATCAGGTCCCATCGATGGTTGAAACATCGTTCAGAAATAGGTCGACGACAGCCAATCAAGTCCTGCCGATGGTCAGAACGTCAGAAAAATAGGTTAACGACAGCTAATCAGGTTCCTCCGTCAGCAACTCTCGACATTGGCACAGAATAATCATCCCTCTAACTATCAGTTATGTAAGACCATCATTGGCTCTCCACTCTCTCACACCCCAACTCTCTTATCATCCGGTGGTGCCAGTCAAAAGCCTGAATAAATGAGGAGGGCGACGCTAATCATCTTCGTCTTCAGATAGCTTAACATACCTATCACTACTCCCGCCCCTGCTTCTCGGTATTTTTCGGGTAAAAATAGTTCTGGAGAAGCCAATCCTGTATCCAAAAGTTAATATGATACAATTAATAATAATAATATGATACATAAGATACAAAATGAAATATCACACCGTATGTTAAAAACAGCACAGGATTGGGCGCCATAGAAGTGCATAGATTACAGCGAAAGATCGAGTCAGTGGATCACAGCTTCAATCAGAAGAAAGCAAACAGACATACAGACAGGAAGGCAGATAGACGGACACACAGACAGACATACAGATATACAGGAAGGCAGATACACTAAGAAACAGACAAATAGACATACATAGAGACATACATAGAGACAGACAGAAGGGCAGATAGACGGACAGATAGAATAGGAGTTGAATAATGAGAGAACACAAAAGATTGTAGGTGACGTGGCTTAGCAGGAGGATTAACTCGGATCTTCTGCTCAGCTGAAGCCCTCTATCGGTCGCCGACGAAGCGAATCTAAATCCGGATTAAGGACAATCCAACGACGTTCATCCGAGGCAGAACTGACTCAGTTGATCCGAAGACCACGGCACAGGTCGACCGTAAGATATCTGTGATCAGATAATCCACGAGATTAAGAGATTAAGATCAGCAGGAGCTCAGAGAATTATCCAAACCAACTGGCAAAGAAAGCAGAGGGTTCATCCACGTCATGATATATACGAACAAAGGACAGCAGTTTTCAAAGGACGCAGAGGACAGGTAAGTAAAGGCGAGGAGAAGGTTCCGAGGGATTAGGAGGGTGCCTTCTCATCTACGACCAACCTACTATAGACACTGAACTTTGCCCTGAAAGTTTTAGCGATCTTTTTCTTAATAGTGTGGGGCGCAAGTAAGCAAGGTTGCATACGCTTAGTTTGATATTTAGCCACCCGTTTTAGCTGTCCACATTTATGACAAAACGTAGAGACCCGTTCAAAACGTACTCAATCCAAAATAATTTCTGTTGACGTCAACGTCCTTTGTTGTCATAAGATGTCGTTAAACTCTGGATCCATCCGAAATATACCTTATTACAGCTCGGCACTAGAGTAACTATTACTCTGGCAGTACCAGTCTCACCCGTTCGAAAAGAGGAGGGCGATGCTAATCATCTTTGCTATGACAAGGCGTCGTTAAACAGCAACTGACAGATACAACCTCGGTTGGAATTAGATTCGATGCCTCGCACATGTCTTATATAAACACGTTGGCAGCGTTTAAAAGGTGTTTAAAGAGAATGCTCTATAAAATCGACTGCATTGGTTGGTTAGTTGCTCTTTGACTTTGACGACACATTGTTATGACAAAGATGATTAATATCGCCCTACTGTTGTCTTAGTGCCAGTGCACAGCTTTGAGAAAGGAGGAGGGCGACACTAGTCATCTTGGTTATGACACAGCGTCGTTAAACAGCCACTAACCAACCACAATGCCTCTTGTCTTTAAGACACGCGTCAAAACTCGCCAGTTCTCAGTTGCTTTCAGACATCTAGATGTCTAACAAAGTGAGAAGTGTTACGGGACGTTAAAGGGTGAGAACTGTTCGAAGTAATTTCTGCAGACGTCAACGGCCTTTGTTGCCATAAGATTTTGTTGAACTCTGGATCTGTTTATCCGATCAGTAATAATAATAATAATAATAATAATAATAATAATAATAATAATAATAATAATAATAATAATAATAATAATAATAATAATAATAATAATAACAATAACAATAACAATAACAATAACAATAACAATAACAACAACAATAATAATAATAATAATCGCATCACATCCATAATAATAATAGCAATCGCATAACATCCATCAGTGGCGACAGACGCGAAGCAACCTTTCTGTTCCAGCGTTTGTCCATAAACATTCAACGCTACAACCTTGTCTCTTTTAAAAGTACCTTTCCTTCAAACCATGAAGACGAGGCCTGACCCTCCAGACAATTTACCTGCTCCTAAATAATTTTTTCCAAATCCTGAGGGATCACTGATACCATAATAATAATAATAATAATAATAATAATAATAATAATAATAATAATAATAATAATAATAATAATAATAATAATAATAATAATAATAATAATAATAATAATAATAATAATAATAATACTAATAATAATAATAATAATAATAATAATAATAATAATAATAATAATAATAATAATAATAATAATAATAAATAATAATTAATAGAGCGGGTACCCCGGCGATCAAAGAACCATCAGGACTTACCAGATCCGACGGAAAAAGGCCGGACGGCCAGACTCTGATCCCTTGGAGTGGCGGACGCTCTCTGATATGGGACGCGACCGTGGTGGATACGGTAGCCGCTTCATATCTTCCCGAGACAGCGATCACGGCCGGAGGAGCAGCAGAAAGGGCGGCCACAAGGAAGCACGCCAAATATTTAGAACTAGAAACGAGATACACCTTCGTGCCGATCGCCGTGGAGACATTGGGCCCTACCAACAAAGAAGGTCTCGCCTTTGTTTCTGAAATCGGCCGCCGATTGACGGCAATCACTGGCGAGGCCCGCGAGACAACCTTTCTCTTCCAGAACATTTCAATAACAATTCAACGATTCAATGCCGTTGCATTCCAGGGCACCTTGTCAGGACTACCCGGGATCGAGGACCAGCGGGCCCTTCCAAGCTGGATCTAACTATACAATCTTGAAGAAAACGTTGCAAATTCGAGACAATAATAATAATAATAATAATAATAATTATTATTATTATTATTATTATTATTATAATAATAATAATAATAATAATAATAATAATAATAATAATAATAATAATAATAATAATAATAATAATAATAATAATAATAATAATAATAATAATGATAATAATAATAATAATAATAATAATAATAATAATAATAATAATAATAATAATAATAATAATAATAATAATAATAATAATAATAATAATGGGAGACGACCGGACGGACTTACGCTGATACCATGGCGCAGAGGACGAAGTCTTGTATGGGACGTCACCGTAACTGACACTGTGGCGCCCTCTTACCTTCATGCAACGTCCGCGACATCAGGAGCAGCAGCGGAACTAGCGGCCACGAGAAAGAACAACAAGTACAGCCAGATCCTCGCAGACCACTTTTTTGTTCCTCTGGCTTTCGAGACCTTAGGCCCTATCAATGACGACGGAATGGCCCTTATAAAAGACTTGGGGAGATACTTAGCTTTAACCACCGGAGACCCTAGGGAGACTTGTTATCTACTCCAGCGGTTGTCAATCACCATACAACGCTTCAATGCTGTTGCCTTCATAGGAACTTTCATGCGGCCAGAACTTGTCGAATGATGTTTAAAAAAAATAAATATATTATAATAATAATAATAATAATAATAATAATAATAATAATAATAATAATAATAATAATAATAATAATAATAATAATAATAATAATAATAATAATAATAATAATAATAATAGAGATTAATTCTCACATGTTTAGTATCTGACTCCTGAGGGATTATATGTACCTCGGGGAAAGAAAAAAAAATAATAAAAAAAATAATAAGTCTCATACACACCTTTATAAAATCTTCCATTCAACCTATAAGTTAACGTGACGTTGCCTATTAATTGGGTCAACGCCAGTCACGAAATCGCCGTTAAACGTTTTGGCAACCGTAAGAAAGCTACAGTTATAATAATAACCATTATCAGTCTTGTGAGGCTCTGAGGTGAGCAGGCATTGATGGCGCGAAGTCAGAGATAATGATGGACCAACTAAGCGCCATATCAATTGAACATGCAATGAAAAGAAACATAAAAAGACGATGATAATGAGGAAAAGTAAGGAGAAGAAGGTGGAGAATATCAGAATGAAATCGGTGGAGAGGAAATAGAGCAAGCAAAAGAATTCTGCTACCTAGGAAACATGATTAAGACAGATGCCAAATGCCATAAGGAAATTAAAAGAAGGATAGCACTGGGTAAAGAGGCAATCACAACACGGAAAGAGCTATTGAGAGGAAAAATGAACAGGAATCTGAAGAAAAGAATGGTAAAGACACTGGTGTGCAGTGCGGTGTTGTACGGATCAGAGACTTGGACCATGAGGAAAGAGAACATCAAGAAACTGGAGGCGTTCGAGAAGTGGATTTGGAGAAGAATGGAGAAGATCAGCTGGACAGAACATAAAACAAGCGAAGAAGTGATACGAAGGATTGGAGAAGAAAGATCCTAGATACACATATTAAAAGAGGAAGAGGAAATGGATCGAACACACACTGAGAACGAAAGATACAGTAGACTTAAACAAGAGGCTCAACATCGAGAGGAGTGGCGACGTCGGACGTTTCAACATGCCTGGGACACAGAACCAGAAAAGTCTCTTAAACACCTTTTTAAAATTTTCAACAAGCCCTATAAGTAAGGCTCACGTAAACGGGTGCTTGTTTGCTTTTCACACATGTTCGGATGTAGCCTTAGGTCGAAATGTTAACCTTAAGGCCCAGATGTTTCCAGATGTTTCAAAATAATAATACTAATAATAATAATAATAATAATAATAATAATAATAATAATAATAATAATAATAATAATAATAATAATAATAATAATAATAATCATCATCATCATCATCATCATAATAATCATCATCATCATCATCATCATCATCAGTCACTTGAACACCGTTTTATATCTCAAACTGACCCTATAAATACACAAAAGGCTAAAAATTAAGCTGTAATATGCCACAATAACTTCTATCGACGTCATTGTAATTGTAGTTGTGCCTGAACACTTATATTGCGCCACTCAAATCAACGGCGGTCTACACCTGCATCAATGCCAGCATCGGCAAAAAGGAATGTTTTCAGGCGTCTACGGAACAAGATAGGGGAGAGGGCAAGACGCTCTTAGCGGAGAAACAATGGGAGACAGTTCAAAGCAGCGGGATCCACATATGTGGATTTAGTAGCAACAGTTTTCAGTGCGTAACGACATATCGCCCTCCTCCTTTCTCCAGGCGTGGGACTGGCACTGCCAGAATACGGAGATTGCAGAGCTTTGATTCCACAAAGGACTATATTCCCAGCAAAGGTGAGAAGGCAATCCAGTTGTACCCACCCCAATTTGATTTTGGGGGAACTTGTGTCACCCTCCAACCGTATTCGGTGAGGGTTATACTTCGTGGGTCAGGACCCATATCGAAGCATTCTGCGTCTGTTTCTTGGTCGAACGACCTACATTCAAGTATTCTGGGTCAGGATTTCTGGGTCAATATTTCAACGTCAATCGACCTATATTCAAGTTTCTGGGTCAGGCTACTGGGTCAAGGCCTCTTGATCAGTTGTCCTAAATATCCGTCGATATATAATCAGGCTGATATTGAGCGGCTGTTGGTCGGAGTATAGAATGATCGCAGCCACTTAAAAGGCTATGAAGCGTGTCATCGACATATTTCACTTCAACATCTGTTGCACATGACACCAATTAGTATGTAAGTGGGTCACGCAACGGATCAACAGCGCCATCTGGTCACTGGCATACGAAGATAATCCAAACGATCGGTAGACGAAAATTCACCAAAAGCTAACCAACAAATGACTGAACGAACGAAAGATAACAGATAATGACTGATGATAATAATAATCAGTCTCTAAAACACCTTTTTAAAATCTTACACTGGCCCTATAAGTAAATGCAAAGACGCCGGGTTGCTTGAATAGAGTCCGCATTAATTTGCAAATAGAAGATTTTGTAAACGAATCTGTAGAGAATGCTTGAATGATTGAGTAAACAAGCGAATTGCAAGAATTTAATGAATGGCTGAATTAAAGAATGAATTAGTGACTCACGTGTTTACTAACGCAGTCAGTCATTTCACTCATTCATACACTCGAGTATTCATTCAATCACTCATTCATTCATTCATTCACTCATACATTCACTTGCGCATTCACTGAATGGCTCATTCATTCATTCATTTATTCATTCAATCACTCGCTCATTCATTCACTCGTTCATTCCAACAATCGACTGAATGAATGAATGAAAAAGACATAATTACTGACCATTGACCAGCAGGACTCATTACTAAATCCCCAAAGTCTCCCATCAACGGATAATGGGTTTAGTGCATCTACCCTCCCCCATCTCGATCCCTTTATCTCCCCCAAATCCAATATCCCCACTGCATAGGAGCACTCGAATCCTTTGCCCCACCATCGCATAATGAGAGAAGCATTCCACCCATTGTGTCCAGGGAACAATGGGTTCCCATCGCGCAGCCGGGATTTCCATTTGTCCCGTCCCTCATTTAGTGATAGGGTTCCCAACAGGAAGCCGTCTTTGGGCCCTTGATCTACCCTCACCCTTTCCTTCCAATCTACGCCTTCAACCGAATTCGCCACTAATGCCCCAAGTCATTATGGGCGCAAATCTAAAGAATTTTCGACGATTACTGACATTCGAAATGGTAAGACCTTCGGAATTAAGAATCGCCTCACATGCACACACCTACATACACACCTACACATCCACACACCTACATACACATACACATGCACCTACACATACACATACACATACACATACATACACACGCACAAACACACACACATATATACATACATTTATACACATACATATATACACTCACACTTGTATATGCAAGATCTTTCCACTCAGAAGAAACCTTGATGTATGAGTGTATATAATTATATACATACATATACATATATATATACATATATATACATAATATACATACACGTATACATACATACACAACACATACACCCCGATATGTATATATATGAATAGGTCTATGTTTGCATTTATGAATGTGTCTGTCTGCTGCAAGCGACTTCGTGTTTCTTAGCCTCGGCATACCATACGAGGTCGGGTGGCCATTCCTCTGAACAAACAAGAGTAATACTTTATAAGATCAGCGAAGATATCTGAATCGATTCTGGCTCTACCCCAATGACCAATATTTGTCTCGAAGATTAAGAGACTTTCACGGAGATTAACAGCGCACGAACGGAGATTAACCTCCGAACAATGGAGAAATTCACTATCCTTCGAGAGAAGGCGTTGTGGGCTGAGGCACCGCGTCACTGGCAACCTTTGACCCAATCTTGACCCAGATAGTCCAGTGGTTAGCATGATGGACTATCAATGGAGGGGCAGGAGTTCAAATCCCATCTAGGGCTGAAATTTGTGTCAAGATTTCTGCTCCATCTGAGACCCCTAGCCAACTCAGCTATAATGAGTACACTGACCGTACACTGTCGGCGGGAAGATGAGACGGTGAGGGAGACGACTGGCCACCCGCCTCGTATGCCGAGGCCAAGAAAATGAAGTTGCTAACATTTCATACCAAAGGCTGTTTCTCGGGGTTATCGTAAGGAACTGCTCTACTTTCTCTCGAAATAACAATTGCTCGAAGGGTGCCCGGAATATGTAAGCGCTGCACCTAGCCAATCACGTCCAGCACTTCGAGCAAACATTTACAAATGTTTAAATGCATATAAGTGAACATAAATGTATCGTATTCCTATAATTAACAAACGATTTTCATGTAAAAAAACAATGCCTGATCCGTGTTCGAACAATTACAAAGCGCATCTTGCGATTGTAATTAGTTAATAACGTCGCCGGTGTCTACTGCACAATTCAACAACCAGTGGCACACCAAAACCACTTTAAACGTACCCCTTTCAACTGCATATCCACCATAGGCTGCTCTCTGTCTCACGGACTGATCTTCTGCATATTGAGCTGATTAAGGCTTGGTTTCGGTGTGTCATCGGTTGATGCCTTGTGCATTAGAAACCGGCGCAATAGAAGTTATTAATTAATTATTAGCAAATAAACATGCCAAAAGAGATGAGCCTGAAGTTTAGGTTTCAGTTAAACTAAAGAGATGAGAGAAAGACGTGACCGCTGAGTTCCATAGCTTTGGACAACAACCAAGAAAGCCTGACAATCCTACACTGTCAACTGTGACTTCACAATTGTAAATAAATAATCGTATTTGGAGATTTGTATAGCGCCGCTCACAGCTGAGGCCACTCAGCAGCGCTCCGAGTGCGAAGGCTTCGAGAGAAGAAAAAGGATTTAAGCACGGAAAAGGATGTAGGAAGAGATCCAGAAAGTAAGGTTGCCCGTAGAGAGAGTAAGGAAGGCATTCCACAGGGAGGGCCCCATGTTGGCAAAAGATCTAGTTTGAGCTACAGTGGTCCTGGAACGCGGAACAAAGAGGACACTTGTATTAACCCTGAGATATTTGGGAGTAGTACCCAGTGTAGACTTAAGGATAAGAACAAAAACTTTAAAATACGGGCTAGGAGAGGGAGTCAGTGAAGTTCAATGACAATAAACGAAGAGATATGTGAATATTTAGGAATGTAAGAAACTCAATTAAATGCATTTGACCTGTAATAGTAGTCACCAAAACACTTCAAATCAATAAGCAAAGGTCACAGCGCATGGTCTTTCTGGGCAGCGACTACATGACGTTGTCCGCGCAACCAAACTTTCCCGCCTTCTCTATGCCTCCCCGGTCTGGTGGGACTTCGCTAATGCTGGCCAGCGCACTCGCCTTTGTGCCTTTGTTAAGAAACTGATACCTGCCAGCTGGCGCCGCTCCCTGTGACCGAGCTGACTCAACTCTCTTTTTGGCTGTCCTTAACAATCCCAGTCATATTCTCCATAGCTTCCTCCCCCCTGTCAAGACCAGCACCTATTCGCTCCGCCCCCGTCCGCATAACCGTGAGGTCCCCAGGGCTGATACACTTTCTAGAAAACATTTTATCATTAGAATGCTCTACTTAGGAATTTGAACATTAATTGGATTAAATTAATTTCTTTTCTTTTCCTTTTATTTAGGTTGCTTGTGCCTGTACTTGATATGTTCAGTTTCTTACACTTGCATTAACCCGTTGTTAGCCGCAGTGCGTTTGCAGGTGGAGCATTTACTTACTTACTTACTTACTTACTTACTTACTTACTTACTTACTTACTTACTTACTTACTTACTTACTTACTTACTTACTTACTTACTTACTTACTTACTTACTTACTTACTTACAATGGAACACGGTATCCGATTGGTTAGAGCGCCCGACTTAAACACCTTTAAAACGATGTCAACCATGCTACATAAGGATGGGACACGATACGCGATTAATAACAGTGACTCTATAGCACACTGCATGAATTGGTAATGATCTCCTTATACACCTTTAAAACGTGATCAACCGGGCTATATAAGGATGAGACTGCAACGTATTATTAAGATATTTAGGGTATTGCATACAGTTGGTTAGAGTGTTCGCCTTGTAACGCAGAGGGTATGGGTTCGATCCTCCTCCCCTGAGACGGGTATTGTATATAGACCTTAAGCTAGCCACTCACAGTTGCTCAGCGCCATCGATGTTCTGTAATATGGTCACGATGTGTAATTCTGAACTTTTCGAAGGAGAGACCAACATCAAATATAGTTGTATTGTATTGTACGTACAAGTATATACAATTATACATGCATAAAGACACTTAATATGGCTTTTTCAATTACGTAACATATGCATCGATGACTATCGAAATGATCTAGATGCTCCAGGTGATCCAAATGCGTTTAATGAGGCAGAGACGTTTATCTTATGGGTATTACATTGCACTGAATTGTTTAATTCCAAAGACATAAATGACATAGACAAACCTACGCCAGAAAACACAGACATAAAATCGGTTGTGGCAACACTCACGAAAGAACTCCACCCGCAGTTACTCCACCCGCAGTTACTCCACCCGCAGTTAATCCACGCGCAATCCGCTCACGAGACGACCACAAACATCGGCCTTCGACAGAGGACTCTGCAGTGACACGAACGATGGTAGATGGCGGTAGCAGCCGATGGCAAAATGGCCGCCTCTATAGGCTATTACGTCTAACGCGGTAGATCAAAGAGGACACCGAGCCAATCAGGACAGCTCATCGGACAAAACTTGACAAAAGCCAGCGAGAGGGCGAGAGACAGACAGACAGACAGACTGACAGACAGAAAGAGTTAGTGAGTGCGACAGAGAGACGGGAAGTTAGACAGAGGCAGAGAGAAGGAGATACAGAAAGAGAGGATGAAAGACCAAGAACGAGAGAAAGACAGACAAAGACATAGTGTGACAGAGATACAGAGTTACGCAGACAGACAGACACACAGAGCGAGAGAGAGAGACAGACAGACAGAGACGCTTATCCTCTGGAATTTGCCGCTAGCGATCGCTATCCTGGGCCGTCGTCCAGAAATCTGTCCGATCTCTCGGGGCAATCTACTCGAGTCCCGTCTGCTGACTCTCTGGATTTCACCTGGCGTTATAGAAGTAATTTCATTCGACCAGATTATAGATTCGCTGGTGGTGGTGGTTGAGGTGGTGGTGGTGGTGGTTGAGGTGGTAGTGGTGGTGGCGATAATATGGATTTTGATGATGATCATGTTTCTCACAAGGTGTTGAACAACCATAGTAGCCTTGCAGTATGGCCTCTCTTATTTTCTACGGTTCGTCATAGCACTGAACACGCCCCGAGGGAGTTCTTGACAGCGGTCGAAATCAGCGAACAACGCCCCCGAACGACGAATTATGTCGCTTGGCGGCGCTGAAGTCGGATCGACTGTGCGCCCTCTGGCGACATCCGTCCCGACAATTATCCGCTGATCGGATGCCAGGTAATACATGGGTCGGCCAAGATGATTAACGTAAAACAAAGTATATCTGACTCCCTGCTTTCCTCCCTCCTCACTCTCTGTCTGTCTGTCTGTCTGTCTGTCTGTCTCTGTCTGTCTGTCTGTCTGTCTGTCTGTCTCTCTCTACCTGCCTGCCTGCCTGCCTCTATGTCGCTCGCTGTCTAAGAGGGTGCTCGATAGTGTAGTGGTTAGCGTGCTGGACTGTCAATCGAGAGCTCGGGATTTCAAGTCCTTGCAACAGCGGAAATCTGCTCCACCTGCGTCCCCTAGTCAACTCAGCCATAATGAGACACTGACTGTACATTGTCGGTGGGAACATAAGACAACGAGGGAGAGGACAAACCACCCGTCCTCATATGCCGAGACTAAGAAAAGTGAAGTTGCTAATACTCCATACTCATGGATGCCTCTCTAGCTAGGTTAATGAACCTTCTTAAAATCAGCATAATCAACTCAAAATTAAACTAAATACTTACCAAAAACCAATCACAATCGACTCAATATTTGCTCAAAAGTTACGAAAAGCAGCCACGTTTAATTCAACTCTCAGCCCACGGAAAAATACCTTCAAAAGTAGAAGAGTGATTAACACCAACCCGTCATATATTCTTTATTCAGAGGCCAGTTGCAGCGGCTCATCAAAAGACTTACAATATAGACTGCGGATCTAAAGGGCGTTAACACAGGCTTATACTCTCGGTAATTCTGTAACTATAGTCAAATTATCAAACGCTCATCTGAAAATAGCATCACTAATTTCAATTGTCAATAATTATATCATCAGACAATTAACGATACTAGCCGACAAAACGGCAATGATCAAAGGGAATTAACTCCGAAAAGTCACATGGTAATTTTTCAGACGATTAACGAGAATTGCAACGATACGTCAGAAAACTTTCCTTCGGAGTTAATTTTTAGCCAAGACGAAACCCAAAGACTTCGTCCTAGATTATAAAACTCGCGGAAAATTTTTCATACGCGTTACCTATTGCAATACTCGCTTCCACCAAATTTGAATTCCGTCCTCTTCTAGAGCTTCAATTATTTAACGGCATCGTATTAGCCTACTTATATGGCCAAAGCAAAACTTTTCAAAAGGTGTGTAAGAGACTGATCATTATTATTATTACTGATCAGTAGTTCCATTGTTTAACTACATCTTATGGCTGCCAGGGCCGTTGACATCCACGTTACCGAACTTTTACGAGTACAACATTTGAGAGACTGGTCTTCTTTACTTAAAGACCAATGGAATATTTTAAAAAGGTGTGCCGGGGACTGTTCTTTTAAATCTTCAGTTAAACGACAGATTATGGCAACATCGGTCGTTGACGTCGACCTTACCTTACCCACATATAATTTTATTTATTTATTTTCTTATTAATTATGTTCTGGCCTAGGATCGAGAGTTTAACGACATTTCGTGGCAACAAAGGCTGTTAACGTCGACAGAAATTATATTGGCTTAATGCAGCATATTATTACTATATTAATATAAAATCTAGCATAAATCTAGCATAAAATCGACCTCGATCTCATTGGTTGTTTTCGCGTCTAATTATAGTTATAAGGCCAATGCGAACCTTCAAAAATAATAATGTGTAATAAATATAATAAACCGCGATTCTTCTGCCTGATACCATGAAGCAACCGTCGACTGAAGAGTCCCTCTTGAATATGCGCTACATAAGTCACATGGTTACAATTATGATTATGATAACGGTGCTATAGAAATCACCAGATCAGATAATTAAGCTGAACACAACCTACCGTGACAAATCCACAATCTCCTTTCCTATCTGGTCTTCTGGGAACCGGATCCTGTTCCTGAACAACCCAACCAACTTGACGCAGCCTTCGTGAAAAAACTCGAGGCCTGGGCTTAACTATAAATACAGCTTCGTAGATTTCGAGTTCAAAATTATAATTTAAAACCCTCTCCGACAATCATCGGCAGAAAAGTAGTTCCTAACACACCTTTTTAAAGGCTTTTATTCGTCCTATGAGTACAAAACTAAATTCAATAAACACAATTTTGGTATATCTTTGCATCTGTCTGTGTTGTAGTAGCGCTAGCCCCAAGAAATGAGCAAGGAGGACGACGTTAACGGCAATGAAGCCACCCGGTGTCGTTAAACGCTGGAACTATAGGCCTACTACTTCGACGACGAGCGATTCGTATTCCACACCTTTAAACCCTTTACATTCGCCCTATAAGCAAGCTGACCTTTATCGTTCTATAAGTTTGTCATGATGCGTTAATTCTGTGGCTTATCTGGCTTCTATACTTTAAAAAATATGATTAGAAGCTAAAACTGTGTGAGAAACCTATTGCAGAGAATTAAATGACGAAACAAAGTTAGCCTCTGATTGGAACTTGACACGATGGATGAACTGTGCAGCGTCTATAATATCTCGGCCCACCCTTCACCATGAGAGCGTAGAAGGTGACAAAATCTACAGAAGGCAAATCTATAGAAAATTTACTCTCAGACAAGCAGTAGTTCCAATTACGCCACAAAATTCCTGGATCATTCAAGAAATAAGGAATCAGAAAATGTAACAATTCAAAACCCTAGCAGTAATAACGTAGAGGCTATTAATGTCGAATTCACTATCCAAGAACTCAAAGAAGCTATTGTATCTTCTCAGAATAATCGGTGAGAACTGTTCAGAATTATTTCTGTCGACGTCAACGGCCTTTTTGCCGAAAGATGTCGTTAAACTTCGGATCTCTCTAAAGAACTTGCGCTATAAAATTTGCGATTGCTATTAAATGGCGATTACCTTTTGGCAGCTGGTGCTTCAGGATCTCCCAAAAATCTCTACCGAAGTTATCTCTTGGCATTTAATTTAAAAGCCAACTGGAAAAATGACACTGCCAGCCGCCACGGGGAAGTAAAGGATCAGACCTCTGGATACCTCCACATGTTGACAAACGCCCCATTGTGGGGATGTTTCAACCAGGTGCAGGGGCTCCAGTGAAGGATACCCTCTGTTTTTCTCCACTCAACCGAAGCCCAATAGATAAACGACAGGATGGAAGAGAAATTCCCCACCCGATGCAGTTTGTCATCATCCGGCGCCAAAGGGGCGTAATGCACCGGGGCGTGGGGGTGAAATACTCCCTATCGAACGATAATGCGGATATGTATAAACCGTTCATCATCTTAAATCGCCCCAGGGATCATCCACACTCATGTACAACAAATTATACAGACACACAAAGTACGAAAACGTCAGTAGTTGCATATGAATATTCATGCTCATAACCGCATTGACTGTAATTATAATTAATTAGTAACTTTTATTGCGCCGGTGTCCAATGCACAAAGTCTGAGCAGATTCATAAAAGAGCAAATGGATTAACTATCCCTTTATGAGTGCCTTTACTTATAGAAAGATTTAAACCTTTAAAAAGGTGTGAAGGAATGGCTCTCCTTTTGTTTGGTCCAAGCCGTAATCTGATCAATATCCTGACCTTTAGGATCTTGACCTTAAACCGATTTTGACCCTACCTGCCTATCTATTTCGTTTTGACTAAGCAACAGTGAATAAGCTGGTTCCACCGACTCCGCTTTTTCGGGCGCTGTTGTCATCTCGAGATCAAGATTACTATCTGGAAAGAGACGAGAGTAGGCCTATATATTAAATATACATGCACAGGCTATTATTACTTAACACGGAAATATCAGAAAAATAAGTTTTAAAATAAATCTGAACTACTGACTCAGGCGAAAATATTAATTTTTGAAAAAGTAGTCATTGCACACCTTTTTAGAGGATTAACTATCCTTATAAGTATCGGTCTCTCTGAACTGATAGGTAATGACTGTGTAGGTTACATTTACGCTGCGCATACATGAATCTGTCAGTCTGACACCAATCATCTTTCGGGATCTAATCTAATCTTATCTAAGAACTTATGTAGCGCCAATGTAATAATGATCAAGGCATCAGTCAATAGTCGCTACTATTCGAAATCGTTGTCCAAGCTAAAATCCAGGGTGAATCCTATCGAAAGTCAACAAGGGAGTCCGAGAAAAGTAAGTAAGTAAGTAAGTAATCTTTTATTAGTATAAGACAAACGCTCATACTTTACAACAATACATACAAAATGATCACAATATCAGTAACACTGTAAGACAGTTTAAACACAAGCAATTCTATATAATGTCTTATTTACATACATATACATTATACAGTATTATAAACAATAAACGATAGTGTCTTATTTACATACATAGGCCTATCTATAACTAAAGTTATGATCTAAGCCTTACATTCTAAGGAACATAAGCATTACTATGGTCTACAAAAAGAGCCAGTTTAGATATCAGAACAGGTACTAGAACCAGCATTAACCCAGTTTTTATACTTGTACAGTGAGCGAATGATGAAGGATTTCTTATGTAGCAATGTATTAAAGTGCGGTAATTCAAAAGCATGTCCCCTTTTTCTTAAGTTGAATTTATGAAGGTGCTCTGCAGGCAGTAATTGGTGAAGACAGTGTTTGGGTGACTGGATGCTTTTGAAGAACTTCAATTCAATTTTTTCACAAATCTTCTCTAAAGTTAAACCATCACCACTAAAGAGGTTACTGCGCCCAGCCCTGCGCAAAAAAGATTCAATTTTTCCACCCAGTTCAGCCGACAGGAATCCCCCCCAAGATGGTATGGCATACGTTAGTCGTGAGACTACAAGGGCTTGAAAAATGTTCTTTAGTTTGCTGGGAGGCATTCCTTGAGATCGGAGGACTTTTAGGGGGTATAGGCGTTGGCTGCATATCTTCAAAATAAATGAAACATGGTCATCAAATTTTAAGTCTTCTCGAAAAAGAACACCCAGCAATTTGACAATTTTTACTCTTTCAACATTGCTGATAGGATCCGGAAGAGACAAGTGTCTTGGATTCGGTCTATGAAATACAATTTCTTTAGTCTTGGAAAAATTAAGTGTCATTCTGTTCCTGGAGGCCCAATCCTTAATATTATCAAATTCAGATTCCAAGCTAACAGGAGAATTTTGGGGGGTGAGAAGGTTAGTATCATCTGCAAATTTGAAAAGGATGTTGGACAGAGAGACGGGTTTAAGATCGCTCTCCATTACAATGTAGAGGGTGGGACCAAGACCAGACCCTTGGATAATACTGCGATTAATGGAAGTAGAATCAGAAAGTACATTGCCATATTTGAGGACTTGAGATCGACCAGTTAGGAAGTCAATGACCCAATTTGAAATTTCAGGCAGCATGTTTAAAGCCATGACTTTAGGTATTAGAACTGAATGGTAACAACATCAAAAGCTTTAGAGAAGTCGACTAGCAAACAACGCACATAAGAGTTACTTTCTAGCATCTGGGTGACGTGATGCAGAAAGAAGGTGAGTGCACTGGTACAACTGCCAGTTGGTCTGAAGCCAAACTGATCCTCTAGAGCTTCTTGGGGCAAATTGGGTCTAAGCCACTTAGAAACAACAATTTTTTCTGCGATTCTTGACAGGATTGGAGTTACAGATATAGGTCTGAAGTCAGACAGAGTAGATGGTTTGGAAACTTTATTTACAGGAGTGACCACCGCGATGCGCCAGTTATCTGGAATGGTCCCAGTTTCAAAAGAGCAATTAAACACATGAGTTACCAATTCCGCCAACTCATAAGAACATTTCTGAAAGAGCCAAGCAGGCAATCCATCAAGACCAGCAGCTGTGTTTCGCTGTGTGCGCAGGAGCCTTTCAACTTCCAGTATACTCACATATGATTTATTTATTCCGGTACTGGCTCCTGTATTATTTTTAAGATTAAGGATTTCCTCAGCCGAATAGTCCACCGAAGTTGCTATGTCAGCATAGAAGTTATTGGCCATATTGATGTCATCGAAGAGACCTGACGAATTTTTAGTGTCACTGGTCAGAGAAGATGAGTTTCGCTTTTTTACCGCATCCCAAAGCTGCTTAGGTGTGGCATCTTGCAATGAAGAAAAACGTGTTTGTGTGTTTTCCAAGATCAGCTGATTGATTCTACCTGCAAGCGAGTCTGCATCATCCATTCGACCCTTCCTTCGAAGTTTATTACGCTTGTTTAGAAGTGACTTTATGAGAGGTGTTATGAAGTCTGGGTCTTTGGGTTTTATTGTGACAGTTCTAGACGGGATGCACTTGTCAATAAGCGCAGAAATGTTTTGAAGAAACATGTTGTACAGCAGAGTGACATCAGAAGTATTAAAGAACGTAGACCAATCGTGCAAATTTTTAGAGAACCTAAGAGACGCAATATATTGCTCTCTGCGGTCATACAGCTTTATTTTCCTTTTTTGCGATGCCTGCATAACCATATTACCATTGGAGTTGATCTCAGAAATCAAAACCGCTTTATGTTTGGTCTTGACCAAACTCTGAAAAACTTCAGCATGCAACAAGCCAGGCTCATTAACAAAAACCTTATCTAGAATTTTTTTTGCCATGAGTACAAGTTTTAACAATCTGAGAAAACCCCAAATCTTCCAAAAAAATAACATTCAAATCATTCAAATCACCTGCAATAACAATGGTGGCATTAGAGTACTGATTGCTAATAAACTCAATGTCATTGCTAAGTTTGTTAGCTAACAGAGAAGACTGATACAGAGGTTTAGGCGGGTGGTAAACACATGCAATCATAAGAAGACACGGAATCAGCCGAGAAGACACCGGAGCAGACTACGGAGGAAGCGAGTCCAGGAAAAGATAAGTTCTTAGTCGAGATCTGGAGGCCATCAGACTTAGAAGAAGAGCGAACGTTTGCCGGAAGAGAGTTCCAGAGTCTATAGGGTCAGTTGCAGCAAAGGCGCGCCTATAGCCAGAGCGATTCTGGTCCACGGAATGTTCAGAATGATCAGTAAGTAGCCTTTTAATAACTCGAGATAAAAGCTCACATTTTGCTAAATAGACAGTTGATGTTAAGTGTTACTGTGGTTGGACCAGGAAAAGCCCAAAACTGCACGTCAGCTGTTAGAAGCTACTATGAATGATTCTGACAAACTTCATCAAATGTACAGTACTCGACCACTACTCCTACTCTGGTGGTGCCAGTCTCAAGCCTAGAGATACAATAAGGGCGACACTAATCATCTTTGTTTTCACACAGCGTCGTTAAACATCAATTAAATAAGAGCAGTTCCTTGCAAACCTTTTACAGCCAGTCAAGCGTACTATATATAGCGCTATACGCGAAAGTAAAAGACCGGTTCGACGCCACTATTTGTAATCTGGCAGTGTCAGTCCCAAGCCTGAATAAAGAAGGAGGGCGACGTTATTACGTTATCTGTGATTACACAGTGTCGTTAAACTGAAACTATTACTACTGTAAAATTAGAGTAGACGACCGGCTCTTTAAGCAACAAATGGAGTCAAATTGCTAGCGCCTTCGTCTTCTTAACCTCGGCATATGGGTGCGGGGATAGTTCTCTCCCTCGCCGTCTCATCTTCCCACCGACAGTGTACGGTCAGAGTACTCATTATAGCCGAGTTGGCTATAGGGGCGCGGGTGGAGCTGAAAACTAAACAAATTTCTGTTGTTGCAGGGATTTGAATCACCAACCAGTAGACCGATAGTCCAGCACCTCAGTACTAGACCGATCGCGCACCTAATACTACTCTCTGAAAATAGAGTAGAGAATAGGTGATTTAAACCAGTGGTTCTTAAACTTTTTAAGGCTTGGGATCGGCACCATCTTTACGCTGTTTTTCGCGGACCACTAATGCCAAGTGCGGGATCTCAACATGGGGATACGTTCATAAAGTATGGGAGATTCATGGGTTTGCTGCTAAAGTTGCTAAACCAAACTAAATCGTTTTTTATAATTTACATTATCATGATGTGATTCGCGGTTTCACATTATTTCTGAAATATTTTCATATGTTATTGAAATATTTCACCCCTTTCGCTCTGTTCTTATATTTATTTATGCATGGATACAGCTCACTTTAAAAGCTCAGAGCCAGAATGATCACGTTCCTTTGCTGTTTGTTACTACTTACAAAACGGTCCAGACTGAACTGCTTTTGTTTATTCGTGTTCATAAGGATTCATTTTTTAAAGAATTTTGTAATAACAGGGGTCTGTTCTACTATGTCTACTGAATTACCTTTTGACGAAATAAACAAAGAGCAACAACTGAACTAGAAATGTTCCTCACTCTCTTTTGCCAGATGGCCAACTTCGTAGTGTTTCGCGGTGCCAACTGACGAGTAAAATTCAATGTTTACTGACTATTTTTAAATATATAGAACTTACAGATTTATTAATATGTAATATTTTATTATTTAATGAAATTTTGCCAATGATTACCCATTTCATTAGAATACGTTTGAAATATTATATATTTTCGCGAATAAGTTGGAAAATTATGAATTTTAAGGACTGTTTGGCGACCGGTGACTAGAGCTCCGCGGACCACGACTTTAAGAACCGCTGATTTAGACTGTATACTTAATGTTAAGGTGTGGTTGAGTACCTAATGTTAAAGTGTTAGACTTCCTCTGCGACAAAAGCGGACGAAACGGCCTTTGATGCTATTAGATGTCGTCAAAATGTTCGGTCAAGAAGAAAAGCAGTTCCCTATCACACCTTTTTTACTGCTTGTACTTGCCTATAAGTAAAAGAAACTGAAATGCGCGTTGTTTCGGTGATTGCGGAGGGTGGTAAGGTCGACGTGAACGGTCCTAGCAGCCATAAGATGTCGTTAAAGAATGGAAATTGTGAACTGTTTGACTCAGTGGATAAAATTTCAAGATTTAGATTAGGAAAAGAAAATTTTAATGAAAGACTTTTCCCTATGAAGAAGTATAAAAGTGGTCTTTGTAATACATGTTAAGTTACAGAAAACACAAATCATTTAAAATTAAATTGTAAAATGGAATATATCTCCAACGTATTAAGAGATAAAATGTATTTCATATAAAGCAGATTTCAACATCAAGACTTTGCTTGGTGTAGGATGCATACAAAGTTACGTTTATATGCAGGCTTATAAGCCTTATTAATAAAGGAAAAGTTGTGTAAATTTAAGTGAAGATTTAAAAGAACAGTCCGCGGCACACCTTTTTAAAAGCAGGCATTGGCCCTATAAGGATAGAAGACGCAAAACCGAAACGTTGTTATGTAGGAATATGGTAAGATGTAAGCTCTTAGTGGGGATGAAACACGTATATCATCATTCATTACGGAGATTTATATATAGGTCCTCTTCAAGGAGTACTACACAGAGGTGCTTTCGACTCCAGCACGGCTGAATAGAGCGATCTTAAGGCGAGAAAAGAACGTGGAAGAAAAGGTTCTGGGGAGCAAGCAGAGCGCAACGGGAAGGCTATTCCAGATTAGAGGGCCCACCACCGAGAAAGTGGTATGCTACCTGGTAGTGGTACTGGCAAAAGGAACAGAGCAAACCCTGCTCAGACGAGGAGAAGGGATCAAGAGCCCCGCGTGGTGAGAGGGGGCGGCAGAGCTCGCGGAGATAGAGCGAAGCAAAGTCTAGCAAGCAACCCCAGACTAGTAAATGTGTTATAGTTTTTTTAATCGTTTGTGTGTATATATTAAGATAAAATTACTTGATTGTATTCATGACTTACTTATGTAAAAACTTACTAATAAATAGGAACTTAATGTTATAATTACATATATGACAAATATGAATCAAACTGTTTTGAAGATAAAAAGTTGTAGATTAAGATTCTCGAGTCAAATAGTGGTTCTCTTTATTATCAAGTCTGTATACGCCTATCACATTATAGAGAAATGTCCTTTAGCAGTTTCAATTTACTTCTTTATTATTGTTTGATTGTATTAATTGATAACTCTTGACAATTTAGAAGTAGAGTAAGAATCTCACGAATGCCAAAATTACATGCCTTATGGACTCGTAATACAAGTTTTTTCCTGATTCAAATAAATAGATTAAGAATCTTATGTGCATTGAGAATGTTCATCGAGAATCTTTTGTTCATCTAAAATTTTTGTGTATGATAATTGCTACAAAATATTATTTTAAATGTCTTATCACAGTACATGAATCACAGACATTATTAGCTGCATTATCTTACGTTGCTAAACAATGAACGCTAATGACATTTGACACCTTTAAATTGTGCCTTTAAGATGTTATAAATTCATTTTACTACACTGTATTTGATTTAAATTGTCGTCGTTAGACTTTGGAATGAAATGAAGAGAGCTGTTTTAGCACACCTTTTAAAAGCAGTGCATTAGCCTTATAAGTAACAGATGCGTGGCCTGATTTTAATTATTGCAGGCTGTACTCTAGGCCCTTCGAGGGTAAAAGTGGAATACACAAACGCTGATAACCGTTCAAAATAATTTCCGTCGGCGTCATCGGCCTTTGTTGCCATAAGTCTGGTTTAATGTGTCTTTAAACTATGGATACATCCAACTCCGACAATGCCTTCCTGTAGTGTCTGTCGCAAGCGTGGAGAAAGGAGGAGGGCGAAGTTAAACTTCTTTGTTATGATACAGTGTTGGTACACATAAACTACCATAATGCTCTACAGTACCATGCCTCTTTAAGTCAAAGTAATAGAAAAAGAAATGATGTCAAGAGCCTTGGCAGCTAGCGGATGTTAAATACCGGAAATTAGAGCAGTTTCTTTCACACCTTTTTAAAGTAGTCCATTCTCCTATAAGTATAAGTAACGGAAGACATATACTTCAACTGTTAACTTCTAAGATGAGGTCGACGTCATAGGCCCTGGCACCCATTAAAAACGTCAAACACTGGAAACCAAAGCAGTTACTTACACACCTCTTTTAAGTTTTAAAATTCCCTTGATAAGTAAAAGTAACGGTATGCATGTTACATCCAGGAATGTCTTGTTAACTTCGTAATATACCAACTATTGAGATAAAACAAAAATTGCTGAAAAAACTTATAAAACGAACTAAAAAACATTTATTATCTTCAACGTCGTAAGCGACCATTGTAGTCATAAGACTTCGTTAAACTTAGGAAATAATTATAATAATAATACGATTAGTTAGAGAGCTCGTCTCGTAACGCGTAGAGCACAGTTCGAGCCTCCTCCACTAAGGCGATCACTGCGTAAGTACATTGAAGAAGTCCTTCAATCACAATTGCTCATCGATGTTCTGTCGCATGGTCGTGCATGCACTTCTGAACTTTGGAAAGACAATATCAAGTACAATGCTCTACAATAGAACACAGTGTAATTGTAACACATGAGAACACAATGCAATCCGCATTGTGTTCTATTGTGTTACGATTACATTGTGTTCTATCGTAGAGCATTGTCTCACATTGTCTCTCACAACGAATTGTCTCACAAATGACCTTGATGCTTTAACGAACTCTTAGAACAGTTAGCAATGCATTTAGAAGACACTCTAGAGATGTCTCTTTACATTGTTTTCTATTACCTTACCTTACCTTAACTTAACTTTCCACTCAAAGGGCACTGACTGGCAAATGGTTAGGTGCTTCCTGGAATGGTTGTCATAGGAATACTATTACAGTTTAAATCCTTACCAAAACCTGATCAAAACATGACCAAAACCTTAGCAAACATTTCGCCAAACTCTGACCAAAACCTGATCAAAACACGGCAACGCCTGATCAAAACCTCACCAAAACCTTACAAAAAACCTTTAAAAAAGTTCCCAACACACCACACGACTGCTTGATCCCTGGCAAAAGCCTCAACAAACTTAGACCCGCCACAGTTGAACTCGCGACCGTCCTGGCTTAGTCGGACGTACCTCTCGGGGCCACCTACCCGATAATCGATACTAAAACGCAACAAATTGGAGGCAATTACAAGAAGACAGTCATATCCTGGTATTATCGCTCGCTGCGAATTATCGTCCGCCATAATCGCCACCGCTTTCGTGCGCCACATCTGACTGTCACTCGCTCGCTAATACCGGTCGATTATCCGAAATTATCGCTCACGTCGCCTCTTTCCTCCTCCCGCCCAACCCAGTGCTAGCTCGCCCCTCCGTCCCACCCCAACCCGACGGACGGGCAATTATCGCCCCAACTAATTCACACCGTTGGGAAAAAGACAATTAACGAATTCAATGGTCTTGTTGAATAACCAACCGCTAGCAAAAACACTCACCCAACCTGTCAGCTCTCAGAGATAGCGTAGGCCTCCTGCATAATATTATACCATCGTCTTAATGAGGCCAGCATCGTTTGAATAGTGCAAGGTAGAAACTCCACTACTACCCGTACTCTGGCAGTGCCAGTCCCAAGCCTGGGTAAATGAGGAGGGCGACGCTAATCATCTTTTCTATGACAGTGTCGTTAAACAGCTACTAACCAACCAACCTATATACTCCTCTGGTTGGCAGCATTTCTAATAGGAACGGCGAGAACTGTTCAAACTAATTTCTGTCGACGTCAACGGCCTTTGCTGCCATAAGATGTCGCTAAACTCTTGATCCATTCATCCAAACCATTAACTGCAGCTATCCTTGATATTAACTTAGGTAAGGTAAGTTCAACGTCCGCGGCCTTGGCAGCCATATAAGACGTCTCTGAATTAAACACTGAAAACTTCTGCAGTTCACTCCACACCTCTTTTAACGCTTAGTTTATCCATATAAAGTATGAGTATACGACGCGCGATCTAGACGCCAATCATCTTTGATATGACGGCGTCGTTAAATAAACGTATT
>OY744615.1:47880184-47952684 GCA_963556255.1 Allolobophora icterica | reverse complement strand
TTGTCACCATTTGATTCATAATCTGTGCTCTGACAGGTAGGCATACTATGAACACCAGTTTCACGGTCATCTATCCATCTATCCATCCTTTCTTCTTTCCTTTTTTCATCCTTTCTTGTTTTCCTTCATTCCTTCCTTCCGTTTTTCCTTCATTCTTCGTTCCTTCCTTCTTTCAGCCACTCCTTTCTTCCCAACATCCTTCTCTTCTTTCTTCCTTCCTTCCTTCCTTCCTTCAGTTCTTCCTTCTTTCTTCATTTCTTTATTCCCTCTCCCTTCATACTTCCTTCTCATCCTTTCTTCCATGCTTCCTTCCTTCCTTTTTTCTTGTTTCCTTCATTCTTTCCTTCCTTCCTTTCGACAATGATGATGACGACTACCGCAAACCCACCAGCTAAAATCGTGCCGAAATAGGCCTACTCACGTTTGAAAGAATATATCTGTCAGCATGAACTAGCTGTTGCAACGGCAGAAAACAGACAAATATATCGCAGAAGATACTTCGAAATCACTGAAATCACTAAGAAATAGTTTTAACAAATAAAAAACTAAAACAGAAAAAGCAAAACTGAATCGGTACTAACGAAATGAACCACGAAAGCAAACCAATCGTTTACAAACAGCTGGTTGAAATACACAGCACCAATAATCCGCAACCGCGTTTGCATAGATCTAAAAGAAAGCTAGAACGTCTCAGCACGTGACATCGAATAGACCGATTCCACGGTCACTCCGACAGCCAGGTACATTAATTTTTTTGTTTTCTTATTTCATTGTAATCGTAATCTCAAGATTTCTATGACGCAATGTTGTTAACCAGCAACTAACCAACCAACGCAAGTTAGCTGTATTCGGCCATAGGAGCGGTGAGAACTGTTCAAACTAATTTCTGTCGATGTCAACGGCCTTTGTTGCCATAAGATGTCGCTAAACACTGGATCTATTCGTCCAAACCATTAACTGCAGCTATCCTTGAAGTTGACTTAGGTAAGGTAAGTTCGACGTCAACGTCGCAGCAATTAGACGTCTTTTGAATTAAACACTGGAAACTTCTGCAGTTCACTCCACACCTCTTTTAACGCTTCATTGTCAGTATAAATTATGAGTTTTAGAAGCGCAATCCTAACTGAAACGGTTCATTTCTACTTCGTAAATAATAATAACTAACTGTAACCCGTGAAAAATCACGTCATAATATAACGGGGAAGTAAGCTTAATTGTTATAACTGCAATAATAAGCTTACTTCCCCGTTATATTATGACGTCATATTATAGGCCTATAGCCGTCGTTGGTTAAAATGCTCTAAACGCCGTCGTCATGCCCGTCGTCGTCAAGACAGCCGTCGCCAAGGCGGCAGTATAGTGACGTCACAATAGTGTTTGTTACGGGACAGACGTACAACCGTTATTATGTTGTTTGATAATAATAATAAACTTCGTTTAATATCTTCAAACTGACAACAACGCAGTATGATTACAAATCAGTACATGTTATGCGATAAATCTTAACTACTAACAGAACAGACAGCCTGCGTATAGGCGTTAACGAGCTTTGACGTCGTAAGATGTCGTTTATATGTTGGATGCACTCATTTAATAATTCCCCACTGTCGGTACTCTCGTAGTGTCAGTGCAAAGCTGGATAAGAGGAGGGCGACGCTGATTATCTTTGCTATGACACAGTCAGAGGCGCAACTTTGGTCTAGAAAATAAGGGGCACCAAATTTTGCATCGTTTTCTCTTTTTATACTGCTTCTGCTTCTGCTTCTGCTGCTGCTGCTGCTGCTGCTGCTGTTGATGATGATGATGATGATGATGATGATGATGATGATGATGATGATGATGATGATGATGATAATGATTAAGATAAGATAATAATATAATGTCCCTAATTTGTGAAATCCTGAGGCCTTACATGCACCTCGGGTAAAAATAGAATAATACCTACAACAACAACAGTATAGTAGTAGTAGTAGTAGTAGTAGTAGTAGTAGTAGTAGTAGTAGTAGTAGTAGTAGTAGTAGTAGTAGTAGTAGTAGTAGTAGTAGTAGTAGTAGTAGTAGTAGTAGTAGTAGTAGTAGTAGTAGTAGTAGTAGTACTAGTAGTAGTATTATTATTATTATTATTATTATTATTTGGGTTTGGGCATTAGGAAGGTGACTTCGCTGGCACTACCCGCCTTTTTGGCTTCAGCCGCAAGCACTCTCTCAGTCCAGTCCCTCATCTTGGGCGTGGCCTCGAACACCGATGACGCTGCCAACACGTCTGCTCTATCTGACTGGCTGCAGATCGTTGGAACTTGGGACCCAACGAACTTCCCTGGCCACAAACAGTCACATTGGGACAGGCCGCTGCTCCTCGGGGTGACATCGTCTGTCGACGTGAATCTGCGCAGCCCCTACGATCGGTCACGCCTAAAGGCCATAACGGCTTCACACGCTTCTGACTGGTTACATGCTCTCCCGCTCATCGCATTCGGCCTCAGACTGAGCGACGAGGCCGTGCGCGTGACGGTCGGCCTGCGGTTGGGCGCAGTCATATGTGAGCCACACACTTGCGCATGCGGCGCCCCCGTCTTAGCAAGGGGCTCGCACGGCCTCTCGTGTTCGCTCGTTTTCGGTCGACAGGCCAGACACAGCGCCATCAATGACCTTATTCACCGAAATCTTAATAGAGCGGGTACTCCGGCGATCAAGGAGATGGCGCTTCAGATCATAATGATAATAATAATAATAATAATAATAATAATAATAATAATAATAATAATAATAATAATAATAATAATAATAATAATAATAATAATAATAATAATAATAATAATAATAATAATAATAATAATAATAATAATAATAATAATAATACCTACGCCACCTCCCACCTTGCCCACACATCCATCGGAGCTGGCGAAGCCGCGGAACGTGCGGTTCTGATCAAGAGGGCGAAATACGCAGCGATCACTAACACCCATACCTTTGTGGCGATCGCCTTGGAGACGGGCGGATCTTGGAGTGGCGAAGGTCTACAGTTCGTTGTGGAGCTGGGAAGCCGAATATCAGACTCAACGCACGATCCACTGGAGACATCGTATTTGTTCCAACGGATTTCAGTGGCCCTGCAACGTGGAAACGCCATTTGCCTTTCCAGGACCCTGCCACCTCTGTCTGAGTGACGCTGAAATGGCGCTTCAGATAATAATAATAATAATAATAATAATAATAATAATAACAATAATAACAATAATAACAATAATAACAATAATAATAATAATAATAATAATAATAATAATATTACCTCGGGTAAAAAATAAAAAAAATAAAATAATAATAATAATAATAATAATAATAATAATAATAATAATGTGATGTGATGTGATCTTGCTGTGTGCTTGTCGATTTGAATTAATAAAGATACGTTATAATAATAATAATAATAATAATAATAATAATAATAATAATAATATGCTTTTAAAAGGAGGTTTACCTGAAGAGGCGAATGAGGTCATTTATGGAGCAAACCTTTTAGCCCTAAGCAAGAAGGACGGAGGCATCAGACCAATCGCGGTGGGCTACACCTGGCGCCGCCTGACGGCAAAGTGCGCCAATTCATACGCGGTGACAAGACTGTCTCAGCTGCTCGCCCCCATTCAACTTGGGGTAGGCATTCCAGGAGGTGCTGAGGCAGCTGTTCATGCAACACGTCGTTGGGTTACCACGATGCCTGAAGACAGCGTCCTAGTGAAGCTTGACTTCACTAACGCTTTTAACACTCTGCGCAGAGATTCGCTTCTAGAGGCAGTGGCTAGAGACATCCCAGAGCTCTATCGTTTTGCTCACGCCGCCTACTCCAACCGTCCACTGTTGCGTTATGGCTCGAATATCATACGATCTGAAGAAGGGACCCAGCAAGGCGATCCACTGGGCCCTCTGGAGTTCTGCCTTGTCTTACAACCGGTTCTGATAAAGCTGAGTTCGGATCTGCGCATTGGATACTTGGATGACCTGACATTGGGGGGTAGCAAGGAGTCAGTGGCCGCCGATGTTCACCTTATTGCGCAAGAATCAAAGAAGCTGGGTTTGCTATTAAACCGCAGCAAATGTGAGATCGCCTGCCAGAACATCCAAACGCCGATCGATGACCCGGCGTTTCAAGACTTTACAAAAATGGCCTTCGAACAGATGACCTTGTTGGGTGCACCTCTGATACAAGGTCCAGCTGTGGATAAGGTTTTAGAAACGAAAGCTAACGATCTCGAGAGAGCAATCGCAAGACTATCCTTACTTCATACACATGATGCTCTGGTTCTGCTGAGAAACAGCTTAAGTGTACCGAAGCTGTTATACAGTATGCGCACAGCCGTCTGTGCTGATTGCCCGGGCTTGGCTCGGTTCGACAAATTGTTGAGAGAAGGTCTATCGACCATCCTAAATGTAAACCTTGACGATGACCGGTGGCTCCAGGCTTCTTTGCCGGTGAGAGACGGTGGTCTGGGAGTTCGTTGTGCATCTACGCTGGCACTTTCCGCCTTTCTGGCTTCTGCTGCTAGCACAACCGAACTGCAGACATGCATCTTACCAACAGAGTCGGCTGAGATACCATACGAACTGGTCAATTCAGCACTCACCGCGTGGAAGGCCCTGACAGATGCAGAACCACCAACAGGAACAGCAACTCATCGCCAAAAGGAGTGGGATATCCGATACACAGACAAGGCACGGACAGGCCTGCTCGAGTCCACCAGCTGTCCTCGCGATCGTGCTCGCCTGCTAGCTTCACAAGCACCTCATTCTGGTGACTGGATGCTAGCTCCTCCGGTGACTGCTTTGGGCCTTCGCCTCTCAGACGAGGAGATACGGATCGCAGTCGGGGTGAGGCTAGGCACGACACTCTGTGAGCCGCACTTGTGCCACCACTGCCGAGCAAATGTCGACGCAAGAGGGCTTCATGGTCTGGTTTGTAGAGGAGGAGGAGGGAAACAACAGCGGCACGCTATGCTCAACGATGTGATCTGGAGAGCGCTGAGCAGAGCGAAAATCCCTGCTCAGAAAGAGCCTCTCGGCCTCTCAAGAGGAAATGGAAAGCGACCAGACGGTGTCACGCTGATTCCTTGGTCACGCGGACGATGCCTGACATGGGACGTGACAGTGCCCGATACCTACGCCACCTCCCACCTTGCCCACACATCCATCGGAGCTGGCGAAGCCGCGGAACATGCAGTTCTGATCAAGAGGGCGAAATACGCAACCATCACCAACACCCATACCTTTGTGGCGATCGCCTTGGAGACGGGCGGATCTTGGAGCGGTGAAGGCCTACAGTTCGTTGTGGAGCTGGGAAGCCGGATATCGGACTCAACGCACGATCCACTGGAGACATCGTATTTGTTCCAGCGGATTTCAGTGGCCCTGCAACGTGGAAATGCCATCTGCCTTTCCAGGACACTGCCACCTCTGACTGAGTGACGCTAAGATGGCGCTTCAGATAATTAAATATAATAATAATAATAATAATAATAATAATAATAATAATAATAATAATAATAATAATAATAATAATAATAATAATAATAATAATAATAATAATAATAATAATAATAATAATAATAATAATAAGCCGTTCCAGAACAACAGCCTTCCTATCTCCAGACATAGCTTTGATCTCCTGAGGGATCATAAATACCTCGGATAAAAAAAATAATACGATATGTATAGCTCTCCAAAGACACCCCTAAAACTACATCATCCGACTCTATATTTGCATCAACCGCGCTCAGTCGTAAATCTTGTCCTAAACCACATGTTGCTCGGCTTAACTGTGTGCAAGAGATATAATAATAATAATAATAATAATAATAATAATAATAATAATAATAATAATAATAATAATAATAATAGCAACGACAACGATCATGATGATCATGATTACGATTACGATGATGATCATGAAGTTGCTCGGTAAATGTTTTAAGCCTTGAGGGCTCAAATGAAGGTCTTCCTGTGAGAAAATAATAATGGGCATTGTTTCTCTTAGGTATGAAAAATTGCGGTATTGTATCCTCCAGTCGAAAAAGTGTGGTACGGGTACCAATCGTACCCACCCCATCCCGCCAAATCATGCCTTTTGACGCAGTGTCGTTAAGCATTATTCCTATAAATAAGAGAAGAGTTCATTTCATCGCGTCTGTAAGATCTTTGAAGCAAGATCACGTCGACGTGAAGGTGTTAAACACTTGAAACTACTGCAGTTCGATCCACACCTTTTTAAGGCTTACTTTCGCCTTATAAGTAAGAGTAGAGGACACGCTCTTCAGTCGACTTAACATTTAGCTCTTCCGAAAACGGCAGCAGTAAGATGTTAAACACTGGAACTACTGCAGTCAATTGAACACCTTTTTAAGGCTTACCGTCGCAATATAAGTAAAAGTATGAGCGAAGGTTAAATTAGTTAAATTAGGTAACCCAACGAACTGGTTATTAGTTTTAAACCGAAGTACCTCAGGTACCCAAAGCAAACGTCAGCAAACATCGTTATCATTAGATATTGTTCATCGCTGTGACCATAATAGTTCATAATCTGTGCTCTGACACCAGTTTCACGGCCATCCATCCATCCATCCATCCATCCATCCATCCATCCATCCATCCATCCATCCATCCATCCATCCATCCATCCATCCATCCATCCATCCATCCATCCATCCATCCATCCATCCATCCATCCATCCATCCATCCATCCATCCATCCATCCATCCATCCATCCATCCATCCATCCATCCATCCATCCATCCATCCATCCATCCATCCATCCATCCATCCACCCACCCACCCACCCATTCATCCACCCACCCACCCACCATTCATCCACCCACCCACCCACCATCCATCCATCCATCCATCCATCCATCCATCCATCTAATGTCCTGTTTTTCATCCTTTCTTGTCTTCGTTCATTTCTTTCTTCCCTTCTTACTTCCGTCCTTCCATCCTCTTTGTCTTCTTTCCTTCCTTCCGTTTTTCCTTCCTTCTTCGTTCCTTCCTTCTCTTTCTTTCCTTCCTTTCATCATTTCTTCCTTCCTTCTTCCTTCCTTTCCTTTCTAACTTCCTACTTCCTTCTTTTTTTCCTTCCATGATTCCTTCCTGTCATCCTTTCTTCCTTCCTTCCTTATTTTCTTCCTTCTTTCCTTCCTTCCCTCCTGCCTTCCTTTCGACAGTTATGATGAGGACTACCACAAAACCTCCGGCTAAAATCGAGCTGATATAACCTACTCACGTTTGAAAGGAACGATCGGTCAACATGGAGAACGGCAACGGTAGAAAACAGACAAATCTATCGCAGAAGAAACTTTTTTGTTTTAACTGAGAAATCGTTTTAAAAGAAATAAAAACTAAAACACAAAACGCGAAACTGAATCGTCTTGGTAACGAAATGAACCACAAAAGTAAACCAATCGCTTTCAAACCGCTGGTTGAAATACTCAGCCCCTATAATGCACAACAACGTGTGCATAGATTTAGAAAAAGCTAGAGCGTCTCGGCACGTGACATCGAATAGACGGATTCCACGGTCGCTGCTGCTGGTATATTATTTTGTTTTCTTATGTCATCGTAATCTCAAGGTCGAGATTTCTACAGCGCCCAAAAAAGCGGAGTCACGGGAATCACTTATTCACAGGCGCTTAGTAAAAAAATCGGTAAGCAGGTACGCCAACAATCGGTTCCAAGTGAAGTACAAGGGTTAAAACAGGCAGAGAGTCAGTCGGCAACGGTGGATGGTGTTTAGGTAATAGAGTTGAAACGGCGAGGGAGGTAAGGGGAGGGGAAGGATCAGGATAGGGTTTGTGAAAGAGTGAAAGACCTGTGGAGAGATAGCAAGAGATAAGACTTTGGTGAGCTCGTGTAAACTTCAGTCTTTGGCTTCTTCCAACGCTGTAGAAGTCTCGTGATTACGATTGCGATAAACTTTAAACCTGTCGCGTAATGTATTCGATTATTGCATTGTATTGTATTGTATTGTATCTGAACATTTATAAAGCGCCTCTAACAGAATTCGCTATATCAAAGGCGCTCTGCTCATTGATTGTACCAATAGATCAGCCTTTATTTCACCAAACAATGGTAGGCCCCTATTACAAAACAAGAACAGGTAAAAACGCGAATTATGGCCTATGTATGCCTATGACTTCTTTCAAGTCAATCGTAATTCTAATCATAATATCTTGGTACTGCGCCCTTCTACTTACAAAAGCTTTGTCCCGCCTCGGGCTACTGTGGCCGCCACCGCCAACCCCTTCGCTCTACGGCCCACGCCGACCTACTTGTCCCCTTTATACGCACTTCCATCATGCAACACCGGGCTTTCTCTGTTGTGGGACCGATCACATGGAATAGCTGTGCCTCATGCCAAGGACAAACTCTTCGACCGTTTATGTCTCTTTAAAATCAGCTGTTTTCAGCCGTGCTTGGGCCGGGAGCGCCTGAGTAGGCATCTTGAAGGAGCGCTATATCAAGCTTAGATTGATTGATTGATTGATTGATTGATTGATTGATTGATTGATTGATTGATTGATTGATTGATTGATTGATTGATTGATTGATTGATTGATTGATTGATTGATTGATTGATTGATTGATTGATTGATTGATTGATTGATTTACTGACTGACTGGCTGGCTGGCTGGCTGGCTGGCTGGCTGGCTGGCTGGCTGGCTGGCTGGCTGACTGACTGACTGACTGACTGACTGACTGACTGACTGACTGACTGACTGACTGACTGACTGACTGACTGACTGACTGACTGACTGACTGACTGACTGACTGACTGACTGACTGACTGACTGACTGACTGACTGACTGATTGACTGACTGACTGTGCAATGAAAACTTTACTATGGGCTCCTAAGAAAGACTATAGGGGGGTTGAACCCCCAACCCCCCCGACAATTCTCACCTGCTTTTAGTACACTCTCGTCGTTAAGGTGTTAAAGGGAAATTTGATATAGGCCTACCGATTAAAATTTCCTTTTTTCAAGAGTACTCGATAGATGGCCAGATGTTAGAGAGTCAACGTTACTTTTAGGAGATGGTTTATCCATTATCCTGGCACCCATCGAATGCAAAAATGGAATCTTCGAAATTTCCCAGCCCCACCCACACAAAAGACCAGCGTTATAACATCAAGGACTCCTACTCAAGTGTATGATTAGATCAGTTCAATGCGTTACCATAGGAGCCGAACGTTAGACGCCATTTACCTATCTTATAGCCTAATGTAAACTAACATAATCATGGTTGGGCTCACTGGCGACGATCTTGTTTGATAGGTGGCGGGGGTACAATTTTGAACTGATCCGGTCAAAAAAGAGTTTAGAACTGATCTGGTCAAAAAGAGGTAAAAAAAAAGTTTATCGCGCTCACGCACGAAGAAAATCTATTGACCTTTTTTGGTGTTTCTTCAAAATGTGGGGGAGGGGGACAAATGTACGGCGTGTCGCCCCCCACTCTTGTTAAAGTTTGGCTGTATACTTAATGTTAAAGTGTGGCTGAATACTTACTGTTAAAGTAATAGCCTAGGCCTACTTAATGTTAAAGTGTGATTGTAAACTTAATGTTACAATGTGGCTGTATACTTAATGTTAGAGTCTGGCTGAATACTTTATGTTAAAGTATGGCTGATACTTAATGTGTGGCTGAATACTTAATGTTAAAGTGTGGCTGTATACTTAATGTTAAAGTCTGGCTGAATAGCCTACTTAATGTTAATGTGTGGCTGAATACTTAATGTTACTGTTGGATCTGGAAGAAAAGCAGTTCCTTGCACACCTTTTTACGTGTTATATTCGCCATATAAGTAAAAGAAATTGAATTGGAGTGCTGTTCTAGAGCTCTAGCCTCCACCCGCTGAAATTATCCATTGGCTTTATAAGTGCCCGTAACAGATGAGTCGACTGCGTTTAAGTGAATGCGGACTATAAATTACGTTGAAACTCATTTATGTCGACGTCAGCGGCCTTTGTTGCCATACGTCTGGTATAGCCTACAGTTTGTCATTAAATTATGGGTATATCCAACTACGACAATGCCGTAACCTACTCTGGTAGTGCCCGTCACAAGCGTGCTCGGAGAAAGGAGGAGGACGACGTTGATCATCTTTGTTATGATACAGTGCTGTTAAACAGAAACTACCTATCATACTCTACGCCTGGAAAAACTCTTAAAAAGAGCCAAACGCCTAGGTTACTTAGAACAATCCTTTCCAACAGTCTCTGAACATGCCAATATAGCCGATGCGAAACTCGATCCTTTTCTCCATATTACACAACCCTAAGCATGTACTTCACCAAATCCTACCTCCACTCCGACCCATCTCCTCTCACCAACTAAGACCAAGAGCACACAACCATATACTCTCCCACCCAAGGACAACTCTCAATTTATTCCCAGATCATTATATAAAAATATTTACTAGTTTATTCTAAAATTTTATAATGAACTTTAATTTTCTGTTATCACTCATGTATACATTTCTGCGTTTTGTCAGATTGTCTTTTCTTCTCAATAAACGAATATATATAGTAACATATGAGTCTTGAAGTCAAGGTAATAGTTAAGGTTATGACGTCAAGAGCCTTTCCAGCTCTAAGAAGTTCAGCGCTGGAAATATAGCATTTTCTAATTTCTAACACACCTTTTTATAGGCTTAAATTCGCTCTATAAGTAAAAGTAACGGAGGACAAACTTCAACTATAAGCTTGAATAGGCCTAGGTCATATTCGTAAAATGTAAAGCACTGAAACTGAAGCAGTTTCTTGCACACCTCTTTTAACTGTCTCAACGTACTATATAAGTAAGAGTAACGGCACAAATTTTACATAATTTTTCATTTAATTTCCTGGCCTAAAGAAGCCGGTCTCATAACTCCAACCCTATTTGGATCCTGAAAGAGTGCTTTGATGTGTTGGGTTCAACCATTATTACATCGATTATCAATTTCTCATTACACGAGGGATCTCTCCAATCTGCTTTTGCTCATGCCATAGTTCATCCTATCCGTTGCTTAAGAAATCATCTCTTGACCCTGATGATCTGTCAACTTACAGGCCAATCTCAACCTTGGTTCTGGTTTGCCATCGGTTAATGCCTTGTGCATTATTAGACACCAGCGCAGCACAAGTCACTAATTACAATTACAATTACCGCTGTGTGAACTTCGTAAGGTCGACGTCAACGGCCCTGGAGATTGCTGGAATCTCAGAGGCTCATGAATACGCTCCAATTTACTATGGTCACAAACATTCACGACCCATAGGCATACTGATTTAGGTTGGGCTGACAAGGTAGGCCTTAATTGTTATCTTAGGCCTCAACCTAACCTTGCAATTACTCAAAAGTAGGCCTAGCAGCAAAGCTATACATCCATAAAAAATTTCAACCTGTTTACTACTTGTCACAGAAACTGGTTTCACATGATTACTCAGCAATTCCAGCTCAATCCAGTATTATCAAACCCATTGATATGTATTAGTAATATTAATACATATCAATGAACAAACCCAGTTCCTGTTTTACTCAACTTCCTGAAGATTTTCTCAGGCATGGTCACACGTTGTCCACCACAATAACAAATATCTTGTGTCACTGGCTGATTTTAAGTAAGTAAGTAAGTATATTCTTTATTTTTACCGGCTGCAAGACGCACTATGAGGTACATACAACATATAAACAACTGTCATCAAGTCAATATGAATTGAGAATTCTACATATAAAAGTTTTTCATGTTATTATCAGCTAGGCCTATTGGTAAAACGGGGCCGAAGACAATATGCCAACGGTTTTTCAGGGGGAAGTAGCTCGCGGAGGACATGGCCAGGATTTCCCAGAACCGTCGTAAAGAGATGAGTGTCGGCTTTAAGGCACATTTGTTCAAAGGTTTGACTGTTACCGGGGAGGTACTTATGACGAATCAATCTCTTTATGACAGATTGAAGCTTAGGCCTACCTCTGTCCGTCCGACTCATGCTGTAATTAATTTATTCTGCTTTTAACTTTCCTGTATATATTACGCAACGATTAAAAATTGTGCGCAGTATTCTCCTTCTAGACTATTGCAGAGTTATTGCACGTTTGATTTAAACGACATGCACAAACGTGCAAAGATGAAACGATAGCGCTATAAAACAATCGATGACTTGTTATCTTTGAATTTGTAGTCAATGGTGTGTCGAAACACGATTAAAATGGCTGAAGGAGGAAAAAGGAAAGTGCCAACTTAGGCTAGTCCGTATATCGTTTACGAAAGCGTAAAAGGTTTTTGTTAGTAAAGAACCGAAAAAGGACAAACATGTTTAAATGTATGCCGTTCTGGACTGCGTGCAATCGTCACGTGGAATTTGTAGATAAGAGGCACTGCAATCTCCTTTCCGTACCGGATGATGTGCTGAGATATACGCGAACTCTCGAGGAACTGCTTCTAGATTTTAACCAGATAAGGGACCTACCGAAGGTACGCCAACCCTAACGATACCTCGTTGGACTTATCTTTCTCTATCGATTGATTTTAGCGAAGGATGTGCTCGCTGATATCTTTATGATCATTTTTAGGTATCTCCTAAGCATGTGACGTAGAACTTATAAACCGATTCATTAAAAAGTTAAATAAATTCAGTTTTCCAAAGGTGGCTAATTCCATCAGTTGCGCGGGTGGTATTGGTAATGATGGTAGCGGTTATTATCATGTCATGATGACGGTTGCATCCGATGGATAATAAGTATGTGGAAATCAAATGACGAGGCTCGTGATCAATCAAAAATTTTAAAGTTTGGATCGCTTGCGTCCCAACAGGTATAAACAGTATAGCCGCCCCAGACTGCTGCGGCCTGTGCACAATGAATTTCCCTTAAGTAAGGAAGTAGCGAATATCTAAAGGATGGCAAGTTTATTTGAATCTGAAAAACTTGGATAGTGCCATTTTCTGCATTCTGTTTTACTTGAAAGTAACTTTTTTAGCATTCGTATGGATGTTTCAGAAACACACCTCAATGACCCATTTTATAATATTTTCTCCAAGTAAAAGTTCTATAAAAGGTGTAAATTGTTTCCAGTGCTTCTGGAGTCATTTACTTAAGGGAAATTTGGGATCAGCCCGAAACCCGAATCCCCGAAAAGAATTTTGCCCGGATCCCCGAAATCGATTTTCGATATTATATCTATATTCTATATTATGTCAAGATACAGCAATGCCACGCTAGGTCTATATCATGTATAAGAGTTTACAATTAAACTTTGAATAGTTTTTGGGAGTTCGACCGCTTTCTATAAAACTGTTTTCGGGAAATCGGGCTTGTGTGTATGTTCAGTGTTTTCGGGGATTCGGGCCTGACCCACGGTCCCGAATTTTTTTATAAAATGCAGTATGTGCAATGGTTACACTGATTAGCATCATGAGCCTACTGTTAAGAATGTACTAACCTACTGTAAAGAAGGTGTAATGTTACTGTAAAGAATTTGTCATCCTACTGTAAAGAATGTGTCATCCTACTGTAAAGAATGTGAAATCCTACTATAAAGACTGTGTTATCCTAAGTGTAATGGTTCTCTCTCTCAGCCCAGACATTGATGAGTTACTTGTTATTCAGTCCTTGTCCCCATTAATAGTCATCTAGGTCAACCTTTTAATATAGACGAATCAGTTGAAGAAATACGACCAAAGCTAAGCTAATTTTCTGTCCTGTCTGGCTGGTCTTAAGTGCTCATCCATTGCATAAATCTATAAAACCTGAATTAATCTAATTTATTTAACACTTAATAGCCCTGTCTTGGTCTTAGAAAACAACCAACATATTAGCCTAGAGAAGAGCATTTTTGTGTGGGAAAAGGGACATCACTACACTAAGTACTGTAAAGAATGTGTAATTCTAGTGAAGAGAATGTAATGTTACTGTACAGAATGTGTAATTCTACTGTAGAGAATGTATAATCGTACTCTAAAGAATGCATAATTATACTGTGATGAATTCTAATCCTGCTGTAAAAGAATGTTTAATCCTAATGTAATGAATACATGAGCCTGTTTTAGCATTTTAACAACAAGCATGCACTAAAAGCGACTGGGAAACCAATACAGCTCGTTGTTGAAGTGTTAAAGTATTTCTTAGTGTACTTTATAGAATGCATAAACATCCTGTAACGAATGTGAAATCCTAATGTAGAGAAGTAAGCTTACTGTGAAGGGAGCGTAAGCATACTGTAAAGAATGTGTAAGCCGTAGTGTGAAGAATGCGTAAGCCTTCTGTGAAGAATGCATAGGTGACTGTATGGAAGGCATAATGGGAAAGAATGAAGAAATAATTGAATGAATGATTGAATGAATGATTAAATGATTGAATGAATGATTAACTGATTGGAGGAATGATTGATTGATTGAAGGAATGAATGATTGATTGAAGGAATGAATGATTGATTGAAGGAATGAATGATTGATTGAAGGAATGAATGATTAATTGAATGAATGAATGATTAATTGAATGAATGAATGATTAAATGAATGAATGTTTAATTGATGGAATGATCAAATGAATTATTGACTGATTAATTGAATGGATGATTAATTGAATGGATTAATCAAATAAATGGATGAGTGAATGAATGATCGAATGAATGATTTAATGAATGACCTATCATCTGTTGAATGAATGAGTGCATGACTGAAAGGAACACTTGAATGAAAGTGCGCCATAAGGTGTGTCATTGTTATTCATTGACTGTGGATTTCTGATGAAGTCATTTGTTTGCATAATTAATGAGAACAGTAACTGATTGGTCGAGTGCCTGCCCTGTACTGCAGAGTGTGGGTTCAAATCCCTTAAAAGGGTCACTGCTTGTGGACCATGAAGAGGTCATGTATAATAGGTGCCGTTGAGAGACCTGTCCTTAACAAGAGCCAGAAAACAAGCGCACACAGTCAGAGTCGCTATTAACTTGTAAGATTGTGATAGATGGTGGGTCTTTATCTAGATAATGGTTCATTATAGATGATATGTCATTACAGATGTTACATCTTTATAGAGGATAGGTCACTATAGATGATTTTTGTTATAGATGATAGATCTTTAGAGATGATAGGTCATTATAGATGATATATCTTTATAGATGATAGGTCATTATAGATGATACATCTTTATAGATATGGGTCTTTTAGATGATAGGTCTTTTTAGATGATAGGTCTTTATAGATGATAGATCTTTTTAGATGATACATCTTTATATATGATGGGTCTTTATAGATGATAGATCTTTATAGATAATGGGTAACTAGATGACAGATCTTTATAGATGGTAGGTCATTATAATTTCTGCTACAATTTCACTTAGAACAGCCATTGATGAATGGCTTGTGCATTATAGATAACAGCGCTAACAAAGTCAGTAGAATGGCTGTGGTGCAATCTTTTAACGTTGGCGCCTTTCTTCTCGGGTGCTTCTACCGAGGTGCCTCTGATGAGGCTCTCTTGAAGTGGCGCTTTATAAATGTATAATTACAATGTGTGAACAGGTCGTCATATTCACCTTTGTGCTTCTGAGCAGTTCTGTAGAGGCATGTTCACAAGTGTCTTATGTATGTATGTTAACAAGTATGAAAGCATGTATGTTAACAGGTATGCAAGTACGTATGTTAACAAGTATGCAAGCATGTATGTTAACAAGTATGCAATCTTTTATGTTAACAAGTATGCAGGTATGTCTGTTAACAAGCATGCAAGGATGTATGTTAACAAGTATGCAATCATGTATATTAACAAGTATGCAATCATTATGTTAACAAGCATGCAAGGTGTATGTATGTTAACAAGCATGCAAGGATGTATGTTAACAAGTATGCAGATATATATGTTAATAAGCATGCAAGGGTGTATACTAACAAGTATGCATATGTATATGTTAACAAGTATGCAATCATGTGTGTTAGCAAGTATGTATAGTAGCAAATTTGCAAGTATTTATAGTAGCAACTTTGCAAGCATTTACATTTGGAAGTGTGCAAGCATCTGTGTTAACAAGTATGCAAGTATATATGGCTAAAAGTATGTTAAAAGTATGCTAAGAGATGGACTACACGTAATTCTTATGTTAATCGATGACTTTGACTGATGATTTTGGTTGACATGACAGTTATTTCTGGTGTGAAAAAATAAAAGATTAATTGATAGAAATTTACAACTGTTGATTTACGGGTGATTTCTTATCTGTTTGCAGAGTTTATATCGACTGGTGCAGCTGAGAAAGTTGACATTTAGTGATAACGAAGTTGGCCGAATATTTCCGGATATTGGTAACCTAGTCAATCTGCAGGAAATTGATGCCAGCAGAAATGGTAATCCTGATAACAACAATAGTTTTATTACAATCATTAGTTCCGGTAGTAATGTTAATTTTACTATGTTAATGTTAGCAATGCACGCACGTGTGTGCGTGTGTCTGGCATATGCGGTGTATTTAGTTATATTAATTTGTGCTTTATAAATTTTATAATAATAATAATAAATTATGGTAACAGACCTTTCTAGTATATAGCGATGATGATATGATTAATAATAATAATAATAATAATAATGATAATAATAATAATAATAATATAATAATAATAAGTGCCTTTTTTGAGCCTCACAGGTTGGTGGCCTTCCTGCCTTTGTTTTATTCCACCCTTGGAATTGGACTGTTACCTTCAGCCATGCATTCAGTCATTCGCGTGTAGTGTAGTTTGATGTGTTGACCCACATTGGGGAACAAGAAGAGACAGATCAAAAGAAAGACAGACAGACATACAAGGGCAGTAAGCATGACTGAGCGGGTGGCCTACAGGACCCGAGGAAGGGAGAAACCCTTCACCCTCAGTCACCAAATATGGCAAATACCGTTGGTTGTCCTGTCGACGCTACCCTCGATCAGTAATTAGGCCATCAGCCGGAAATTGTCTATATATAAACCAGACTCTTAAACATTGGAAGAGACATAGCTTCCTGGTTGACGTACGGAACATTTGGGTGAAATAAAGCATCTCTACAACATTGTGTTCAAGGCTGTCTTCAGTCTACAAACGCGGAGTAATTGGGCGACCAAGCAACATCACATTCGCTGCATTCATTCTTTCAATCATTAATTAATTCTATCATTCAGTCAATCATGCATTCAATCATTCATGCAGTTATTCATTCAAGCATTCTATCATTCATTCAAGTATTCAATCATTTATTCAATCAATCATTCACTCAGTCAGTCTTTCATGCAATCATTTGTTCATTCAATCATTCGCTCATTTATTCAATCATGCACTCAATCATTCGCTCATTCACTCATTCAATCATTCATTCAGTCAAGAACCTTGCCCCCCCACACACAGTGTAGTGTATTGTACTATAAAAGTGGATGGTAAAACTGTAATTATAAATTTATATAGCCCCACTTCAGTTAAACATTAGCAGAGATGTTGTCCCAGCATCTTATAAGAATCTCTCAAGACGTGAATGTCTAAATGATCTAAAGACATGCAGCTTGAGACAGGTTGAAACTATTTGCTGACTGCAAGCACTTAGCCAGAAATAAAGAGTAGGGCGTCCAAATGCATGCAAAGTCGTGACTGCCCGACGTCTTGAGCGTACGAAGTCGCGACCGCACGAAGCTGCGACTGTATGAATCTGACTGTAATGCCCCTACACTGAATGACCTATGGGTTTTGATGACATCTGTAACAGTTTTGTTTTACAGAACAATGATACAAACAACATCTGTTAACTTCAGATGAAGGGAGGGATGGATTATACATTATAGGCTTAGCACATTTAAGAGAAACTATGTTTTCAATAACGATGAACTGTGCATGTCTCGGCAACCCATCCAATCACGTCCATGTACAATTTATGTCCGTCCAAAATAATTTTCACCGGTCCAAAGGGCGGATGGTTGGCTAAGGGCCTTTTGCTGAGCTTTTGTGTAGCACATTTCCTGCCCCCTCCCCAGCATCTTATGGACTGATCTTCTGGATATTTATTGACTGATCTTCTGGATATTTATTGACTGATCTTCTGGCTATTTATTGACTGACCTTCTGGCTATTTATTGACTGACCTTCTGGCTATTTATTGACTGATCTTCTGGCTATTTATTGACTGACCTTCTGGCTATTTATTGACTGATCTTCTGGCTATTTATTGACTGATCTTCTGGATATTGACCTGATTATGGATTGGTTTTGGTGTGCCATCGGTTGATGCCTTGTGCATTAGACACCGGTGCTATAGAAGTTTACTAATTATTATTATTATCCATCTGCTTAACTGATTGGTCAGCTGAGTAGGCAAGGCACGAGACTCTTAATCTCAGGGTCATGAGTTGGAGACTCAAATCGGGTACAGCATTTCACCTCGGATTCACATTTCGGTGTGACCCTGTGCACTTTCCCTTTGTGCACTTTCTCTTTGTGCACTTTCTCTTTCTCTTCTCTGGTTCCGAAAATGCCTGAGGTCCATTTTATTTGCTAGTGAGAGCAATGACTTGGGTTGGGAACACATCTGAATCGTTATAAATGTTCGATTACAATTAAATAATTACAGTTTACAATTTTCCAATTTTTGGTATTTTTATTTATAACTGTGAAATATAGTTTCCATGGCTTAGGAATTTCGATTTTGGGGTTCTTTACTGATTGGTATGAACTCAAATTCTGAGAAGTATGTTTTTTTTAGATATTGAGGAGATTCCAGAGAACATTAAGTTTTGTAAAAACCTACAAATCGTCGACTTCAGTGGAAATCCTCTGACGAAGTAAGCGCTTCCTCCATAGTCTTACTCCTCCTGGTTTTCCTGACCTATGACATATCAACTGGACTCCTCCGATGGGTTATGATTTTGGACTGAAGTTTAACTTGACGGGTTTAAGTTGCTGTGGTTTAACGTGACTGAGGTTTAAGTTGACTTCGGTTTAACTTGACTTGTTTAAGTTGACTGCAGTTTAACTTGACTGGTTTAAGCTGATTGCGGCATAACCTGACTGGTTTAAGATATTGACTCTTGTTTAACTTGACAGGTTTAAGTTAACTGTGGTTTAACGTGACTGTGTTTAACTTGATAGGCTCAACTTGACTGGCTTAATTTGACTGAGGATTAACTTGACTGAGGTTTTACTTGGCTGCAGTTAACTTGACTGAGTTTAAAGTTGAGTGTTGTTTAACTTGAAGTGTGATGATCATTCATTGTGATGAATGTGCACAATTTGCATTGCAATGTGAGCTCTAGGGGACCAGTGAGCCATAAGTTCTTTTGAATCTCTGTGTTATGAAGAAGCCTCATGTAGATGCTTTGAATAATGAAGTCCTAAGTGAGCAAATAAATTAAGGTTAAATGAATGAATTAGTTTGAATAAATGAATAGCAAATAAAGAACAAGTGAATAATTTAATGAGTGAATAAATGCATGAGTGAGTAAATGAACGAGTGAATAAACGAATAAGTAAATAAACGAATAAGTAAATAAACGAATAAGTAAATAAACGAATAAGTAAATAAACGAATGAGTGAATAAACGAATGAGTGAATAAATGGATGCATGCGTAAATAAACGATTGAGTGAATAAATGATCAAGTGAATAAACGAATGAGTGAATAAATGATCAAGTGAATACACAAATGAGTGAATAAACAAGCGGGCGAATGGATGAATGAATGAATTGAATATTGCAACTTCATAAACTTATGTTCGACATTGAACAGATCCTAGACTCGATCCAATTCATGCAGATATTTTGACACATTTTTCTCATCTTAGCAAATACATTTATTGGAGCGCCTCTGACGAGTCTCTCCTGAAGTGATGCTATATAAATTTTCAAATACAATTGGATTTATAAGATGACGATACCCGGATGGCTTTCATTTCCTTCAAAGTGGTTTCATTTGTTTCAACATAGGTTGCCGGAGGGTTTTATGCAGTTGCGAAACCTCACTAGTCTCGGTCTGAACGACATTTCCCTAAGCAGACTGCCCATCGAAATCGGAAGGTGAGAGATAACACCTCCATATAATGTGATTTTTATTTCGTTGTTAATAAATGAACAAATGAGATAAACAAAATAATAAGTAAATTAACAAACGAAATAGATGAATTTTTGCTGTAGATAAATTATAAGTAAATTAAATGAAAATGTATTTTTGGTTGTGGTTTTCTAGTCTGACTCGCCTCGAAAGTCTTGAACTGCGCGAGAATATCTTGAAGCACCTTCCAAGTTCCTTCTGTTCGCTGGTTAAGCTCAGGGTCCTTGACCTTGGCAGCAACATGATTGATGAACTGGTGAGTTGAGGGTTCTATCATTCTGCATGCTTCAGAACATTTCTCTACAAGTTGGAACATTCTATATGTGTCAGAACATATCAGGAGCCTTTGAAATATCTTTGCAATATTGCATAATGTTTACAAGATTACATTGTGTTTATAAGGTTACACTGTTTACTAGGTTACATTACATTTACAATGTTACTTGATGTTTACAAGGTTGCATGACGTTTACAAGGGTATATGACGTGTACAAAGTTGCATTACATTTACAAGATTATGCAAACTATTGTGCTACAAGATTTTTTCTGTTTTTGCTTTGAAGCCGGACTCGATTGGAATGCTTGCGAATCTGCAGGAGCTCTGGCTAGACTGTAACGAAATTTCCCAACTTCCAAAGGTCGGATTTCCTACAAACTCATTATCTCCGTTAACAGAAATTTGTTCCTGTCATCCATCGGTTTCTTATTTTATTACTTTCTGTTGTAATCATATTCTGTTCTATTCATATTCTGTACTAATCATGTTCTTCTAATCATATTCTGGTCTAATCATGTTCTGTTCTATTCACATTCTTTGCTGATGACTGGGCGGTTGTGTGATTTTTAAATTTTGAGTTTGAGTTAATTGTATCTTATTTCTGAGACTTTTTAAAGTGGACAGATTTTGTCGACGTCTGACAGAAATGCTGATTTCATTTGCAGGAGATTGGAAAGCTTAAGAAGCTGACTCAGTTGGATCTTTCCGAGAACAAGATCGAGTACATCCCAGACGAGATCGGATCGCTCACAAATCTCACCGATCTTATCCTTTCGCAGAACCAGATCGAACAGCTGCCAGACACGATCGGTCGGTTCTGATTGAGCTTCTGAGCAATGTCAGGTCATTCTAAAGAGTTTGAGTTGTGATGAATTATGAGGAGAATTAGGAATTCGAAGGAGAATTAAATTTGAGATTCGGATTCTGCATGTGAATGTATGTTAGAAAATGGATGCAAAGAGGATTGAATGGCTGATTGCTGGTTTGCCAGTTTGATTGATTGCCGTATCGATTGATTGTGTAATTGATTTACTGAGAGATGGATTGCCTAGGTGACTGATTAAGGGATTGCCTGATTGATTGACTGCTTGTCAAGTGCTTGATTGTCTGACCTATTTGATTGCCTGACTGATTGACTGCCTGACTTTTTGGCTGCCTGACTATTTGACTGCCTCACTGATTGAATAATTGACTGATAGACTGCCTGATTGATTGGCTCTTGACTGTTTGACTGTCTCACTGATTGACTGCCTCACTGTTAATGATGTTACGATTGAGTTGTTTACTGTTGGTTGCGTTTTGAAGACCAGTTTTTTTGTTTATTTTCTTTGTTTTCATCTCGTTTCTGTTTACTTTCTTTGTAAAGCAGCATTGTTCATTGTCTGCTATAGGGAACTTGCAGAGCTTGTGCATCCTAAAGGCCGACCAGAACCAGCTTCTGAATCTGACCCCAGAAATCGGAAGGTCAGTGTCTCCTGTTGTGTTTCTGTGGTGGTGGTGGTGGTGGTGGTGGTGGTGGTGGTGGTGGTGGTGGTGGTGGTGGTGGTGGTGGTGGTGGTGGTGGTGGTGGTGGTGGTGGTGGTGGTGGTGGTGGTGGTGGTGGTGGTGGTGGTGGTGGTGGTGGTGGTGGTGGTGGTGGTGGTGGTGGTGGTGGTGGTGGTGGTGGTGGTGGTGGTGGTGGTGGTGGTTGTGGTGGTGGTGGTGGTGGTGGTGGTGGTGGTGGTGGTGGTGGTGGTGGTGGTGGTGGTGGTGGTGGTGGTGGTTAATAACAGCAACAACAACAGTAGCAATAAAACTAATAACCTGACTGGTTGTTCATTAAGAACAAAGCTTTATCGTCAAGCAAACAAAAGATTCATATATTAAATTGTTAATAGGTTTTCTATTCACTGGTTTCAAGTGGTGTGAAAACAATTGTGCTAGATGTTTGCGATGGTCTAGTGGTTAGCATGCTGGACTGTCAACCAACAGATTGGGATTGAAATCCAAGCCAGGGTCGATATTTGGGTTGATATATCTGTTCCTCATGCACCCAGTAGCCAATTCAGCTATAATAAGTACACTTACCATATACTGTCAGTGGTAAGATGAGACGGCGAGGTAGAGGACTGGCCATCCGCCCTCATATGCCAAAGCTGAAAAAATGAAGTGGCTAACACTTGATACCCACGGCTGCCTCAGGGCTAGCTTAAGGGACTGCTCTTCTTCTAATAGTTAGCTTATGCTATACTGAGTTCCTTAATAATCCATCAGTGCTGTGTAATGTGCTGTGCTGTGCTGTAAGCGCTGTTTTGTGCTGTAAGTGCTGTGTTGTATGTAATTTGACTGGTTGATGTCTTCTCTTCAGATGTCGATCCCTTCAGGAGCTGATTCTCACGGAAAACCTTCTCTCGGTGAGTTCTGCTCTGTCTCTTTGGTTGCCATATTTATCAGAGGAGAGGATGCCATAATCTAATCCTAACCTAATCGTGATCTAATCTTCATATAATCTCTGTATAATTTCAATATAATCTTCATATAATCTTAGTCAGATCTTAATCATCTCTCTGGTGTGGTTATCGTAATGCAGATGGGTGATCAGAGGAAACTGTTGTAAAAATTCCGTTGTCATAAGACATCGTGGGTTATCATTGAGTGATGGTTTTATTGGGTTGAAATAACAGACGTGGTTTTGAATGACATTGCAGGTGATGCCAAATACCATAGGAGACCTCAAGAACCTCACGAATCTGAATGTCGACAAGAACAGAATAACGGAAATTCCAGCAGAGGTCCAAATGAAGTTGACGTTTAATCGATTAGTTGACTGATAATCTAACTTTAATTATTAACTGGCTGATTGAATGAATGAATGACTAAATGACTTACTGGCTGAATGAACGACTTAATGGCTGAACGACGGACTGAATGAATGAATGACTTACTGGCTGAATGACTAACTTAATGGCTGAATGAATGACTTAATGGCTGAATGACTAAATGGCTGAATGAATGAATGACTTACTGGCTGAATGGCTGACTGAATGACTTAATGGCTGAATTAATGACTTAATGGCTGAATGAATGAATGACTTACTGGCTGAATGAATGAATGACTTACTGGCTGAATGACTGACTGATAGAATGATTGACTGAATGATAGACTGACTGAATGACCGAATAAATTTATGATTGAATGGTTGACTGATTAAATCGTGAGGTTAAAATTGTGTCCTGTCAGTGGATTAAGCAAATAAGCATTGCTGTTATGGCTGACGATTGTTTGACCCAGGACCACATTTTTTATGAGTTTCTATGGAAGCGTGTAAACAAGGGTGTTACCGTTTACCTCTGTTCTTCCAATGAGTTACCTTCTTTTTTTACCGTTGTTCTAGGTTGGTTTGTGCTCCAACCTCGGCGTCCTGTCCCTTCGTGACAACCACGTTCATCATCTTCCAACGGAACTCGGAAACCTCCGGCAGCTTCATGTCCTCGATGTCTCAGGAAATCGGTGAGTTCATTGCATCAAGGTCAGGTCGCTCATTGATTCGACCCCACAGTCGGGGTCAGACAAGGTTATGAATCGCCCATGTTGTCTGTGCTTAAGTGGGAAGTCCCAAAAGCCCCAAAACGAATAGAAACTGCTATTTACATGTCTATATCGAAATTCATCCAAAGAATGAAGGTAGAAAAGGAACACACTTGCCTGCCTTGGAAGAATGGAGGGCTGAGTGTGCACCTGATGGTATCCATCTAAGCACGACATTGCGGGACATGGTAGCTGGTTAGATCGCTCACCTTGTAATGTGGAGAGTACGGGTTCGATCCTCCTCCCCTGGACAGTTACTGTGTATGGACCTTGAGCAAGTCCTTCACTCACAATTGCTCAGCGCCATCGATTGATGCTTGGTAATTAGGTAGTAAATGCTCAGTTATAATAATAATATTGATAATAATAATAGTGATGATGATAATAATAATAATAATAATAATAATAATGGTGATAATAATAATAACAGGGCTTAGACATGCTTAATTACCTTGTATTTGTCAGTTTTATATACGGTAAGTGACAAAAACATAAAAAAAATCGATGGATATTGGATAAGGGGTTGGCTGTTTGTTGTTATTTGTGTGTTTGTCTTAATGTTTTCTTCTGTGTCTGTGTGCGTTCTGTCCGTTGTTAGTCTTCATCATCTTCCGTTTTCGCTGAGTGCATGTAATCTGAAGGCGATCTGGATGTCGGAGAACCAGGCTCAACCGATGCTCAAGTTCCAGGAGGATGTCGATGAGGATACGGGAGAGAAGGTTCTCACCTGCTTCCTCCTTCCACAGCAGGCCTACCACACGGAGAGCATGGGTACGAACCTCCAGCTGACTTCCTCCCTGCCTGTCTGTCTGTCTCTGCATGTCTGTCTGTCTCTCTCTCTCTCTCTTTTTCTCTCTCTCTCTGTCTCTGTCTCTCTCAGCATGTCTGTCTCTGTGCCTGTATCTCTCTGCCTATCTGTCTGCCTCTCTCTCTCTGTCTGCTTATCTGTCTGCCTCTCTCTCTGTCTGCCTCTCTCTCTCTGCCTATCTGTCTCTCTCTATCTCTGTCTCTATGATCCACCAGAATGTAATTTTCCTTTATTGACTTCTCGACATCAAATCAATAAAAATACAGTCTTGAAAGAAACGAAACACGGGTAGTAGAGTTGATGCCGAAATTAATAGGTCAGCCAAGAAAAGGGCCTGTCTCGGTTGGCCTATAGTTGGTAACATATATGTCATTTCAGTTAAGAGCTCCTATAATGCCATTGTTATAATGCTCAAGTCATCCATGCATGATGTCATGTGGGACACAGTGGCCAACTGGTTAAGGCACTGGGCCAGTATTGCGGGGAGTACAGGTTCGATCCTCCTCTCCTGAGATGGTTACTGTGTAGGGACCTTGAGCAAGTCCTTCACTCACAATTGCTCTGTGCCATCGATGTTCTGTCGTATGGTCGTATGTGCAATTCTGAACTTTGGAAGGAGGGTAGTTTATCAAATATAGTTGTATTGCATTGTGTAGGTTGTATTGTATTGTATGGTATTGTATTGTATTGCATGTATGCATGTACTTTTTAAAGGTGTCTGAAGAGAGAGCTCTGTAGCCAATTGGTAGAACTTGTTTAATGTTTCACAGTCTGATTGTTACTTGTGGTTGTTGTTCACATCTCTTTTCATCGCTGAGCAGAGAATCTGTTGAGAAGCAGCGTGAACACTGACTTTGACAGTCTCTCCGATCAGCCACGCTCTTCCGCTGTCGTCTTCATCGGAGTTGATGATCGCGACTCTGATGCAGAAGACGAGGTAGGTCCATCAACGATGGTGCAAAGGTCACGTTGAGGTCAGGTGAAGTTCAAGGTAATCTAAGGTTTGAGGTTAGTAGTGAAATATAAGGTTACCAGTAATGTAGGATAAAGCTAGGTAACAGGTAAGATTACATAGAAGGTAACAGGGAAGGTTACAAGTAAGGTAAGGTAACAGGTAAGGTAGGGTAACAAGTAAGGTAAGAGGTCAGATAACATGTAAGATAACAGGGAAGGTAATGGAAGGTAACAAGTGAGGTAAGGTAACGCATAAGGTCAAAGAGAAGGTTACAGGTAGGGTACCAGATAAAGTCAGGTACCAGATTAGAAAAGAGGTGAGGTAAGGTAACAGACAAGGTAACAGGTAAGGTAAGGTGGCAGGTAGGGTAACAACAGGTAAGTCGAAAGTGAGGTAATGATACCTTTAAGTTTCCTGTTCATGCTTTTGCATCTCGTCGGTAAGGAGATTGCGTGTGACAGCTGTGCCTATTGATTACGGGTGATTGATTGACAGGTGTCAATCTCTGTGTTCTCATTCCAGGGTCACTTCACACGCCACAACACGCCGCATCCCAAGGACCTGAAAACGCGACACGGGAGGCTGATCAAGAAGGATGCTGACGACACAACGCAGAGCCTCAACAGCTCCAAAGATGTAATTACGGCTGATTGCTAATTACATATTGGCCTGTGTGATTTAATGTATGCAAAAGCGCATCGATTTTAAGGTCTTGATTGTAATGGTAATTGTAACTGCACGTTTTTATGGTGCCCATTCAACAGAGACTCGTTCCGATACTCGTGAGTAATTGCCTTGCTCACTGTGCTCCGTCTTATGTGAAGGAACTTTCCATATCAGTCTCTTCCGGAAGAATCTTAAAGTCGGGAGTGCCTCTCGTGAGCCTCTGTCTCGACATGGCACTTTGTAACTTTCCAATTACGATCGCAAATGGCCAACTGCTCATGACACCAGTGAAAACAAAGTTTCTGAATGTACATGGCTAGTGTTCAGGCCTCATCAGTGATACTGGTGTTAAACGTGGATTGGACTCATCAATGATACTGGTGTTAAACGTGGATTGGACTCATCAATGATACTGGTGTTAAACGTGGATTGGACTCATCAATGATACTGGTGTTAAACGTGGATTGGACTCATCAATGATACTGGTGTTAAACGTGGATTGGACTCATCAATGATACTGGTGTTAAACGTGGATTGGACTCATCAATGATACTGGTGTTAAACGTGGATTGGACTCATCAATGATACTGGTGTTAAACGTGGATTGGGGATACGATGTGATCAGTTAGAGCGCTTGCCTTGTATCGTGGAGAGTACAGATTCGATCCTCCTCGCCTGAAAGGGTTACTGTGTAGGGACCTCGAGCAAGTCCTTCACTCACAACTGCTTGGTGCCATCGGTTGATGCTTGGTCGTTACACAGTGGCACTTAATAATAAAATATTTTATTTATAATAATAAGGATAAGGAATAATACGATAAATGATAATAGTAAATGATCATAATAAAACTACATTCACTCTGCTCCTGATTTCATATTTTTTCCGTTCCTGCGTTTGACGAATAAAAATGATTAGTTATTAAAATAAAACTATCCGAATAAGAAAATTATCTAGAAATAATAATGCTAGTATAAATTTTTAATATCTGATTATAAGAAAATTATTGCAGTGTAGAGAGTTTTTATGTGCTCTCTGCAGTCTTTTTTATCGATACTGATTCTCATGACTTTAAAGCTTTCCATTTTACTCTGCTAGAGCGTTACACTTGACCGGACAAATGATGTGGTGAAGAAGGATGAAACTAGTGATGCGGAAAATACATCATCTACAAACGGTATGCAGTCATTTCGTTAGTAATTCACTAACCACTATTAAGCCACTGCAGCGTTTTTATCCTCCACCTCTACTGCTCTTAAACTAATACTCATTCCTCAGGTTCTCCAACTACAATCCTCGGCAACTTCTCATCTTCATCGTCCTCTTAACGAACTTCATCGTACTTCTTATCATCTTCCACCTTCCGATCTTCCTCCTACTCGTCTTCTTTGTCCTTCTCATCTTCGTCCTACTTTTCCACTGCTTCTTTTTCCTCCTGCTCATTTCTCCTCCTCTGTCCAATAAGCATTGTTATTGATCAATTGTTTTCTTAAAACACTTTGTCTTTTCCTAATTTCAGAGTCCTCAGCGCTGCTGCCAAAAGAAAAGCCGTCAGTGGCTTTTGAATCAACACAAAGACCAGACGTTAAGTTTGCAGCAAACGAAGAGAAACCAAGCATCAGGTTCACATCGGGTGCTGAACCAGAGGATGAGGAGGTTGACCCAAACGAGACGTCACAGCTCATCCCAGAAGAGGAACTGGTGAGAGAAATACCAATTTGCCCATTTAGTACCCGAGCACAGTTCAGCACAATGTAAAAAAAATGTAGACATTCTTCTATAGCGACCACGTGGCCTCATCCCTTCTCAGTTTTCAATGAATTGATCGAGAGATCCTTCATCACCACTTCCCATTTGAATGGGTGCCATACCATTTAAGGTCCCCATATATGGACTGTGCTAGAGTGGCTGTATGGCCTCGACCCTTCTCACTTTCAATGAATTGATTGGGTGAGATCCTTCACAACCACTGCCCGTTTGAACGGGTGCCAGGCCATTTAAGGTCCACGTTAATGGACCTTGCTGGCTCAAGATTCAAATCTCTAAAGAAAGCAAAGCCACCCTGCTTGGTTGATTGACTGATTGCTCTGTACGATGTCAGGTTGATGAGAATGACGGTGATGCTGACCGCCATGTTGGTTTCTCTCCGGAAGTCGAGTTCATCGAGAAGATGGGGAAACTGCGTCGGAGGGACACTCCGCACCACCTCAAGAACAAGCGCATCACTTCGAAGATGAATCCGGAGGAGAAGCTGAAACACATTCTCGCTCAAGTCGCTGGCAAAAGCACCTCGTCCGATCACTCGTCGACGACCAATGACAATGTAACCCGATTGATTGATTGATTTATTGATTATTTTATTGATTGATTATTTATTATTGATTGATTACTTATTTTTGACTGATTTATTGATTATTTTTATTATATGCCTATTTGATTATTGATTGATTATTGATTATTTTATAATTCTCTCAAGGAATGCTTTGTGTAGATGACTGACAGCAATTGACTAATTATTGATTGCTGATTATTAATTCTACAAGCATGCTACTTAGAGCTGATTGATTGATTGATGAATGATTGATTTTGTAATCAGACAATTTGCACTGCATACTTTGATTGAATGATTGATTCATTATGAATTGAACAAGTAGTGTGAAATAGTTCTATTTAGTGATTGTGAATAGAACGAGGAGAGCTATATAAATTCTACTGATTGATTTTTAGCTGGAGGACCAGTTTTTGAAAATGAGAGAACAAGATTTGATTATTTTTCTGTTTTGTTACGCAAGGATCAAGACTTCAATGGGGACAATGATTACGAGTTCGATCAAGATCAGGACGAAGTGATCGAATCTCCATCGATCAATGAGATGGACAAAAAATTCCGGTCTCTCGACGTCAATCTCGGAAGGCAAAAGCTGCCTTCGGACTCGACCGTTGATGGGCCCGTGAAGGACAAGGTCGAGGAGCTGGCGTTCAAAGTCATTCGAGAGCCTGGGTGCGGTCTGGGGATGAGCATTGCTGGTGGAATCGGCTCGACTCCCTATGTCGGAGATGATCTGGTAGGCCACTCCTGGTTAATCTAATGGACAAGGGGAAAGTTGTTCTGTGGTGTGTGATGTAAAATGAGACATTTGTAACAGTAGGCCTACCATGTGGATATTTTGAAGTTGTGCTGTGTGCAAGTTTGTTTTGTTTTTCTTTTCTTTTCGAAAAGGTATAATTTGTTGTGTATTGTATTTGTTTTTTGGACTTCTAACAATATGCATGCATACATATATGCATACATGGACATGCATGCATATGTGCAGACATACATGCATACATACAGACATACATATATGCATACATTTTATTTATTTCTTATTGTTAAACGATGCTGTGTAATGACAAAGAGGAATATCGTAGCCTCCTCCTGCTGTATCCAGACTTGGACCTGGCACCACCCAAACATACATACCTACATGCATACAGACATGCATGCATGTATATATGGAGACATGTGTGTGTATAGACATATATTGATGATGTTTTGTCGTTTTCAGGGCATTTTCATATCACACGTAGCTGAGAACAGCCCGTCATCGAAAGCTGGTCTCAGAGTCGGCGATAAATTGATCCAGGTGAGTGCGGACATTGAAAGAAGTCGGGAGACTTTTATGACATTTACTCATGTTGCTATATTGATTCCATTGATGTATTTTCAGTGTCTGTATGTATGTTTATATACATACTTATGTGTGTGTATGTGTGCTTCTGTGTATGTATGTATGACATTGTATGTATGTATATTATGTATGTGTGTGTATATTATGTATGTGGTGTATGTGTGCTTGTATGTGTCTTTATACTTGATTGCCGTGGTTGTGTTGGAGGTTATTTAAAATATATTAAGATTACTTATTAAATCTATATGAAGTGTAATGGAAAGAGGTTATTGATGATTGATTGATTGATTGATTGATTGATTGATTGCCTGAGTGCTTGATTTAGTGATTTACTGAGTGGCTGACTGATTATTGATTTCTAATTCTACAAGTATGCTATGTATATGATTTAAACTGGCCGTTTGGCCTATAAATCCCTCTCAACAAGCACTCATACCTACTTTCAACTACTATTATTTCTGTACGTCCCTCCCCTCAGTCTGAGATCATTGGATATGGGTCTGTTGGTTGAGCCTCGATGTAGCACTGTCATGGGCTCTCTTGCATTCCATGTTGCAGCCCCCAAGGAATGGAATTGACTACCAATGTCTGTTCAATGCTTGAACTCCGATCTCTTCCTTTAAGTAATGCCTCAAAACTCACTATTTATCATTGGCCTTCAAACATCTGGTTATACAATTGCTCTTCACCAGTTGAATGACTGACTGGGCCTCAGACTCGCATTTCTGTGTGACCTTGTGTGTGGAGGGAAGGGGGATAGAGTAGTGGTAACACTCATGGCCAGGAGAGCATAAGGTACGCGGATCGACTCCCGTAACCCCCCTCTAGGGCGGCGCCTTGCTTGGGTGCCAAACCGTGTGTTAATTAAGATCTTGATTGTAATTGTAATTGTAATTGTAACCGAAAACTTATATAGCGCCACTCAAATCAGCGGCGCTTTCAACCCGCATCAATGCCGGCACCGGCAAAAAGGAAAGTTTTCAGGCGTCTACGGAACTGGAGAGGAGAGAGGGCAAGAAGCGCTTGGCGGAGAAACAAGGGGAGACAGTTCCAAGCAGAGGGGCCAAAATAGGCGAAACTTCTGGATTTGTACTTTCATGTTTCAATGTAATCTTACTGCGTCTGTTGGTTTGAAATAACAAAGAATATAATTATTATTATTATTATTAAAAATGTTGGTAATAAAAATAGCTGACTGATTGACTAACTGACTGAATTGGCTGGTTTCACAAGTTTTCTAAACAAGGTCCAAAGCAGTTGCCTGAGTTGTCTTGTGACTGTTGTTTCGTAGGTCAACAATCAGGACTTGAAACATATCGAACATCATTGTGCTGTGAACGTACTGAAGGAGGCTGGCCAGCAGCTCGACCTTGTTGTTCATCGCGCCGTGGTACCTGTGAAACAGAAGGAGGTCAGTGTCGTCTGGACGTGAGGCTGGCACCATAGAAGCTCTGCGATTAGAGTAGATAATTCGGTTTGGTTCTGTGACATTAGGTGACAGCAGAGAGATGTAGCTATTGTTATTCGATCTGATCCAATCTAATCAAGTAGCTTCTATTGAGCCTTGTCTGTGTTACCTGCCTTACCTGTCTGAAATTCGTGGTGTTTAGAATTCGGACCTTTTAGAATCGATTCTAAAGGAGGCAGTTACCTATCTGGGCTTCTCTTTAGTCTTACCTGTCTGGCTGTCTTACCTGTCTCGTTTGTCTTACCTGTCTGGCTTAGCTTACCTGTCTGGCTGTCTTACCTGTCTGGCTTGTCTTACCTGTCTGGCTTAGCTTACCTGTCTGGTTTGTCTTACCTGTCTGGCTTAGCTTACCTGTCTGGCTTGTCTTACCTGTCTGGCTTAGCTTACCTGTCTGGCTTGTCTTACCTGTCTGATCAGTCTTACCTGTCTGGTTTGTCTTAACTGTTTTCTCAACGTTTTGTGGCAGATATTCCAGGTGACGCTGAATAAAGAGACGGATGGTTTTGGATTCAGCATAACTGGAGGCAGAGGGTCACTTCCCTATCTGGATAAGGACGAGGTGAATGCCGGGTTCTGTTCATCTAATGTTGAGTAAAAAATAAATAAATAAATCGGGGTACTCGTTAAAACGAATATCATTGACAGGTAAGTAGGTAGGCTCTGACTTCTCTTACCTGTCATTTCACTAGTTGTTTATGTTTTAGAATTTGATTTGTGTGTTTTATTGTTGAGGGAGTTGCGGGACACGGTTGGTATAGTGCTTGCCTTGTAGTACGGAGCACAAGGGTTCGATATCTCTCTCCTGAGAAGGATACTGTGTAGGAACCTTTAGCAAGTCTTTCACTGACACTTGCTCAACACCATCGATGTTCTGTCGTATGGTCGTGTGTGCACTTCTGAACTTTGGAAGGAGGACAATATCAGGTACAGTTGTATTGTTTTGTATTGTGTTCTATTGTTTTGTATGGTATTGTTAGTGAATCTAAAGTGTCGTGATTTCTTGCTTTTTTCCAGGGAATCTACATTACTGACATAACTCCTGGAGGGGTGGCCGAAAGAGATGGACGTTTGAGAGCCGGTGACAAGATCCTATCGGTAACTGTTGTTACTTGAATTGTAATTGTAATTACTTGTATTAACTTCTATACATACATGCCTTCTCCATTGATTAGAGTAGTTAATTAATAATAATTATAATAATTAAAATGCCTTCTCCCTTGTTTAGTGATTAATAATTAATTATAATAATAATAACAATGGATAATAAATGCCTTCTTTCTTCCTTAGAGTATTAATAATTACTTTTAATAATAATTATAATAGGAATAATAGTAATAATGAAACATGCCTTCTCCATTGTTTTAGAGCAGTTAACAATAGTAATAACTACAGAAATGACGATTTTAATTTTATGCATTGAAGATTTGCGACGTCAGTGTTCTTTCGGCGACTCACGATGAAACCGCGACGCTCCTCACAGCACGAGACGATTCTGTCACGCTTGTCGTCAGCCGTGACCCGTCCGGCGAACCAGAACAGCAAAAAGAAAGAGTTGTTTCTCCACCTCAACCCAGCGTTCCATCTCTTCCTTCAACCGCTCTACCAAACGACGTCAGGGTCACCTCGCCGACAACCGTTGGTGGCGGTTCCACTGCGGTTGGCAGCGGAAACGCTTCCGATGCGATATCCTCCTTGTTCAGTTTCCACGAAAGCAATAAACCTCTCGATGCAAAGTCGTTTCCGAGCCCACGGAGAATAGATGCGTTATTCGAAGCTTCGTCAGTGCCTGTTGCAGTCGGAACGAACAACAATAACATTGTCTCGTCCAAAGAGGCTTTCCTCGTTGCGCCCACTTCTCTTGTTCCCATGGCGACCAGAACCCAGTCTTCTTCGCTCATTCCAGACGGTGCTGTTTCTCCGTCGATTGTCGCTTATTCTTCTATTCCGTCTCCCGCTTCTTCCAGCGGAGTCGACTCGCTTTTCGCTTCCTTAGACAAGATGTCGCCGAGCGTTGGCGGCACTGGTCAGGCTCAACCAGTGAACGTGTCGAGTGGGTTGTCAGGGTCACGGTTTCCGCCGAGGAGTCCGCAGATGGGTGTCAGAACGATGGCGGACGATAAGCGAAAAGATTCCGTGAGTAACTGGCCCTTGCTTCGATCTAACTTGGATGTTTTGGGCAGAAAATTTTTACTACTGAACTGTGATTGATGGTGTTTAGGATTCAATGCTGAAATTGGTACCTTAAGAATTTGACTTGAAGATTTTGCAGTAATTAGAAGAGGAAGAGCAGTCTCCCTTCCTCCTCTTCTTCTTCGTCTTCGTCTTCTTCTTCCTCTTCCTCCTCCTCCTCCTTCTTCTTCTTCTTCTTCTTCTTCTTCTTCTTCATCTTTATCTTCTGCTTCTTCTTCATCTTCTTCATCATCTTCATCTTTATTTTTTAATCTTCATCTTCTGCTTCTTCTTCATCTTCTGCTGCTTCTTCATCTTCTTCTTCGTCTTATTTTTTTCTTCTTCCTCTTCCTCCTCTCCTCCTCCTCCTTCTTCTTTTTGTTTTAGTATATTAGATAATAGATTATTAGATATGAACAGCTGATGATGTTAGTTTTCTACATAATATCTTCACCTTTTAAAATACTCTTGAATAGTTGATAAGCCTTGAAGCATTTTCAAATAAATTCTGTTTCATTTCGTTATGTTTTAGTCGAACGAATTTGTTGGTGGTGTAAGTGGTGCTAACATCGTGTCATCTTCTACTACTGGTGTTCCTGGAGTGGTATGTTATTCCACCTCTGGTCTACATATATAATCTATGTATTGCTATAACAAAGGACGATTAACTTTACAATTACTGCAATTTCTTCCTTCCTTCTTTAGTCTTTCTTTCCTTCATACCTTACTTCCTTTGTTCCTTTCTTCCTTCCGTCCTATCCTCCTTCATTCCTTCCTTCCTTTCTTCCTTTGTTCAGTATTACCTTCCTTCCTTCTACTTTGTTCCTTCCTAACTTCCTTGAGAACGCCACCCTGTACTCGTTCAAGACACAGCAAGAGTTGTGTCCATTGATCAACTGTTGTTGTGAGTGATGAGCATGGTACAGTAACTGGTTGGCTGATTTCAATTTAGTACTTTGTGCAACTTGTGTGCTGACACTTATTTGCTGACAGTTGTGTGCTGACACTTATTTGCTGATTTTTGTGTGCTGACACTTATTTGCTGACACTTGTGTGCTGACACTTTTGCTGACACTTGTGTGCTGACACTTGTTTGCCGACACTTGTGTGCTGACACTTATTTGCTGACGATTACGAGTTTTGTTTGTATGCACTTCAGCGTGTGGCTGTTTGTTGTTGGGTTTTCATCAGATTTTCGTCAACTTCGGGCATGTTTTGCACTTTCTGCTTGTTGTCTACCTGCACTCACTAATCTTTGCCTATGTTGGGTCTACCAGCTGGAATTGCCTTTCTCAAGAGCTGTGGCTCAAGCTCCTCAGTTTGTTATTTCCACAGTTTCACAGGCGCTTGAAGTCTGTATTATTCGACAGTGATTTCACTGGTTTGGGTCGGGAGTCCCACTGATGAGTTTTTTCTGAAGTGGCGCTGTATAAATGTCAGATTACAGTTACAATTACCAATGAAATGTCAGTTTTTAGGTGTCGTAGTGGATGACCCTTTTGTATATCTCATTGCTGTACTCTCTTTTTCCTCGTAAAGCTCGTCTGGTATAGAATCCTTGCCAAAAGATAAGTGGAAACTTCAACTCTTACCGGACCAGATCGTTTTTGCAGATTTTATGGGTTTCATGATTTTTTTATTTAAATTCTTAACCCACCCATAGTTTCCCGTAAAAGAAATACTGTGCGATTTTGTAGACCTGCTTCCAACAACCATGGTGTAATGCAGTGGTTATATTGTTCATCCGTAGGTGGCGGATCTCCAAATTTGTGCAGTTTCCAATGGACATGAACCACTTGTCCAGGGTCATTACGGGAGTGTTAAAAAAATTTTAAACTATGGCCTGGGTACTCGAGTCTGTCGTGAATGGGTACTCGACTACCCATCACTGCATAAGAAACAATCGTCCAGTTGTCCGCTTTTGAGTCATTTTATGCATTTAGACTAATCCAAAGTCAGTTAAGCAGTCACTTTACCCACTCATCCCACGAGCAATTGTGAGTGAAGGACTTGCTCAAGGTCCCTACACAGTAGCCATCTCAGAGGAGGAGGAGGATTGAACCCGTCCTCTACACAGTACAGGCCAAGCACTCTAACCAATCGGCTACCATGTCCCACTTCAGACTGCGTTTGGTTATTTGTGTAGCTCCTTTTTTGTTGAAACTTGAGCATGTGGTTAACCAGAAATGGACTGAACGAGACCGAGACGATTGTTCTAGCTGATAGCTTATCTTTGCAGTAGGATACTGTCACCATTGGTTTGCTCAAGGCATAATGGTAAGAGAACTCTAGTCAGTAGGGCATGGCATTTGCACTTAATCATGCTCCAAACGGTAACTGTAGTTCTTAGCCGATGGCTTATCTTTGCAGTTCGATCAACAGTGTCAAAAGCACCACTTGGGTCAAGATTAATTACAGTATATTTAGACAGTGGCCGGGGACTACGAACAGGACATACCGGTAGCTGTTTGGTTAACCATAGACAGACAGTAACTGCGGTTCATAGTTGATAGCTTACCTTGCAGTAGAATATTGGGGTCAACAGTGTCAAAAGCACCGCGTAGGTCAAGAATAACGATAACAGAAAAGAGGTTGGCGACGACAGAAGTAAACAAGTCAATCGAGCAGGCAGAGAGTACAAATGTTCAGTAGAGCAGTACGATCGATAAAAGTGGAAGGAGCCCTGGATTAACGGTTAATTAATTAACTGGACAATTAATGATCTTGTCCTAGTCTCGCAGTTCTAACAATATAGACAAACATCTGAAGTACAAATTGCGCGACAGGTAAACGGAACGGTTGATTTTCAGATCCTTTGGATTCGGGTCATTTCTGTTGCGAATTAGCTGTTTCATCAGTGTTCCACTGTTCCAGTCTAGTTGTTGTTACTGTGCGTTATATTGATTGGTAACTTCTATAGCGCCGGTCAGGCCTGGCTCGAGACATTTGGCGGCCCTAGGAAAAACTTATGATTAAAACTTAACGGTGAACCCTACCTTAATAGAACATAATTTATTACACTAACACTGTAAACTTCCATCTAGCGAATAATAATTAAAAAATAATCCAACGTTGTTTCATTTAGGAATTTCCATAAATTATTTTTTTATGTTTATTTCGGAAAAAATGGAAAATTGGCGGCCCCTAAAAATCGGCGGCCCTAGGCGGCTGCCTAGTTTGCCTGACGGACGAACCGGGCCTGGCGCCGGTGTCTAATGCACAAGGCACGAAAACCAAGCCATGATCAGGTCTATATTTAAATGATCAGTCTGAGAAGACATTGAGGCTGCGCTTTGGTGGATAATCAATTTGGAAAATGTATTGTATGTTGAGAATGAAATGCCACACGTGAGTGAGTGACCCAGCAGAACAAACAGGTACAGGGCAGGAATTCAAAACCTAAGTCCACCAACTGAGAAGCTCGTTCACCAAGATCAGTTTTAGCATTAGGCATGACCAGAGAAAGATAATTACTCGGTCCACCTGATTGAATAGTGATAAGTCTAGGGAATAAAAACTGATTTCAAGTATAATGACCACTTACTTAGTACTTACTTAGTCCTTCCCGTGCAGAGCTGCACATCGGGCAATGCAGTTCCTCCATTCTTCTAATGACCACCTGTAGTTTGAACTAAATGCTTTGCTAAACAGGAAGCCAGTGCAAAGACTTAAACACAGGGGTTTCGAGATGTCTGTTGTAAGCTACATTTGTCTTTTAACTTGTTAGTACCCGGTATATTGTTGGAATATTGTACTCATGATCGCTCTAACCTTTTAATTAGTTCTTGATTAGATCTTTAAATTAGTCTGATATGAAAACTTAAGGTGCAGCACATTGGTGAGGTGAAGGCTGCTATATAAATATTCTATTACACTGTTACATTATATTACGATATTACATCTGTTACATTACACTGGATTACGGGACTCAATTAGCAATGGGATGAACTTCTGTTGCATATTTTGTTCACGTTTTTGTGCAGTTGTGATCTTTTTAGTATTAGTATTTTTTATTTTATTAGAATTTTTATAATTTGTGCAATTTAACCGAGTAGTAGTGCTCATTGAATATTTTGAGTATTATTAGTAAATTATTTTATTAGAATTGTTAGGAAATTTAGATTTTTATAATTTTTACATTTGAAGCAACCATTAACATTGAATATTTTAATGTTATTGGTATATTATTTTATTAGACTATTTTAAGGTTGAATTAGAATTGACTTGATTGATCAGAAATTTGTCAGAGATGTATGGTTTGAACGGTTTGATTTTATCATCTTTTGCCATTGATCTTCATTTCTTGTCTGTGATCTTCATTTGTGTTCTGATGGTTGATCATTTGCTGTCGATCTTCATTCTTTTTATCTTGTCTTTGCTGTTTGATCAGCGCCTTTGTGAGTTAAAAAATGCGCTACATTAAGCGTTCTCATACATACATACATGCATACATCCACTAGCCTTTGCCTTTTAGTCCATTATTCCACACGGTTTGATCTCCGTTTCTTCATTTTGATATTGACCTTTGATCTTCATTCTGTGAGTTGAGCTATATTTCTTGCTTTGTCTGTATGTATGTATGTATGTATGTATGTATGTATGTGTGTGTGTGTGTCTATGTATGTATGTATGTATGTCTGCGTGTGTATGTATGTCTGTCTGTCTGTCTGTTCGTATGTATTTGTGTGTATGTATGTCTGTGTCTATCTATCTATCTATCTATCTATCTATCTATCTATCTATCTATCTATCTATCTATCTATCTATAATGAACTTCTATAGCGCCCCTTCAAGAAATCTACTCAGTGGCGCTCCCGACCCAGGCCTGTTCAAAAAGAAAGGTCTTAAGAAGGCCATAGAAAGTACCTGAGAGGTCTCTAGGGAGAGAGCGAAGGGAGAGGGGGAGGTCATTCCAAGCGGTAGGACCCACCACGGAGAATGACCTACGCTGCGCCATAGCAGTACGCGCATAGGGGACAGCAAAATCACCCCGGGAGGCCGAGCGCAAGGCACGGCGCCCCGCACAAGCGGAAGTTAAAGTAAAGAGCTCGCAGAGGTAGGCCGGGGCCTACCTCTGTGTGTATGTATGTGTGTCTGTATGTTTTATATATATATATATATATACACATACATACATACATACATGTACAACAGTTGCGATGGTGGTTAATAAATCAGAATGAATAGACCGGCTCTTACTCACTTCTCGTCTTTTATTACTTTCTCATTAGTTAAGGATAAATATGTTTATTAAATTCATGTGTTCAAACTGCTTTTAGTAGACTGCATTCGACATAATCTATTGCTATAACCATTGTCTGTAACCATAAAATTTGTCAAGCACATAATATATGCCCTAATCAGCCGAACTTTGGTCTCTTCTGTGGCCCCCTCTTGAGTCCAATAGTATCATTGTACACAGTATTATACGTTGTGATTCTATTTTCATCATGTTTATATTGGACAAAAAATCATGGTTATGGTTGTGGTTATGCATACTTGTATGTATAATATGCTTGTATGTATGTATATACTGTATGCATGTATATATATACAAGCGCGTTGAAATGATCTTTGATCGTTGATCACGTGCATCGATCTTTTTTCACTTGCCGTAAAACTATAATGTAGTTCTTCGCTAACCCTTTACCTTTTTAGTCAGACGACAGTGATCTGGAAAATGTTTTGCCTCCAGTTCAAGAATATCTTCACACAGATCTTTAGTAAACGGCTGTATTTTCCAAATTCCTTTCACAGGCTTCGATCGGTTTGACGAAACCTCCGTCCGGAAGCTCGCTTCTTTCGAGCAACTCAAACTCATTCGAGGTGAGATATTCTTCTGCGATTGGCTTCGGCTTGTTCTGTATCGGCTTACGCAGGGAATGGATTTCCGCTGCATCTGCCACGGCGTTTGAGAGAAATGGTTTTAGACAAATCAGCCGTTGTTTGTGGCTGTGGATTTTGCTGCTATTATTTTGTTAGCATGACACGTATTTTGATTGGCGTTTGTGTCGTTATGTGTGAGTGTTGCATGTTATTTTTTGTACGTGTTTATTGAAAGGCCTTGAATGGTGTAACATGTTATGCGCTGGCACTCTGTCCACGTCCTTCAGTCTAGTCCATTGTCAGAGTACGAATCTGATCTAATGACTTTTATAGCGCCTTTAAAATTATTATTAGTTGTAGTAATAGTAGCAGTAGTATATATGTACATGTATAGTAGTAACAGTAGTAGCGTTAAAACGGTGAATTAGTAGAAATTATTATTTTTATTACTGTTATTTTTGTTACTATTATTGCTATGTCCAAAGGTTGAGAGGAAGGCCAGGCCCTCCACGAAATAACATTATTAGTAGTAGGCTAGTATTATATAAAGTACTACTTAAAAGAGAGAGATTATTATTTTTGATATTATTATTTATTATTATTATTGTTATTATTATTTTTATTAATTCGATCTCTATGACAGAAAGAACTGGAACACGGTTTCGAATCTTACGGTTGAACGCAGTCGATGAATATATAGCTTCCGGGGATTTATTTTTAAGGGTGTCTATGGAGAGCATAGGCGTAGCTACATTGAGGCAAGAGGAGGCAGTTGCCTCCTCTTGGTTTAATAAATTTAAAAGTTTTCCTTGGGTTATAGCCCTGCACCTGGATTTTGCCTCTTGAACGGCGAATCCTGGCCCAAGAGAAGAAATTTAAGAAGAAATCCCCAAAAAAGGTCATCAAATTTTTTGACAGAAATCTCACAAAATAAGGTCATCAAATTTTTTGACAGTAATCTCCCAAAAAAGGTCATCAATTTCTTTGGGCAGCAATCTCCAAAAAAAGGTCATCAAATTTTTTTCAAGATTTTTTGCCTCCTCTAGAATTTAAATCTGGCTACGCTCCTGATGGAGAGCTTTAGGTATTATTATTATTATTTTATTTTTATTTTTTTGCTCCAAGGTAAACAGGATCCCTATTATTATTATTTTTTTTGCCCCGAGGTATACAGGATCCCTCAGGGACTTCAAAATTATTTACAGTGTAAATTTGTCTGGAATGGGCCCTATTCGTCTAGGTCATTATTATTATTATTTATTATTATTATTATTAGTATTATTATTATTATTATTATTATTTGCCCTTAGGTACGTAATTCCCCCAGTGTGTTAGATATTACAAACGTGATGGATCTCTTCGATCGCGGGCAGAGACTTGATAAAAGAACCGCTAAAAGCCACAGCATTGATCCGTTGGAGAGTCACCGACAGTTGTTGGAATAGGAAGCTGGTCTCTCGGATTTCGCCCGTGGTCTGTGTAAGGTAGCGGCCAATGTCTGCAATGAGAGCCAGGCCTCTGTTGTTGATGGGGCCTAGCGTTTCCATGGCCAGTGGAACGAAGACATGAGTATTGAGGAGCGCATTGTACTTTACGTTCTTTCTGCTGTCAGCAAGCTCGGCAGCTGCTCCGGCTTGAATGACTGTGGTGGATAGGTAAGATGCCGCTAGCGTGTCCACTGTCCACAACCATGGCGTCCCACACCAGACTCCGACCCGCCCTCCATGGGACGAGGGTAATGCCGTCCGGTTTTTTGCCATCCGCGCCGAACAGGCCTTGTGGTCCCTTGACTGCCGGAAAACCAACCTTTGTTAGGTTGCGGCAGATCAGGTCGTTGATGGCGCGGTGAAGGGCCACTTGTCCGAAGCCAAGGGCACATGATAGGTCGTATTATTATTGTTATTATTATCATTCGATCTCTTCTAAAGGGATCGTGTTACAGCTAAACATGAGCTAGTAAGGTGGGTACGAATATAGCGATTGAACGCGGTTAATGAATGTAATTATAGCTTTGTTGAGTTTAGTTTTAAGGGTGTCTATGGGGAGCGTTACATATACGGATAAATCTATCTATCGCTGCCTTTATTAAACTTTTAGTATATTCATTTCCAGACCAAACGCACCCGAAAATCAACATAAAACGTTTTCTTGCAATTTTTTTGGGGTTCACCACATTTTTATCATACTTTGACCCTACTATAATAGTAGTATTGGTATTGATATTATTATTAGTTATTATGCATTTATTAAGCGCCACTCTCTAACGACCAAGCATCAATCGATGGCGCTGAGCATTAGAGTAAAGGACTTGCTCAAGGTCCCGACACAGTGGCCGTCTCGGGGATGAGGAGGATCGAACCCGTACTCTACGCATTAGAAGGCCAGCGCTCTAACCAATCGGCAACCGTGTACCGTAACCGCTTTTAATGACTTAATGATTAGCGGGTTAGCATAATTAGCTATAACGACTATTCTACGATTGCTTTATGCTCTAACTGTGTACTGATTAATTAGATATTAATTAACGAACTCTACCTATGCCTCTTTCCCGCTAGAGCTTGGAAGACCATTTTGTTCGATCGTGGTTTCATTGCGTTACCCGGCAGCGCCTCTAGCGAATGTATGTGAAGCTGCCTTATGAGCGCAAAACCTTCTGTAAAACCAAACGAATTTGGTAACATGTAATTACAAATTTATGTAGCACCAATTGAAGAAAGACTCATCAGAGGCGCTCCCGATCTAAAGCAATGCAATTACGATCGAACAAAATTTATCTGTGCATTTGTGTCTCGTCGCATGGCACGTTCAGTGTGGCACGCTTCTTGCTGTCTGCTAAGCTACTGTGGTATGGTGCATCTATTGAAATCTCTGTGTTTTGTTTTGTTAATGTTGTACGTTTAGAATTAATTTTTATTTTGATGTAGTCGTTAAAGTGTTATATATCGTTGTCTGGTTGATTCTTCTGTGTGTGTGGAATTGCTGGAGATGTTTTGACGTTGAAATGAGATAAGTTTTAGTGTGAATGCCATCATCTGGAAGTTTCGTCCCAAAGCTTCGGCGAGGGAGGACGTTTTAATTGCACGATGCTCGCCTGGGTTTACATTGTCCAGAAATGCGCATCTGGGTATACCATTACCCAGAAATGCTTACGTTTTTGTTAATGCCAAGGGAAATGTTTGTTTCAAGAAACCAGTTGCTTCTGCAGGGTCCACCTAAAACCTCGAAGGTAGCGTCGGCGACCGCGGTGGTTAGCACCTCTGGACCGATGGATGCTTCAAGGAATGAGAAGCAGATCCCAGTGTCTGGGGAGGAGGAGAATGCACCGCCTGTTTCGCAGGGGAGAGAGGACTCGACCGATAGGTTGGCGGTGGTCGAAGCCTCGTGCCCCCCTGACAGTCCGATGCTTGACCCCCGACGCCAGTCGAGGGTTCCGTCGGCGAAGCTGAGACCATCTCTGACGTCGTCGGGATTTCCGAAGAAGACTCCCGCTTCCGTTGAACAGCCGAAGAAAGTCGTCAAGGTAAACGGAGCGTTGTGAGCTGTTGTTAAGACAACCACAGCTGTTGTTTTATAAACCCCAGGTGTTGTTTTCTAAACCACAGCTGTTGTTTAATAAGCCACAGCTGTTGTTTTATAAACCACAGCTGCTGTTTTATAAGCCACAGCTGTTGTTTTATAAGCCACAGCTGTTGTTTTATAAGCCACAGCTGCTGTTTTATTAACCACAGCTGTTGTTTTATAAGCCACAGCTGTTGTTTAATAAGCCACAGCTGTTGTTTTATAAACCACAGCTGCTGTTTTATAAGCCACAGCTGTTGTTTTATAAGCCACAGCTGTTGTTTTATAAACCACAGCTGTTGTTTTATAAGCCACAGCTGTTGTTTTATAAGCCACAGCTGTTGTTTTATAAACCACAGCTGTTGTTTTATAAACCCCAGCTGTTGTTTTATAAACCACAGCTGTTGCTAAACTAATCACAGCTGTTGAAATTTTAATTGTAGTCGAACATTTATAAAAGCGCCGCTGAATGATTCAGAGATGCTCCCGACCAATGTCAGTTTTGTTGTTTGATAATAGTTCTGTAGCTGTTGTCACAACTGTTGTTTGATAAACAGCAGCTGATAGTCAGTTACCTGCATCTGGTGTTAATTAGCCACAATTGTAGTTCAGCCGACTACAGCTGTTGTTAAATCAACTGCAGCTGTTATTTGGTAAACGGCAGCTGTTATTTGGTAAGCGGCAGCTGTTATTTGGTAAGCGGCAGCTGTTATTTGGTAAGCGGCAGCTGTTATTTGGTAAGCGGCAGCTGTTATTTGGTAAGCGGCAGCTGTTATTTGGTAAACGGCAGCTGTTATTTGGTAAACGGCAGCTGTTGTATGGTTAGCTGCAGCTGTTGTCCGGCAAACTCACAGCTGTTGTTCAGGCATGTTGAGCCAAGCATGGCTATTCAGTCAACCGTATCATGGATAGCGCCTTGATTTATGATTGTCAGATGTTCCTCTTCTTATATTGGCTTGTTTGCTGCTTTGCCTGTTGCATGGCTGTCAGTGTCTGTCTCGTGCGTATCCGTTGCTTGGTCTTCGTACATTTGACAGTTTCTCAGCTGAAATGTATTTCCCCTAGATGTGTTGCTTGTATAGAAATTCCACTTTGGAAATTGATTGATGGATGTATGATTGATTGATTGATCGATTGATTGATTTTTAAATTGATTGATTGGTTGGTTATTGATTGATTGATTTGTTTTATTGATGTTTGATTGATTCGTTTATTGACACACACATTCACACTTCATATCAGCACCAACACATAAGAAGCATAAGATAACTATTATAATAACAGATACAGTCTTTAACTCTTAACTGAAGCATAGCATTGATTGCTGTCTGCAAGGTTTGTGCAACAACTACCTACGGGTTTCATTTCTTCATTATTTCCTTTTATTTTTCATTTTTATTTCCGTTTTCTGCCTAAATACATGATAGTTTTTATTTTACAGCTTTTAGTTACGTACATTTTTTATTTGTTTATGTCGTTTCTCTGGGTATTTTTTTAAAATTCCAGTTTAATCGCTGTAAAACTACCTCTGTAGGGTATCCTCTCCAAATTATGTTTTTCTTTTAGGTCTCGAGGAGGTAGGCCTATTTGACTAATATTACGATTACATTTACCATTCGAATCTGTAAAGTAGGACTTCTGCACTGCACTTGTTACAATACAGTTGACCCTTTGGAATTTCGTATTTTGTTTGTGAGCCCTTCCATATGCAAGGTGGAGGTGCCATATAAATGCATATGAAAAAGGTCTTTTACATCTCTATGGTCCATTTAGTACTGGTCACGTATAACGCCGACGCCATCTTGCGAATGGCATGAAACGAAAGAAATGTTTTAAGTGTTTATTATTTTTTACCATTTTATTATTATTATTATTATTATTATTATTATTATTATTATTATTATTCGATCTCTTGTGGAAATCCTGTTACATTTAATAGAATAACAGCATACCATGGAACTTACGACTGAACGCAGTTGATGAATATATAGCTTTCGTGGATTTAGTTTTAAGGGTGTCTGTGGAGGGCTATAGATATTGTTATTATCATTGTTATTATTATTATTATTATTATTATTACATTATTTTCTCTTGCATCATACGTTGTCACAGGGCTGTGATGTGTGTTGATTCGGTTTGTTTTACAGTCTATGTCGGATGCTGAGAGGCGAGAGGCGCTCCCTTTCGACGCCAAACGGAAGTTCTTTGAGAAAGAAATCGAATACGCTCAACAGGTCCAGCCGAGTTTTCCAGCAGCGAGGAAAACACCCGAAGGTAGGTTGACCGTCGTCTGCTTCCGTCCAGTGCTTCCTCAAAAGCACCGCACATACATACATACACTCACACACACACATACATACACACACACACACACATACATACACATACGTACGTACGTACGTACACACGCACACATGCAGACTTACGTACTTTCATACACCTACGCACGTACGTACACACACACACGTACGTACATACGTACGTACACAATGCATACATACATACATACATACACACGCATACATACTTACGTACATACGTACATATAAACCTCTCTCTGCTTCTTCTCATCGACCCCTACGTTCTCTGAATCGGGTTGATCTGTTTGTTCCCGGGGTGAGATCTGCTATGGCTCAGTCTCGCTCTTTCACTGTCGTGGGCCCATCCCTATGGAACTCCCTTCCTTTGGTACTGTGTGGGACCCTACTTAGTAAGTTCTCTCTCTCTGTTGGTCATCGTCTAAAGTCTTTTCTGTTTCCGCGAGGCTCACACGCTGAGAGCGCCTCTTAATAGTTCGCACTGTGAGAGGCGCTTTATAAATTCCCAGATATCATACCATATCATAAGTTCTTAGATTAGAATTAATTATCAAAGATGATTGGTGCCAGACTGACAGATACACACATAGCGTTTAGGAATAAGGACAATTACTATCTGCCACTTCAGAGGGACTTTTTTTTATATTATGACGATTTGATCATTTAAAAAGGTGTGCAAGGACAATATTTTCCTCTGAGTCCATAGTTCAGATTTATTTTTTGTCTTAATTTTCAATAATACCCTGTGTATTAGCATTTTATATATGCTCTAGTCTTTTTCCAGATTTGAATCGTAACAGGGACTATCGAGATTTCTAAAGTTCCCCAAAAAGCAGAGTCGGCAACTAGCCTTTTCACCGGCGTTTAGTCAAAACAAAATCGTTAGGCATGTGGGGTCAAAATCGGTTGCAGGATAAGATCCCAAAGGGTCAGGATGTTAACCAGAGTATACGGCGTGGAACTAACAAGAGAGAGAGAGAGAGAGAGAGAGAGAGAGAGAGAGAGAGAGAGAGAGAGAGAGAGAGAGAGAGAGAGAGAGAGCAGTCCTTGCACACCTTGTTTAAAGGTTTCAATCTCCCTACAAGTAAAGACCCATACGAAATAGCCGTTAATCCATCAGATTTTCTTCAAATCTGTTAATACTTTGTATATTAGACACTGGCGCAATAGAAGTTACTAATTTATTACAAGTATAGTCGATACGGTTTTGAACATGAATATTCACGCGGAACTACTGACGTTATTTTCTGTGTTTTCTGTGTCTGTATATTTATGTGCTGCCTGTATTTTTCACGCTCCACTTCACACATTATATTAGATTGATGGTGGATATAATATTATTATATTGTACGTGAGTGTGTGTGTGTGTGTGTGTGTGTGTGTGTGTGTGTGTGTGTGTGTGTGTGTGTGTGTGTGTGTGTGTGTGTGTGTGTGTGTGTGTGTGTGTGTGTGTGTGTGTGTGTGTGTGTGTGTGTGTGTGTGTGTGTGTGTGTGCGTGCGTGTGTGTGGCCTAAATTGTACCATTCATCTACTCATTCGTTCATTCATCCATTAGTTCATTCAGTCATCCATTCATTAATTCATTAATTCAAAGCATTTATATAGCACCTCTCCAGATGTCATGTTTGTCTTAAGAGTTACCTTTCCCCACTGTCGTTGTCCTCCACTGCCTCTCTATCTCGGCGGACAGACCTTGTGGGAAAAGTAACTTATTTGAAAATTATATAGCGCCAGTTCAAGAGAAACCTATCTGAGACGCTCTCTGCTCTAGCCTAACTGACGTTAAATGGCGCTGAATTGAGTTGAAGGACGTTCAGAACAGAAATATCTTAAGTAAGCAAAACAACGCACACACAACTAGGAAGATTCGCCAGAGGCAGCCCACGCACACACGTATAGCCCACGGATTCCCTCTCATCCAAAGACGACGGGCACCACAGCCAAGTTGCGCCAATAATTATAATGTGGAGTGGCAACAGGTGGTAGCCTTCGCGGTACATGGGTAACACCACCGCTTAGTGGTCCTTCGTTGACTCCTGCTGCTGCTGCTGCTGCTGCTGCTGCTGCTGCTGCTGCTGCTGCTGCTGCTGCTGCTGCTGCTGCTGCTGCTGCTGCTGCTGCTGCTGGTGTGGTGGTGGTGATGATGGTGATGATGATGGTGATGATGATGATGATGATGATGATGATGATGATGATGATGATGATGATGATGATAATAATACTGATGATAATAAAGGCGGTTGGAGATTTATCTTCATATGTTTAAAGTTCTCCAATTCATAGACACCCATAAAACTGAAACCATCGACGCTATATATTGAGCAACCGCGTTACGTGAATAGTTGGGTCAACAGGAACGTGAGTGGGAAGTGTTTAACTGTAAGACAATTTCTCTAAAAGAGATATAATAATAATAATTAATAATAATAATAATAATAATAAAATTCAATCAGTTCAAATACCTGGGAAGTGTAATATCAGAGGATGGATATTGCAAAGCAGATATTAAGAGCAGAATAGCTCAAGGTAAGTTTGCTTTCATGGGAAAGAAAGGGATACTAACTGGAAATATGAATCTAGAACTGAAGATAAGGATGATAAAATGCTTGGTCTGGACGGTCGCAACATATGCAGCTGAGTGCTGGACAATGACTGGTGCGGATAGGAAGAGAATAGAGGCTTTCGAAATGTGGACTTGGAGACGAATGCTGAAAGTAAGCTGGAGAGACAAAGTCACAAGTCAGGCAGTCGTATGGAAGGGAAGACAACGAGAGGCAGAAGAAGATTGAATATGTTGAGTGATCTCGATAATGGTGATTCATACGGACACACCAAGAGGAAGGCGCAGGACAGAACAGGATGGAGGTGGTCGGGGGAGAACAAGAGGTCGTCCATGTCACAAACCTGCTCAACAGCAGAAGACTGAGAAGAAGAATAATAAAAATAATAATATAATAATAATAATAATAATAATAATAATAATAATAATAATAATAATAATAATAATAATAATAATAATAATAATAATAATAATAACGGTGTCAGGGGACCCACTCGAGACTATGCACTTGTTCCAGCGCCTTTCTATATGCACTCAACGATTTAACGCCGTCGCGTTTCGAGGCACTTTTGCACAACTAGTCGGGGACGAGGACCGCTAACTCCTGAACATAACGCCTCTCTGAGGGCAGTGTCTAAGAGCCCGAGGGATCATTTCTACCTCGGGCGAAAAAAAAATAATACTGTGCCATAGCAACATGTGGGTTTAGTCTGAGCAACGAGGCTGTCAGGGTGCGCTTGGGACTAAACTTCAGCGCACCACACAAGTGCCAAAGTGGCGAAACGACTGATCAGGGAGGACATCACGCCCACGGTCTGGTCTGCAAACAATCTGGGGGACGAACCAGCAGACACTTCGCAATGAATGACATCATTTGGAGAGCCGTCCAGAGAGCGGACATCCCTAGCGCCAAGGAACCGCCGGGCCTTTCCGGAGCGACGGAAAACGACGCTGGACCCATGGTCGAGGGGCAAATACATCGCCTGAGACGCCACTAGTATCGTTACATGCGCCGCCTCATATATCCACCTGACGTCGACAACGCCCGGGGCAGCGGCGGAACACGAAAAATATGAAGTACCCTGCCCTCCCTGCTACTTCTAGTTTTGCCCCCATTGCACTTGAAACTTTGGGCCTAACCAACAGATCTGGTCGTGAATTAATAACAGAGTTTGGCCGGCGACTGACAACGATGTCGGGGGACCCACTAGACTCGAGACTACACTCCTGTTCCAGCTCACCTCGTATATGCGCACAGCGGTTTAACGCCGGCGTGTTTCGAGACACTTTTGCACAGTTAATCGGGGACGAGGACCGCTTACTCCGGAACATTACGCTTCTGAGGACAGTTTCTAAGAACCTGAGGGATCATTTCTACCTGGGGCGAAAAAAATAACAACAGTAATAATAATAACAGGAACAACAATAGTAACAACAACAACAATAATAATAAAGGCAGAGATAGATTTCTCCATAGCATGTAAAGCGTTCCATGGACACCCATTAAACAAAGTCCACTGACGCTATATATTCATCGACTGCATTCAATCGTGAGACTGACATGTGGGTACAGACACTTCCGATTAACTGTAACACGATTTCTCTACAAGAGATGGAATAATAATAATAATAATAATAATAATTAATAACAATAATAATAATCCAAACCCGAGGGATTATTGATACCTCGGTTAAAAATGATAATAATAAAGGCGGCGATAGATTTATCTTGATAATTATTAATTATGTAAAGGTCTTCATAGACACCCATTAATCTAAATCTACCGACGTTATATATATTCATCTTCCGCGTTCAATTGTAAGATCAATCCAAGTCTTTACCTTTTCTGTTCAACTGTAACAAGAGATCCAATAATGATGATGATGATAAAAGTAATAATAATATTGTTGACTGAATTGTGGACTGTAAAATAGAATGTGTATCTTTTTGTCCAGGTGCTCTTCCAGCGCGAAGGTTGTCTCCGTTTAAGGACAATCCATTTTCCACTGCGTATGTTTCGTCCAATTCGACAGAGGTCATCCTAAGGTTGGTATCTTTCCAGCTCTCTTGCCCGTGTTTAAAGTTTCATCGAATCACTTCTTGTTTTTTCATCATTCTTAGAACTTCTTGTTTTACATGTTTTCACAGTTTTTTTGGTTGAAATGTGACACTTGGTGACAGTCATAGATGAACAAGTTATCATTACTAGAGCTATATAATAATGCATATACACATACAATGTCATACATACATACACGTACATGCATACATACATATATACAAACATCCTTACATACATATACATACATGCATACATACACACATGTGTGCATAAATACATATATATACATACATACACACATGCATACATACTTACATATACATACATACACGCTTTCATACATGCATACATATACATAAATGCATACATACAGACATACATATATACATTCACACATACACACGTACGTACAAATACCTACATGGACATATACATGCATATATACATACACACATGCATAGATGCATAAATACATACATACATACATACATACATACATACATACATACATGAATACATATACATACATACATACGTACATACATACATATACATACATACGTACATACATACATATACATACATACATACATACATATGCATAAATATATACATACACACATGAAAATACATACATGCATACATACATGCATACATATACAAACATACACATATACATACAAATACATATACATACATACACATCATACATTCATACAAATACATACATACATGCATTCAGACATAAATAAATAGATGCATGCATATACATGTACATAAATATACGTACATACGTACAAGTTGTACATGCATGCATACACACACCTACATCGCTGATATATACATAAACTTATGATCAGTGACCTATTGAATTTTCCTTTTGTGTCTTGTTTCCAGGCCCAAGACTCCAGAGCACGGCATCAGCGATGGCCAACCAACCGAATCCAAGTCGCAGCAGCAGCATCACCCAGGTGCAAAGGTTCCACTGTCATCCGAAACAATTCCCGTTCAGTCGGTCAACATCACCAGCAGTAAGTTCATGTCTTAAAGTGCAAAATGCGACCTATCTCATCAGAAACCAAATCCTCTATTGGTCGAATGCCGGAGGAATTTTGAAATCGAAGTCCTCCATCGGATCATTGCCACGTTTAAACTCGCCTGCTGTGTACAAATTAATTAATTCAGAGCATGGTGCTATGTGTCTGTACTCACACAAACTCCTTGCCTCTGCTTGAACAGCTGCATTGGCTTCCTGTTGAATTCAAAATAAGACTTAAACTGGCCTGTCTTACCTAGAAAACTTTACAATGCACTCTCCCACCTACTTTCAACCACTGTTATCTCCATACATCAGCAGTTTTCGGATCTGGGTCTTTTGGTTGAGCCTCAATGTAGCATGTTGCTGCCCCAAGGAATGGATTCGCTTACCAATGTCTGTACAATGCTCACACTCTATTTCTTCCTTTAAGAAACGCCTCAAAATTCACTGTTTCTCATTGACGTTCAAATCTCCGGATATCTAACTGCTCTTCATCTGGCAACTGACTATTTCTATGCAACTTTGTGGTGGTTAAGTATTTTTTGTTATAATAATAATAATAATAATTACATAACACTTATCACCGGCACTATAGAAGTTGTCTCTCTGTCTTAGCAGACTTATCTTCTGGATATTGACCTATGGACCTGATTTTGGTGCACCTTCAGTTGATGAGAGCGCTGTTGCTGGTAGACAACTATTCGTTCCCCTGGGATTTCCCGCTTATCTGTTATTTTTACCAGATGTTTACGGGTAATCCCACAGGAGTAAAAAATTATGCTAGGAACTGCTATTTTTTTATTATTGTTGTTGTTGTTGTTGCACTAGACATCGGCGCCATATGCAAGTTGCTAATTTAAAATAATTAATACCGGATTTGTTGAATTTAGATTTTTTATCATTTTGTGGTGCTTCGCTTGGAGCACCACAGCCCCACAGAACCTCTGCACAGTCAAGCAGCTTAGAGGTAACACAGGATTTCTCCGTGGTTCATTTGATTGTGTTCGATTTCTTTAGGTTGATCGAAGCAGTCAATGCTCGAACATCTTCGCCACGTCCTGTGATTCTTCCGTTCTTTCCCGGACTCTACACATAGGCTAACAACCTCATCGCTAGGACTGCTGCAAAAAAAATGCTAAGCGCTTCTACCTGGACTATCGTTCGTGGACGAAACAAAGGCTTCGTCTGCAGTTGTTCAAAACCCACTGTGTCTCTGAGAATTCTGGCAGGATGTTTTAAACCCCGAGTCTCATTCGTCACGACGCAAAACAGCGACTTATTTTCACAGATTTTTTATGTTATCTCCTCCAACTTGTGGTTGTTGGTTGGGTTTTTGGTTTATTGAAGTCTAGTGTGCTGATGCCTACTTATAACACCAATGTTGTAACACCCATTGTTATAACACCCATTGTTATAACACCCATTGTTATAACACCCATTGTTATAACACCCATTGTTATAACACCCATTGTTATATTGCGAATAACCACACCCTTGCCACGAATGTGGTATCATCTCTGTTATTTACCCCAAGTGAAGAATGATACGACTTTTAAACGCTGTGTATTGTCAAACATTTTGGCAGATCCAAAATTCAATTCATGTTATATATGTGATTGGGTTCGAGTGCAGCTTAATAATAAATGTTATTATTATTTTTTTATTGTTATTATTATCATATAAGGATTTATAAAGCATAAGTTAATATATCTGAAAGGGATGATTCTCACAGTCTTGCATCGTTAGCTTAGGTTTCAGGGTTTCAAACTTACTGCGTATTTTGAGTAGTTTTCAACCAGAGTGGTGTTATAAGTAGGTTTCAGTATATTACAAGTAGGGTTTCAACCACTGTAGTGTTATAAGTAGGTTTCAGTGTTATTCTCGGTGGACATTTGTGCAGGAAAGCTGCCTGCTACTGGAAACACTGCTCGTGATTCTAATTCAATCTTTTGTCTAATTGGCAGGATGCGCCATTGTTTTGGTTGATTTCGAAAGGGCTTTCGCCAAGGGCCTTTATTTTTCTACTTGCTGCAACATTTCTTACGGAAATTCATACTGTTTTTGACTGTCGTAAAACCAGAAATCTGTACACAGAGTGTATTTTGTACAGTGGCAGCGCGTTTTGGCGTTTTTTTATGCAGCTATGCAGTTCTTAATTTTGCAGGACATTACAAAGCCCGCTTTAACAAAAAGCCCACAGGCTGAGGGTTTTTTTAGTTTTATTTGGCTACAATTCCAGCTCGTTTTAGTTTTTTACTCAAGTTGTTGATGATGACTGCTTTTATAAACTTCCTCGAAAAGCACTTGTTCTTGAGTTCAAACCGCAACTGTAGAATACCAGCTTTGTTATAAGTGTAAGATTATAATCTTGTGCAGCACAGTGCCCTGGCATTTTGTCTACTGCTCTTATCGATCATAGTAACCGATTGGTTGAGCACTCATCTTGTAATGCTGAGAATACGGGTTCAGTTCTCCTCCCCTGAGATGGTTACTTTGTAGGGACCTTGAGCAAGTCCCTCACAATTGCTCAGCGCCATCGATTGATGCTTAGTCATTAGATAGTGGCGTTTAAGAATAATAATAATAATAATAGTAATAATGCTAATAGTAATTATTTATAAGGATAAGAATAATAGCAGTATTAATGATAATAATTTCCCATTCGGTCCTTTAATGCCGTTGCCTTCCTTGGCACTTTTGCTCAGCCAGATCTTGAAGAGTTATAAGGCGTTCATTCTATTGTCTCCAGACATTGTTTTAAGAGCCTGAAGGATCATAACTACCTGGCGACAAAAATAGTAATAATTAGTAATATAATAATAATACTGTAACGTTTCGCTGTATGGTGGAAACGTTTCCGTTTTGCGTCTTAAGTTCCAAGGCTCAGAAATCCGTGCAGTATTTGTTGTCGGCAGCAGCGAAGTCTTTCCATCGAGAAACTATCTGTGGCGTTTGTCGTTCAAAAGTTTTTGGTTTGTCCAGCGAATGGCAAGATAAACATGAATTCTGTTTGCAAAAAGCCTGAGAGAAGCTTCCTTGACTCTGACGTAAAATGACTCTGACTGTTGACACTTGTGGTTGACTAGGACTCTGACTTTGACTTGTGACAGACATAAAAACTTTTGTCTTGCATCGAAACTAACACTGACTTACGACTTAAAATGATGACTCTTTGTATCAACCCTGACATGCACTTGTGACTCTGACATCGACCAATGACTGTGATGCTGACAACCGATGACTCTGACGTCGACTCACGACTTGGACATCAACCATTGACTTCGACGTGACTCCAACATGAACTTCCGACTTCGAGGTATACTACATTCCAGACATTTCTACATGTATTCATTTTGGAATCGACGTGATATGGGCTGCAGATACTGGCTTGACCTCGCGATCAACTGGAAAATCCGATGCGGTTCTTCCAAATGACTTTAACAACGAGCTGCACTGGTTTCCCAGTCACTTATAGTTGTTAAAGTTTTAAAGCAAGGTTAGCTTCGTAATTGCACACGTGTGTATGCCACAGAAGTCTGTACAAGAGCTTATTTTCTATTTTACCTGATCGTAAATTGTAGGTTTCTGTAAAATTTATAGTCGTGTGAATTCGTAGTTGAAATAGAAAACTTTTAGGAAAAGAAGCGACCTGTGTCCGTTTCAACAAAACGAAGGCTTGAGTCTTAAACGTGGATTTCTGTTGAAGTTGTTTGAACATGTTTTGTCTGCTTAAACCAAGGCTTTCCGTGGTGCCAGTGTATACACTTGGCAGCATTTCATTGTTGAGTGTTGGTGCTGCATGAGTGTACCACTTGGAGCTATTTACCAGACAACTGAGAAGTTGGTTTGTGGCACGGTAGCTAAATGGATAGAGCGCTCAGTCTGTAATGTGGAGAGTATGGGTTTGACCTCCACTGAGGTACTCACTCTGTAAGGACCTTGAGCAAGTCCTTGACTCACAGTTGCTCAGCGGCATTGATGTTCTGTCATACAGTTGTGTGTTCACTTCTGAAATTGGGAAGGAGGGCAATTTAAAATACACGTGGATTGTATAGTATTAAATTAAAGATGAGGTTTGAATCGGTTACCTAAAACAGTGTAATGTAATGAGCGAGTTTTATGGATTGTAATTTGAGGCTGAATGGCAAAGTTTTTGATGGGGAAGTTGATTTTGTGGTTTAAAGGTGCAGTCTTGCTTTCTATTTAGTTTCATCGTAGAAACTGTTATCAGGTAACAGCGAAATGCACCCGATGTTTGTATTTTTGTGACTAAACCCATTTCGGTGGTTTCGTTGTTTAAATTAGGTTAAAGGGTTAAAAAGAGGCAATGGTTGTGTTAAGGGTTTCTCAGAGAATTTAGAACTTTCCACCTCAGGGCTTTTCGATCGAAGTGTATGTAAAGTTTCTTTTCTCCTCTTTTAAGGTTTTTCATGAGTGCAGATGATTGGCAGTAGTTAAATCAGTTATAAATTAGGTCATCCTCAGTTGTAACTAGAGTCGTCTGCCATTGGTGGTCTGTTTTAACTGAAGACCACTGGCATTGGTCGGTTATATTTGAAGATGACTGTCATTGGTTGGTTAAAAGTGAAGACCTCTGTCATTGGTCAGTAAGATTTGCAGATAGCTATCATTGGTCGGTTATATTTGAAGTTTGCTGTCATTGGTTGGTTAAAACTGAAGATAGCTGCCATTGGTCAGTTTGTGTAAGACATGTGTATATCATTTGTGCTGAATGGGTGGAAAAACTTTTCCTGTGGTCGACGCAGTTGTGGTTTTCGACTCTGAAGGCTTCTTCTGTGAATAGTTTCGCCAAGGTTGTTTTTTTCGTGTGCGATGAATTTTGTGCTGATGACGTTTCAGAAGTTGAACTCGAGTCCATTTATGACTTTGGATTACGTTGCATGTTTCCGAAAGTTGCCTTACAATTATCGCTAATACTATTACTTATAATTAGCATTATTATTGGTTATTAAAATTATTAATATTACCAATTATTATTTGTCATTTATCATTATCGGTTACTGAAATTAATATTATTACTATTTGTTGGTGTCATTTATTATTATTGGTTATTATTATTTGTCGTTTATTGGTTGTTATCAATACAATTATTTTTTTCGAAGTAAATTCCAGGAGGTGTTGAAGTCGTAGTAGATGCGCATGTACAATTCGCTTCATATCTGCGGTTATGTTGGTTGGTTGGTGACCTTGGCCCTTTGTTGCCGTTCTTTGGATGGTACCGTTTTGGGTGAAACCCTTCGTACAGCACCCTCTGCCCAATGTCCGGATCAGAAAATCCCCAGTTTAGTCGTTTCTTTGTACTGTACCAGAAAACCAAGGGTGTCACTTTGCCCCACAATTCCCTTCTTCGGTGTCAACTACAAGACTGATGACGCCACCAATTTATGCAACACAGAACAATAAGTGAGTAAGGCGATAGTGAAGTTTGCAAGAACACACCGCTGTTGATTGTCGTTGCTTGAACTTACTTGAAACCAAAATGTTTTGCTGTTATGTCGCAAAAAATTTTTCAGCACAGGGTCAAAAGGTGATAGTGACTGTCACCACCACTTTTTTAAAGTGGTGAACCGGACACCACCGTCACAATACAAAGTTATGCCTATGCCCCCAATCCCCGCCTTCCAACCAATGAACGAGGAGCTGACAGCCAGACCTGTCTAACCCTGCCTTGGACCTTATAGAGCCCCATATTCGTCCCATCTAATGATGCCAATGAAAATTCTGGCAGCTCTCCACTAAGTCCACAAAGATATCATTGTATAGTTTAACGTATGCGTTTTCAAGGCAACCAGGCCAAAGAAACCGCATAGAATTGTGTTTGCCTGTGTGAATGTATGTATGGATTGTTGTAGATCGAGACTTGAGTGCATTGAGCCAGTCTGGTGTTTAGAAGGTATTACTTTTGACTTGAGGATTTGAGGATTAGATGGGTCTGGCTATCAACGCCTTAACTAAAGACCGCAGCTTTTTATCAGCTGTACATACCTTATGCTTAAAATGCAACATCACCACCTTACAGTAGCATATACTAAGATATCATTATTCAGAGTATCTGTTATTGGTCGGTTATAAATGAAGACGGCTGTCATTGGTCAGTTATGTAAGCAAAGACTGCTCTCATTGGTTGGACGACAGCTGTGCTGAGCTGTCATTGGTCGGTTGTATCTAAAGATAGCTGTCATTGGTCAGTTATATAACTAACAGTTATATAACAGCTATTATTGGTCAGCTATATCTGAATATAGCCATATGTATATGTATATATACATATATTTATGACTGAACAGTTGTATGTATGCAAATCATAGAATCATGATAATGACAATTGACACAGGATCGAAATGTAACATTAACAGTAGCGTGAAACTTATGTTACGCAACTTGTTTGCCTTCTTGCACAGTTTTTGTATCAGATTGCCATAACGAATATAATGTTGAGTACTGCTTTCTTATGTTAAACTCTCGATCGGAGGTATACTTCTGCTTTAGAATCATTGTCATGCAGATAATTACTTTACGACCGATACAGCTTATATGATTTGCCTGTAATTATCCAATATTCTGAAGATGTAGTAAAGATGTAAATGAATCTGGTTTGGTGTGTTAACCTCGTGTTCAGTACCTTATGAGTATGTATAGTATGCAAGTTATTATTATTAATAATTAGCAACTTCTGTTGAGCCGGTGTCTAATGCACCCATGGCATCAACCGATGACGCACCAAAACCAAGCCCTAATTAGGTCAACATCGATTAGTATTGCTAGGATATATATATATATATATATGTATTGATTAATATATATATATATATATTGATTAATATATATATATATAATTGCATTGGTCAACATCGAGAAGGTCAGTCCGTTACTATTGCTAGGATATATATATATATATATATATGTATTGATTAATATATATATATTGATTAATATATATATATATATATATAATTGCATTGGTCAACATCGAGAAGGTCAGTCCGTTACTATTGCTAGGATATATATATATATATATATATATATATATATATATATATATATATATCATATATATATATCGTATATATATATTGTTTACTTGCCATAAGTAAGTATTCACCTTGTGTTCATCAGCTGTTAGTTTGTATTGATTAATCCACCTAATACAGTACTTGTTAAGTACCTCACAAAAAGTGTTGCACACGTGACTACTTGTAATGAGAAACTTCTTTAGGGAAGTTGCTGACCTTTCCCTTAGGTCAGGGTCGACCTTACTAGGGCAGGTTCAGCAAGGTAAGACGTATTATATATGGCAGCGTTTCCCAAACTTATTTGGCCAGGGAACCCTTGTCATCTTTCCATATTATGGCGGAACCCCAACCTGAACTAAACGTATTGAGGCATACGTAGCGCCTGAAAAGCATACTAATATAGGCCTAATTAAACACACACCCATATAAGGAGTTTATGAAAACAATCTATTTTCTCTTATATCAGATGTTAAAGTGTAAGACCCTGCAAGACTTATGGAGCACAATATTAGGAGTTCATGGAGTTTTAATATGTGTAGTGATTTTGTGTTTTCTCGTGCCAATTTGTTATATTTGGTTTAATGCTAGAAAGCTGGATTCTTATGTCAGGTGCAGCACTTAGTCGTTTTCTATATTTGGTTTTTGTTGCAGTATAGCCTATTAGGAGAATCCAGTTTCCCACAAATGCGTTGTGGCAAATGGCAGAAGCACACTAACTGCACATTTCGAGACAGTGGGGTATTCTTTAATTGGCCCGTTCCAGAAACCGATCAATGAAAGTTAAAGTGTGCTTAATAATTATATTGCGAGCCCGACGTTGTCTCAATAAGTTCATAATCATTATTAGAAAATTTGCTTGTTTTCGGCTATTTCGAATGGGTTTCCAATTAATATCACCCTTCATGAGAGGAAAGTATTTAACCAAGTTCGCTTCCGGGTCGTGAATATGACCTGCAATTATTATTGAACGAATGTTTTGCTTGAGAAAACAATCCTTAAAACTCATATGAGGTTGGAAAACAGTCCACATTACTAGTTTGAACATAAGCCCAGAACCCATAAATTCCTTCCTTGAGCCAACGTTCTAGGTCAGATTTTTATACCAGCAAATTAAAACAATTGTACGATTATCAGACTCAGCTGTACTTTTCTTAAACTTTTGTGTTAAATCATGTTCGGATTCGTTTCGTCGAGGTAATGATAACAAACGTGGCTACGTCCCATTAAGACTTACAGCTCTGACCTACATATGTCCCTGCAGTGCCCTCTATAGTCTATAATTCTATATAATTAATGGATAACTAAAGGCATTGAAAGTCCGGATTATCGCTCAATGGGGGTAACATACAAAAGAGACGACTGACGGCAGTTTTAAACTTTTATAGAACTTTTGTATATTTTTTAAAACTGCTTAGAATGTTTTATTCCAATGAAATTTCTCAATAAAAATTCTTTAAATTACAACTTTTCGCGGAACCCTTGCGTTCACCCCGCGGAACCCTTGGGTTCCGCGGAACCCACTTTGGGAAACGCTGATATATGGAATGGCACTAAGTCTTGGAATATATTTGTAAAGTGTTCCTCAGCGAATCGCCTACAAACTGTACTTGATCACCAATAAAGCACTCATAATAACAATAAGACGATTTGTATAGCGCCGTAGCAACGGCCGAGGCCGAAGAAAAGGGCGCTGTACACGAGTTCAAAAAGTCGATGGCAGTCATATGGTTGTATTCAATTTTTCTGCAGTTTCGGATGACCTAGACAATGAATGCAACATGCAACAGCAGTTTCATGACTCAGTAGGCCTAAGTAGAGGAGAAGATTGTGGTAATCTGAAAAACTAAGCCCAGAAGTAGGCTTCAACAATTTCCTGAATTATTTCAACTGTAATCGGTGGTTTAGTCGTCAAAAAAGCTGGGGTCGAAAATTTTACAGCCTACCAAAATATGCGAATCAAAATCTTTTCCTCTGTTCCGGAAAAGCGCCTGAAGTTCATTTTATTTGTTAGTGATACCACTGACTATACAGTAAGTAAGTTGTTAAAGTACTAATCGTAATCGTATCGTAGCCTAATCGTAACCTCCAAACTTCTAGAGCGCCACTCGACGGCCAAGCGCAAGGCACCAAGAGTGCTAATTGTCTCGGCTGTAAGTAATGTCGCAGTTTTGTATTCTGCCCTGAAGGAGGATGAAAAGCTTGTTCCGGTTGATGATGGAGGGATTGGAGGCACCTGTAGCTGCTGAGGATGGAAATGTTCCATGCCTGGTGAAGTGCGTCAGATGATGGTTTGACTACACTAGAAGTAGCTCTGGGTTAACTGGCAGAAATTCTTCGCCAACTCTTGAGTCAGATTTCCGATAATCCGGTGTAGGGCCTATAGCCTATCAGGTAATCAGAAGTCGAGGTTCGGTGAGTAGGCCGACTATTTGCTAAATCCTCAAAATCTTGAACTGCGCACATTCTGATGTCATTGTGCGCAGAGGTCGAAATCGAAAGTAAACGTATCCTCAGCCTTGCACATCTCCAAAGATATGAATGGATTGAAACTGTACAAGGCCTGTGTGGATAGGGGAACGGACATTATCCCACTCCGGACAAAATCCCACCTTTGTGTAATAATGTCCTACACTCGTTCTACAATCATCGTTCTTTATTACTTGTTATGGTGATACGCCTTTCAAAATAATGGTTAATTCAAAATATTCACCATAATATTTTTGGCAAAACATTAGACTTTACGCCACAGAATAGATATAGCGTAGCCCCGTTTTAGAAGTTAACATTGAGTAAATTCTTTAATTTTGAAAATCTCAACAAACAAATGAAATCTCAAAACGTTAACACGGTTTGATAGCAGAGTGACTAAAATGTTCCCATTTCGTTTTGTAATCGTAAACTCGAAATTTCCTTCTCTGAGGCCAACATCTCTAGACAAACTCTGACTTGTCGCAGAGCTCGTAAATAGGCAGGTGCTCTGCGGCGTCTGCGCTTTAGAGTAGCGCTTTAGAAATTTCGAGTAATAAAGAACGATGATACAGTACTGTTTTATCTTCCGTTTTAAATACAAACTAAAACATTTTGATTGTGATTTTGCGTGTAATTTGTGTTTAATTACAAGTGAAAACCGTTAGAATTTTAAATTCTTGTCCTATCAGCTGATGCTTCCCATTTGGACGAGATCTCGGGGTCACGCAAGGGCTGCTTCTGATTGGCCAGAGGTCACGACCTAGTCGATTGTGATTGGCTAGACGATAGCGCTCATCCAATCGGAATCGTTCCGCACGAAATTTGAATAGTTCTTGTGATGTCTCAAAGAAGTATCTGTTCGAGGAAGCGATAAAACAATAAATTTCCTCAAGAAATCCCAGAAGTTATCTTATGTTGTCGTTTGCATTCATCTAAGAGGCGATCAAAGAGGAGACTGCTGAGGATTCGTCTTCCGAAGCTGCTAAAAGTCGCCGTACGAGGTATGAACATGTACGGTCTCAGTTCTCCCAGCAGGTTCGTTAACGGCTGTCGCTTTAATATGATCGACTTGCATTTAACCAAATCTTACAAATATATTTTATTTATAATTGTTGCGACTACATAAGTACAGATTCAGGCCTGCGATGATGTTTATAGACCCAGTAGATAGGATTTCACAAGATCCAGCTAACCTAATGCCAACTTTTCGTTGGATCATCTAAAACCCGAAAATGGTTAATAGATCAAATACTCAGGTCGTTGTTTTCGCCGGTGAGGTCCCAGTTTGTCACAGAATTATGTTTTGTGAATTTAATTGAAATCTAAGCTCAATTTGTAATTACAATTAATTAGTGACACTATACACAACCTGATCGGTTTTGCATTCTAATAAGATAATTACGTTGTTAAAATTTGTTTCGCTTATTGAGTTCATTTTTTAAAGATAGGGCAAATGGAAAGCTTTATTTACCCCTTAAAGAGTGGTTCCTGGAATGAAAGCATTGTGGGTGTAACCTGTGTTTTAATACCTCTTATGGCTACCATAGAAATCTGGTGGCATCAATTAATTAAATTTAAAAAAAGTGAAGGTACATATAAAAGGTTATCACGTAGGCAGTAGGCCCTCTAGGCATCTCTGATTTGTTATTCATGAAGTGGTGCTATATAAATTTGCAATTACAATTGCAAAAATTACAATTACTGTGATGTGTACGTGTGTATCCAGGCTCATAATATAGCACTGTCGAAGTACCTAACTGTAGTACCTATTAAGACCATTCCTTAAGTGGTCTTGTTATCGAGCCAGGCCTCGCTGAGGAGTTTATTTGAATAGGTGCTATGTAATTGTGCACTTACATTACGATCATCTTACAGAAGTGCTTGTGAGAGCCGCACAGTAGCGCTGATGAGAAAGCGCTGTAAGTGTATGCTTAGAATATGTGTATGGACTGAATAACGCAAGAGTAAATATTCAGTTTCCCATTATTTTGATGGTCCTGCTTTGTTTTCATTGTGGAATAAGTTGCCTGGCAATCTGCGAGATGAAATTCTCAGCCTCTCTTCTCTGCAAGTGCTTGAAGACCATGAACTGTTTGATCGTGGTTTCATTCTGTTAGGCCAGGAGCGCCTCTGGTGAGCCTCTCTTGAAGTGGTGCTATATAAATTTGTGATTACAGTTTACTATTTGTGATGGCAGTGTCATTTACATGTCAGTATTTTACCGGCTTATTTTTATAGATATTTTTGTTTGTGTTTAATCAGTTAATTCCGGACGATCATTTCCTTGCAATCGGTTCCAGTTGCATTTTAATAAAGCCAAGATGACTGACAGAGGACCTCAGAAGATGGACGAAGGCTTGGAGACCAAAGACCATTTTGTTGTACCGAGTCCTCCAATCCAAGATTCAAAACCTTCATTTGTTGGTCCGATTCGATCCAAACACGGCCACCAAACCACGAGTACACCGTACGTAGGTGCCTTCCAGGCCTCTGGCGGCATAAACTTGAAGCGCGGTTACGACAGCGGCTGTGATCCAACCCTCAACTGGGACACGCCGATCTCTAAAGCGCCTCACACCATGAAGTACTGCGGCCATCAGTCTTTTGACCTGCTCAGTGATATAGAAACGCACCTGGATGAGCCCCATCCACAGCTTAATCTTCTGCCGTGTTTCGAGGAGAGATTGGAAGTGGAGGAATCCCCGACCATTCAGGCAGACCTTGGTAATGCAAGCGTCTGGCGAGATCGTCATCCTACTCAGAAGCGGAGAAGCTTGGACGTAGACAAGTCGTCAAGTCCATTTCGAAGCAAGCGCCACAGTCTGGATCTGAGCAGCGACTCTGGCTGCTTCTCAACCCAAATGACTCGATCTGACTCTCATTTCTCCAGCGAGCTACCTCACCCGCCATTTGGCTCTCTTGTATTGGAAGAGACCGGTAAATCGACTTTCCCGGGATCGGTTTGTTCGGCTGAGCGAGAATCTGTCCACAGTATTCCTTCCAACTCGACACAGTCATTCAGCAAAAAGTATTTCACAAGTGGACCGCAGTCGGTCTTGACCTGTGACACTGGTTGCCATGCCGACTCAAGCGGTCAATCTTCAGACAGTTTTCATTCAAATTTAACTCCATTGGTCAGTGAAAAGGTTTCCAAGTTGCAATTGGCCTTGACCTATGACTCTGGGTGCAGCGTTACTTCAATGAACACGGGCGACGAATCTACCCGCAATGTTCATTCAAATAACACACCGTCGTTTGGTGAGAAACCATTCAAACTGCAGACGATGTTGCCTAGTGACTGTGGGTGCAGCATCAACACAAAGGACTCGACGACCGGTCAATCTGCCCACAGTGTTCATTTAACGTCAGCTCTATCATTTGGCGAAAGGGTTTCCAAGTTGCAGCCGGTGTTGTCAGGTGAATCTGGATGCAGTGGAAGCTCAGTGGAAATGAGTGATGAATCGACCCATGATATTCGTTCAAAGTCAACTGTGTCGTTTAACGAAAGAGTTTCTGAGTTGCAGCCTAGTGACTCTGGACACAGTGTCGACATAACAGATCTCAGTGGAAGTTCTGCCCAAAGTATTCGTTCCGAGTCGATGCAGCCATTTGGCGACGTTTTCGATCCACAGTCGATCGTCACCTGTGACTCACGTCGCAATGTCGACTCAATGGACATGAGCCACCAGTCCGATTCATCTCTTGCAAAAGCTGTGTCGCATCAAGATTTCTTGACAAGCATCGGGAAAACGAGTCTCGAAATAACACAAGAATGTGAAGTTGGCTGCAACATTCCTCAAGCCATGAAACAGTCACGGACACAGACGTTTGAAGAGCGGTTAGCGCTAAGAAAGATGAAACTTGACCAGGAGATCGGCATTCGAATTGGAAAGAGATACGTTGACATAATCAGGGAATTGAGCAGAAAGTTGTTTACTGAACCACTTGCAAAAGTATTCGGCTACTTGTCTGAAGAGGAGCTGTGCAGGTAAATTTCACTGTTTTGCAGGTAAATTTCATCACTGTGCAGGTAAATTTCATCACTGTGCAGGTAAATTTCATTGCTGCGCAGGTAAATTTCATGATTGTCTCTTGTCAGGTGTTACAGGATTCCTGGATCTGCTTTCTAGACAAGAACTCTGAAGAAGAAATAGCATGACTGGTAATGGTAATCTGAGATTTATAAAGCGCCGCTTCAGAAACTCATCAATGGAGCTCCCGACTCAAACCATAGAAATTGACTAAAGCTCATAATTGTCGTTAAATTGCAGTTTGACAGTTGAATGAGATTATGATGTGTCTGAAATCTTCTGATCTAGTGACTTCTATTATAGATTGTATTTGTAATTAGTAACTTTTATTGCTGTGTTGTCTAATGCACAAGGCATCAACCGATGGAACAAAGCCAAGCCTTAATCAGGTCAATATCTGGAAGATCAGTCTGTAACAAGGATGAGTCGTGAAGGTTTGTCGTTATTTGAAAATGCATGGTAGTTCACGAGAAACAATATGGAGTCTTTAAGCATTTTACCGTTGGAGAAAGTTTCAAAAGGTTTTGGTTGTCTTGATGATTACAGCGTCTGCCTCGTCAGTCGTCAGTGGAAGATGGCCGTTGAACTTGAAACCAATGCGAGACTTCGCAGACGAAAATACGTTCAAGAAAATCGTCAGAGAATAGCGGAAACTCCACAGGTGGGCATGCACGAGGTCTTTGGCACGTGATATGTTTTGAGGCATTTGACACGGCACCTCGCAAGGACAATTAAATGCGCTACAAAAGTATATGGCATCGATGTGGTTCTAAGCAATGGTTACGGATGCAGCATCCGGTCTGTTGAAAACGCAGACTCAGCGGAATAAAAATCTTACATATTCTGCGGTTGACGTTACATTCACACGAATGGCAAGTTTATAAGTTGTCTTTTGCCTTATCCAGTTGTTAGCGTGCTTTGACATATTTATGCTTCGGCTGAAAAATGCTTGGACTATGGTTCCGTAATAGAAGCACATAATTCATAAAGCAAATTGCCTACTATGTATGTAGGCGAACCATGTAAAAATTATTTTAGGCTGCCAGTAAGTGGTTTAACCTACCCAAGACACGATTTGAGTGTGAACTCTTTGTTGGTAATATCCTGAACTGCAGGCTGTTAAACGATTCGATGTAATCATGACTAGAATGTTAAGTGGGTATTCAGATTACAGGAAGCAGATTATGCCATATGGTATATCATTCTACTGTAGTGGTTATAATACAACTGTTATTGATATTGACCTATCACACTTCGGAAATGCACACATGACCATGCAATATAGTATCAGCGATTTAAACAGGCTGTGTTGGTGAGAGAAAGAATTCACAAATCACCGAACTATTATTATTATTAATATGCATTTATTAAGCACCACTCAAATGACCAAGCACTGATCGACGGTGCTGAGCAGTTGTGAATAAATAACTTGTTCAAGACCCCTACAGGGCCTACACAGTAACTGTTCAATGGAGGCTCAAACTTATACTCCGGTTTCAAGGCGAGCGCTGACCGACCTGCACCAAGTTCCACCTTATCTGTCTGTAACAAAAACGTTTGCACAATTAACTTGAATAGCAGGGAACTGTCCATCCATCGTCTCCTAATTATACAATACAATACAACTGTATTTGATATTGACCTTCCGAAGTGCACACACGACCATACGTCAGAACATCAATGGCACTGAGCAACTGTGAGTGCAGGACTTGCTCAAGGTCCTTACACAGTTACCACCCCAGGGGAGAGAATCGAACCCGTACTCTGCGCGTTACAAGTCGAGCACTCTAAATGCTGCTCTCTGTGTATAATGAAACATTTGCATGATCCGCTGGAGTAGCAGGAAATTGTTCAACACTATGATCTAACTGTTCTCCTTTATGAGTACCTAAATCTACAATACTGGAAACAATGTTCAGGGAGTCTTCTGATGTCATTGTAAGTTTCAATTTCTCTTCTGTGCAGGAAAATCGCTCAAAACTGATGAATCCGGCCAGACAGCAGAACTTCACGAATTCGAATAAGCCGATGGCGGAGATTCAGACGATGGAGGAATTGCCACCGGCCAGACCTGTCGTTCCGACGCTGACGAAGGCCGAGGAATTTCACAAGGTCGGTTCAAAGGAATCTCCTTTCTCTCAGTTTCTTCAGCCACTCTTCAGACTTCCTCAGTGAAGTGGTTGTTTGTGTTGTACTTCCCATCTGGGTTTTGGGTGACGTTGCACCTCTGGGTCAATCCTCACACCGGCTCTTTCTTCTCTTTATGCTGGCCTTTACAGCTTAGAAGTTTGGCCACAAGTTTGGCCATATGGCTTCCTTTATGTGGGATATTTTGCACATCCAACCAATACAACGCAATAATACAACTGCATTTGATACTGTCCTCTGTCTAAAGTAAAGAAGTGCACATGCCACATACGACAACATCGATTGCGCTGAGGAATTGTGAGCAACGGACTTGCTCAGGGCTCTACACAGTGACCATCTCAGAGGACGCTTGACCCATACTCTGAATTACAGGTCGAGCGTTCTAACTAATTGTCTTATTGGAGGTGTCCCTAAGTTTGGCTGTAGAGCTTCCTCTATTCGGGATTCTGTGTACTGGCTCCCCATCCTGCAGTCTATTCGGTTTAAGATCCTGACCCTTATGTATAATTGTCTTGTCAGTTCTGCTCCATTATACCTTAGAGACGTCTGCATTTCAATCTCCTCAGTCCTGAATCAAGGTACCCTTTGGTCGGCTGCCCATGGACTCCTGACTGTCCCATACTGCTACAGCTCAGTCCAGAAGCTTTGCCTATGTTAGGTCCACCAGCTGGAATCGCCTTCTCATGAGATGCATCTCGAGCTTCTCAATCTGTCCCTTTCGATGGCTTCGCAAGTGCCTTCGAAGTCTATTATTCGACAGTAATGTCACAGGTTCAGGTTGGGAGTGTCACTGATGAGTTTATATTTAAGTGTCACTTTGCAAATATCAGATTACTATAACATTCAACCACCATGCCCCGTGAAGTTCATGAACAGGTCCAACGACGTCAATTTTGTTGTACATTACCACTCTTCGGTAACCACCATTGTCTTGAATAAATTGAATGTTTTGCTATACATCATCATATAAGTTGTGTGTGATAATAATGACAATGGAAAAAGGAGACAGAATATAATAATAATAATATAATTATATTCTTTATTATTTCAAACCGACAGATGCAGTAAGATTATATTGAAACATGAAAGTACAATCAAGATCTTAATTAAACACACAGTTTGGCAGCCATGCAAGGCGCCACCCTAGAGGGGGATTACGGGAATCGATCCGCGTACCTTATGCTCTCCTGGCCATGAGTGTTACCACTACTGTATCTCTCCTCCCCAGCTTTCTTTGGAACTTTTATTCAGTGCTATGCATTGTAGAATTTCTTCCCATTCTGTCCAGTTTTACAAAGTCATGAAAACCCGTTTCAATCTTATGTAAAAAATATAACAACCAAATTCTACTAATTACTTCTGGTCATTTGTAGGAGGCAAGGTCGCTCGACCGGACCGAGTCCCTTCGAAAGTGTCCAAAGTGTGACAGCCCAGCGCGTGCCAACGAGAGGGACCGCCGTGCCAGTTGCAAAAAGTGTCAATACGAATTCTGCGTCTTCTGTCGGAATAAGTTCCACAGTGGAAGCGACTGCGTTACGTACGTTCGAAATCCAGCGCCTACGAAGATCGGTAGCAAGCAGAGCAAACAGAATCTTCGGCGCTTATAGCATCCATTTAAAAAGTTCGAAAATGGTTGCAGGAAATCTGTATTTGCATTTCTTTTTCCAACTGCGTTTTGTCGTTTTCTTTGGAATGTCTGAGTGTACCTAAATTATATTTTCGCACTGTTCTTAGGCGATGATGTTCTTGTTTTAGCCCATTTTAAACTGCCGTTTGTGAGTAGTGATCTGTCAGAGTTAGGCTAGACAGTGGTTGTTGGTTGTATTGTAGTTTTTTAGGTTGTGATTTCTTCTTGCACTGTCTCAGGGTTTTCTTTGTTGTCTTGAGGTTTTCTGGTGTTGTATGAGAGTTTCTTCATCTTGGGTTTTCTGGTGTTATATCAGGTTTTCTTCATCATCTTGGGTTTTCTCTGGGTTTCTGCAAAATCTGGGGAGTCTACTGTCTTCATTGTCTTTGGTTTTCTTGCATTATTTCATGATCTTCATCTCAGAATTAAATCTCAGGGTTATCTTGTCATTTCAAGATTTTTGCATTGTGTTGTAGTTTTCGTGTGTTGTGTAAGGATTATGCCATTTCAGATTTTTTGTGTTGTCTGAAGGTTTTCTTTGTCGTTTCAGGGTTTCTTGTGTTATCTGAAGGTTTCTATTGTTTCAGGCTTGTCTTGCGTTTTTGTTTCTTTTTCTACTGTACTTTGTTGCCTGTGGTTGCTTTTACTGGTTTTTAAACAAAATTTCATGGCCTCAAACGTGTGGTTGTTTTCTCGATGTTTCTCTCCGATGATCTCAGACTTCAACAAGAGTCTGAATAGTTCCATTTTGAGGACTTTACCTGGAGTAAAATATCACTGCTGATAGAAAACTGGATGAATATTCAGTGTTTATCATCAACATGGAACCAGTTTTAAGATTTTCATGCAGACTTTTGTCAGAATATCATACCGAAAAATCCTCGGCTACTGCCCGACACTTTTGTCACATTTATCTTGCAATTAAGTTTTATTGTTGATGAACAGTTTTATGGAGCTGCGGCTCCTCCGATGCGAAAGATGCAAATGTGACAGTTGTAATGTGACCAATGTGTTGCATATTTTGCATTGTGTGCATGTGAATGGAATGCGACCTTGTGTGTGTATATGTGACAAGCTAATGTTATTTATATCTGCAGTTTATAAGTGAATTCGCATTCTGGTCTCGTGATTATTAGTTAAGTGATTATCAGTTCTAGGCCAGTGACACTTTTACGAAGTTGTGGACAGATGAAATATGAAATGATCTCTAAATTGTTTATCTCGTTTTTGTTCTTTTTTGAAGCGGCCTACCTAAGTTTCTCTAGCTGAATAGCAAACTATATTGTTTTTCATCATTGCTTTGTTCAGCTGCCTGGGGAGATCTAGAGGTTCCTCGAATCCCTGCTTCAGCACGAGAACACCGCACACTGCCTGCATAAGTCCCTCCCTTTGGAGCATCTTCCAGTGAACATATACATGCTAACCCGGTCCAAATCTCTTAGACATCTTACGGACTGATCTTCTGGATAGTGACCTGATTACGGTTTGGTTTTGGTGTGTCATCGGTTGATGCCTTGTGCATTAGACACTGGCGCAATAGAAGTGGAAATACCATGAGCTTTGTTAGTATTATACCAGCGTTTTCTTCGGCGGAACCCTAGGTTTCCGTGAGGCGAAGACAGAGGTTCCATGAGGAAGTTGGCTAAAAGCATTGTTTGGCTCCACACTTCAAAGCGCCAAGCGCAGGACACCAACGTATTGACAGTGTGTTGGTATAATGAATCAGACAGACTCTGGAGGGGACAAGGGTTCTGTGGGAAAATTTAATTTTAAATAATTTCTAATCTAATATTTATGGATTAAAACTGTACATGCCCCTAAATTACTGTTTAGACACATACCAGCAGTCTTGTCCTCGAGACCAAGGTCTTGGTCTCGAGTGCACTCGAGTTCGTTTTTAAAAGTCTTGGTCTTGGTCTTGAGACCAAAGGTCTTGGTCTTGGTCTTGAGGTTCAAGGTCTTGGTCTTGGTCTTGGTCTTGAGGTTCAAAGTCTTGGTCTTGGTTTTGCAAGACCAAGACTTTTGTCAATATGAACAGTCATAAATTTTAACAAACAGCAAGAATTTTAAAAATTTATCCAATAATTACTCATACAGTTATTGCTTTAGTATTTACACGGTGTGAATTAGGCTTCACTGTTGTTTTTGACAATTATTTTGACTTCCGGTTATTTACCATGGAATGATTTCAAACATACTCACGATTAATTTGTAAATTTATATCCGGTTCTTGAAAAGCTGCTTTGTGTTCTAGCGATTTCAGCACTTGTAGACCGTGTTTCTCACATGGCAGAATTTTTATGAGGCCCCACAAGTCACGTTTTGGTCAGAAAATTCTGAGCAAATTGGTTTTGATAAAATTCAACAGGCATTTGTAATAACATTTTGCATGAAGGACTTTTGTAAATACGAATTCGGAATTCTCTGCAGTCTCCATTTAGAGTTGTTTTGCTTGAATAGAAGAAAAAACTCATGTTTTCATTAAAATAACGAGTATTTCGACTTGACAATTTTAATAAGGAATAGAAGTCTGGATACGACTGTGATTTTTTTGGGTCTTGGTCTCGGTCTTGGTCTTGAGGTTCAAGGTCTTGGTCTTGGTCTTGGTCTCGAGGTTCAAGGTCTTGGTCTTGGTCTTGAGGTTCAAGGTCTTGGTCTTGGTCTTGGTCTTGAGGTTCAAGGTCTTGGTCTTGGTCTTGGTCTTGAAGTTTAAGGTCTTGACAACAAGATTGCATACCAGAATATGATTTGCTTAGGTCCGAGTCCCGTCAAAATATTTTCAGATTAAAAGGGTTCCGCAAACAAAAAGTGGTACAAATTATATTCCTTTTGTCTTCTTCTGAACTTAAAATAACAATGGGTGTCTTGGCTTATTGGTGCGTTGTGTAAACCTGGAAATTACGTTACGTTAAATTTGTCAGTTTGAGTTAGCATCGCGCGCGCATAACTTATTGATCTATTCGCCAGATGACGGTAGTAGGCTACCATTCAACGAGACGAAGTCTAGTACGAACGTAAACGCTCTTCAGTTCGCTAGATGGCAGCATAGATGCACAACGCGTTGCAGACACGTAGTTGAAGCTGGTACTAATTTAGCTGCATTTTGAACGGCTTCAGCTGGAAAGACTGCAGCTTCTATCATCTATGGCGTTGTGTATCATTTGATCCCGAACAGTTCGATGACCAACGTTAAAGTAATCGTGTTCACGAGATTTCTACAACGACAAAAAGCCAAGTCGTTGGAATCAGCCAATTCACAGGCGCTTATAGTCAAAACTTAATGACAGACATGCAGGGTAAAAATCGGTTCCAGGTCAAGATCAAAGTGGTCAGTGGATGGTGTTTAGAGTTGAAACGGGGAGGGAGGGAAAGGGGAGAGGAGGAATCGGGATAGGATTTGTGAAAGAGCTTTGTTTTCAGATTTGAGTGAAAGACCTGTTGAGAGATAACAAGAGGTAAGAGGTTTTGGTAAGTTCGTAGGATGAATCAGATATATAGCCTGTCTTTGTTTCAGAGGGCGGAACAGCTCTGGCTATGGAGTGACGGAAGGGCGGAGAAGTGCTAAGGCAAAAAGGAGCGGGTTGAGCGAAGTGGTTGGATTGTGAATTATCACCATCATTACTAAGCCTTCCGCTTTAATACCAAGCTCCCTCGCTTGGCCTGGCCACCATTGTACTCTTTAACAACCTGGCTTTGTCCTCTATAGATAGTGTAATGGTTAGCGCGCTGGACTGTCAATCGAGAGGTCGGGCTTCTAATCCCCCCATGACAGAGATTTCTGCTTCACTTGCGCCCTCTTGCCAACTCAGTTATAATGAGTACATTAGCCGTATACTGTCAGTGGAAGATCGGAATGCAAGAAAGAGGACTGGCCACCCACCCTCATATGCCGAGGCTAAGAAACTGAAGTCTCTAACACCATACCCATGGCTGCCTCTCAGGCTAGCTCTTCTTCTTTGTCCTCCTGAGCCAGTTTGCAAAGGCCAGTTTCGGGCCAGTCAGTCACTGTTGAAACGGTGACTGACCCGACTGCCTGCATGCCAACCAACCAGTCAATAAATCAATAAATCAATCAATTAATCATTCAGCTGATAAATTAATTAATGTCCTTGCTGACAATGAAATGAGAGAAAAGACGCACAGACAGACAGTCAGTGAGACAGACAGAGGGAGA
>OY744615.1:47857399-47867399 GCA_963556255.1 Allolobophora icterica | reverse complement strand
GTATGTATGTATGTATGTATGTATGTATGTATGTATGTATGTATGTATGTATGTATGTGTATGTGTAATTCTATGAATGAATGCATGTATGTATATACGTGTGCATACTTCTATGTATGTGTGTGTATTTCCATATACGTACATGTATGTATACATTTTTACGTAAGTAAGTATGCACGTGTGTGTATACGTTTGTATCTGATAATTTAAAAAGCGTCTCCCCTGGAAACTCTCAACTATTAGCATATTCATATTTTAGTCGGAGGCAGAGCAGTAGCGATTATGGGGCAGATACATTTCCGCATTTACAAAAGTAATCGCCTATAATTATTAACGGTCGCAATTAAGCCCAAATACAATTTATTACGAGCGACGCATAGGCAGAGGTATAGGGAAACGTACAAACACCGATACAAGCAGAGATAGAGAGATAGACACAGAGAGAGACAGAGAGACAGAGAGAAAGAGAGACAGACAGACAGAGAGGGAGAGAGGCAGCGAGAGAGAGAGCGGTAGGGGTAGCTTGCGAACGGGGCCGGTTTGTTTACCTTTTGCTTGGGACAGCTGGACGGGGTCTGTTTGCCAGGCCAGCCGTTCGGGGTGGGAGACCCTCTTACACGGCCGACCCACCCACCCGCCGTCTCCCACATCGCCCGCCTCTCTCCCACCCGCGAACTGTGACAAGAAAACGATACAGCTGGCTGAAGGGAGAGCACACACGAGCGTTGTTTGCTCACGTCACATTTATTAGAGGTCGATCGACGGATCGAGGGAAGGAAGGAGAGAGACCGAAGGACGAAGGAAACAACGGAGGTTGAGGACGAGGCCACCACCAGCAGCAGCAGGCAGGAGGAGGAAGAGGAGGAGGAGGAGGAGGAGGAAGAGGAAGAGGAAGAGGAGGAGGAGGAGGAGGAGGAGGAGGAGACTGACTGGCGCGCGCGGGAAACATCTAGGATCCGTCTGTAAATCTGTTGGTGTGTCTATCTGTCTGTCTGTCTGTCTGTCTGTCTGTCTGTCTCTGTCTGTATGTTGCTGTAGGACTGTGCTAGACACCATCTTGCGACAGTTCTCTGTCTGTCTTGTATCTCTTTCTGTCTCACTTTGTCTCTGTCTGTCTGTCTCTTTTTCTGTCTGTCTGTGTCTCTGTCTATGTCTCTGTCTCTGTCTGTCTCTGTCTGTCTCTGTCTGTCTGTCTGTCTGTCTGTCTATCTGTCTGTCTCTCTCTCTCTACGTGGCGCTGCTAACAATCGACGTTGTGGTCGTCGCCATTTTACAATGCTACTCATCCGCCGACCGAATTACCGCCCGCCCGCGCGACGCTTCATCCGCCAGCGATTAACCCTCTAGGGACTTTTAACCTCTTGCCTTTGACCTTCGACCCCGCGACCTCTCCACTGTGGCCCCTACACGCGCCACCAAAGCGTCTAATTGGGTTTAATTAAAACGGAAGGATCGTTGGCAGAGTGGTTAGAGGATGATGTAGTTCAATTCCTGCGGAAGAAAGGACCTTGACGACCAATAAATATCACATGAATATCAATTAAATGTCTAGTCACTTATAATTAGTTGGTAATTGGTTAAAAATGCAAAATAGATTATATGCCCAAAACGGAAAATAAACAGACTAGGTGAAACATCGCAAACGTAGGCCTAGATATTGTAGATGTTATAAATACTGTACATTTAAATACTATAAATTAAACACCGCAAAGGTAAATACTGTATTAAAAAGTAAATGTAAACATTGTAATGTAAATAAAACTATTGTGAAAGTAAACACTGTAAATGTAAGCACATGTAGATCTAAATACTGTAAATTCAAGTACTGTAAATGTAAATACTGTAACTGTAAATACTGTAAATTCAAGTGCTGTAAATGTAACTACTGTAACTGTAAATACTATAAAATCAAGTACTGTAACTAATTCTGTAAATACTGTAAACACTGTAAAAACAACTGTGAGTATAAATGTAAATACTGTTAAGGATTATTGTTTTGTAGATAAATGTGTAGAAAAATGAAATTCCACGCGGACTGCGAATATGTTGTAAATGACTTGGAAGCACAAGTAGAAGTAACTGCGATTATGTCATTTTTCGATGTCATTTTGGGTCATTATATCGCCTGTTACATCGTTGCATTACATTGCATTTTTATAGCGCCCGACGAGAGGCATGCTTTATTCGTTGTATTTATTCACTTGTTAATTCATTTTATTTTATTAATCTATTTACTCGCATTATTCACTCTATTTATTCACTTATTCACTCAGTATATTTGTTAATATATTTACTACTTTATTGTTTATTAAACTGATCGCATTCATTTATTAAACATGTCACCCAGTCTGTATATTAAATTTTTTACTACCTTATCATGTATTCATAAATTCATTTTATTTATTCACTTAATCACTCATAAATTTATCAATAACTCACCAATATAATCTCTGTTTCACCGATTCTAGTAATTTATTCACTGCCTTGTATGTTCACTTATTAGCCGAATAGATTTACTTATTCACTTCATCAATAGTTCAGCTATATATTAATCAATTCAGTGCGCTAGAGATTATTCACTTATACACCGTTTTGTTCTTCACTTATTCGCCTCATTGGTTTTTCACTTATTCACTTTATTGTTTTACTCAGTTATTTGTTTAATTTGTCAATCATACAATGATAAATTATCCACTTAGTAGCGGTGCATAGTCATAAAGTCTAAGGCCGAGGGTTAGGAGTTCGATCCCTGCATGGTCGTTGGCTGCAGCGTGAAGAACAGAGCAACAACCTTTGGCAAGCAGTTAACCCTCACACGCGTTCATTTCATAAACAGAAGTCGGGTTCTGTGAAAGTCTGGCGTTTATAATAAACGCAATATAAACAAACGAAGCCGAGAGGTGAAAGGTCAGGGGTCAGGTTCGGCCAGAGTCAAAGTTCAGTTACATTCGGCCTATAGCCTTAAGAAAGTGAACATGGTCATATTATGGTCATATATATGAATACATATGTATATATATTTATAACACAGTGTATATGTATACACACACACATATATATATATATGTATATATATGTATATATATATATGTATATATATATATGTATATATATATGTATATATATATACATATATATATATGTATATATTGACGTTTCGAAAATTCTGTGTTATATATATATATATATATATATAACATATATATATATATATATATATATATATATATATATATATATAACACAGAATTTTCGAAACGTCGGGTGACAAAGCAGTTCCTTACACACCTTTTTAAAGCGAGGCATATGCTTGGCATAAGAAGAAGGAAGAAACGTTTAGTGCTAATCCAAAGCCTATGTAAAGGACGAGGTCGACGCTAATGATCATTTATATCACACAGTGTCGTTAAACTGAAAGTACTACTACTACGAGCAGTCCATTAAGGAGCCCTAAGACAGCCATGAGTACGAAGTTCTAGCGACTGTATACTATACAAGAGAGAAGCAACTCCGCTAATGCTCGTACTCTGGCAGTGCCAGTCTGAAGCCTGGTTAAATGAGGAGGGCGAACCTAATGATCATTGTTATTACACAGTGTCGTTAGACTGCAAATACTACTATACCGTTCAGGTTTATAATTTATGTTCGCAGTGTGCTGTAGGCCTATTGTGTAATACGAAAAAGAGTTGTGTTCGCATTAAAATTGAAAGTGTTCTTATATTATGTCACACGAACAGCGAGAATTGAACGAAATAATTACACACCTCTTTTAACTGTAATTTTACGATATAATAAGTCATAACCAAGGACCACTTTACTGTTTACTTGACTACTTTGAAGTCTGTATGGATACCAAAGGAGTTTGAAGGAAAAAATGGAAAATAATTAAAAAAGGTAAAGAGGAAAAAATAATTAAAAGAGGCAAAAGACAACATAAATGATGGTATATACGAAGGAAACAAACATCACGAAGAAGACCTGCAGGGAGCGAAGGTACAATACTGACAAGACAACACAGAAATATACGTAGAATCTTCGTTCTAAAACGCAGACAGCCCCTTATAAAAACGGTATTTTTTACAGTGTACAGAAGACGTCAACGGCCTTATAATTATATGTCACAAGATTTCCGAAAACTCTGGTACTACCGTACTACTAAATACCTATGCCATTTAACAACGGTGAGGACAGTTCAAAAATATTTCCACACCTCTTTTAGGCAAGATATTCGACCTATAAGATAAAGCAGAAGAGCTATGCAGTATATCAGATTTTATTTTCTTATAATGTCTTATACGATACGAACGGTAAGAACAGTTCCAAATAATTTCTGTTGACGTCAATGGCCTTTGTTGCCATAAGATGTGGCTAAACCCTGTATCCATCAATCCATCTTAAACCTTATATTTCCATTGTAATGAAAATGGGAAAATCTTGTGAATAGGTGGTTATTAGTTGCCATAAGATGTCATTAAACTCTATATCCATCAGTCCTTTAAGCTGGTCCCAAGAGGAAGCCATGAGTATGGCAACATCATGTTTCTTAACCTCGGCATATGAGGAGGATGAACAGTCCTCTTCAACCGTTCTTCTCACTGACGGTGTATAACGATGTACTCATTTAATACTGAGGTCGCTAGGTGGTGCATGACTGCAAGCGAAGCAGAAAAGTCAAAGCATTTTCCTGCTCTATAGAGGGGATTTGACAATCCAACAGACCAATGCGCACCATTAGCAAAGCATCGCGTGGAAGGCGTGAATGAGCGAGTGTGACAATTTGTGTATTTATCATATATAGTATCAATATCAATTCAATTTCAGTATAAATAGTATCAGTAACATTATACGATACCAATATCAATTATATCAACAACACTATACACTATCATTATCAATTATATCAATAATATTCCCCAGTAATATAAATATATATTATTTATATAGCGCCTATGTCGCATTCACTGCACTGGTTGTCCGTTGGAGAGGGAATCCATTGCATCTTCTGCCCTGTATTAAATTAATTAAGTACACTAAATCACATTAATTATATTACATTATAATGGAATGGATTGGGTTAGTGTGCTGGACTGTAAACCGAGAGGTCGGGGATTCAAATTTCCACCAGAAATTTGCTTTGATATTTTCGCTCCACCTGAGCCCCTCAGCTATAACGACTGTATGATGTCGATGGGAAGATTAGGCTGCGAGGGAGAGGTCTGGCCTCCCGCCGTCATATGCCGAGATTAAGAAAATGAAGACGCTAACACTTCATAAGCATTACTGTCTTTGTCTTTAGATGGATTCCATATTTTTGGTATCAAAAGCCATTAGTATTGAAGGACGAATAGGTCATGACAGTTCTACTTTTACTTATAGGAAGAATTTTAGATGTAAAAGGGTGTGTAAAGGACTGCTAGGCTACCATCTTTTTATGCGCAAGGTGTGTAAGAGAAGCTCCTCTTATTATCATTGTATGACTGCCGGGCTTGATTTACTGCTGTCTAACGACACTGTGTCACAAAAAAATGATTATCGTCGCCCTCCTCATTTCTCCAGACTTGGGACTGGCACTACCACAGCTAAGGGCAGTGGCGGAGTTAAAAGTGCCGTGGGTGTAAAACAATGAAGTCATCAGATATCTGGTTCACCAGCGCCCCCTAGCAGTGAATCGTGAAAACAGTTGAACGATTAAATTTTAATAAGAACAGTTTAAAAGACAAAGGGTGCGTTTTATTCAAACGTTTTGAAACGAAAAACCAACAGCATTGCAACAATAACACGGCTGACCTGATTATGGCTTCGTTTTGGTGCGCCATCTGTTGAAGCCTTCTGCGTTAGACACCCGCGTTATAGAAGTTATGAATTAAAATTAGAATTTCTGGGTTTAATTTGTTTTGTTTTGGTTTAAGTTGTGTTGTATTCGATGGGTCTTAATAAATTTAATATGGGATTAGATTAGATTAGATTCAAACTTTATTTTTATTATACCACCAGGAAAAAATCGAATGTTGGCGTACCACCAGGAAAGCTCAATTGCAGAAAACAACAGGCGGGCGCGAAGTCCCCTCCGGTTACATGCGCGACGTCCTGAACTGGCTTCCAGCCTCAGAACGCATCTCCTAGGATAGCAGCACTATAGTTTGCGGTGTCTCTCCGGCAGCGCCCATCATACCTGCAGTCTAAACTCTGTCGCCTGATTTCTGACTTATAACCTCTAACAGAGCCTTGCACTCTGCGACTAAGGGGGAGCTATTGGTCCCTTGGACCCCCGCTCATCAGTCAGACAACGCCGAGCCTTCTCGATTGTTGGCCCGCGCATGGTCGACGTAGAACAGTGACTTCAATAGTCAATGGCTAATCAAAGAAAGACGGGCATAAACTCGTAGAAAATTTTTTAATTTTTTTCTCGTATCACTTAGCGACACCTGGCGTAGACCACTAGTGATACGCGTTCCACCATTTGAAAACAACTGCATTGGATACTACTGGAGACTTAGACGTAAACTGAAATGAAGTCTACTTTTATATAGCATCTGTGAAACATGTTTTAAAGGTGTTTAAAGATAGCATTCACAATTGCAGATAATCACGTCTAGTAATCGATCAGTTACGCTTAACACATTATCAAGTAGTTCTATCCAACGACATTTTATTGCTTGGTAATTCGCTGCCAATTTTTCGTTCTGTCAATTTCTTAATTTAATTCAAGTCTAAAATTATAATTCATCTCTTTCGACTTTCATATCCACCTGTATCCACCTGTATTGGATTATGATTTCTTGATTGGGAATTGTAATAAAGTCGCTTTAGAAGTCATTCGATTGGCTTTGATTAGATCAAGCGACAGCGGGTGCAGAAGATAGAAGAATACATTGTTCGCCATATATATAGATTATAGTAAAAAACTCTTATCTGCTGACACTGTTACGAACACACACTCACGCACACATACAAACACACACATATACATAACACGCACATATATTTAGAATGAATATTCATTCATTCATTCATTCATTCATTCATTCATTTATTTATTTATTTATTTGAGCACTTATATAGCGCGTCTTCAAGGGGACTACTCAGCGGCGCTCAATATGGAGGCAGATATATAGATTCAGATATATAAATAGATATAAATATAGATCTAGATATGGATACAGATATAGATACAGATACAGAGTTTGAAAGAGATACAGATAGAGAAACAGATACAGATATATAAATATAGGTACAAATATAGATAGAGATACAGATATAGAGATAGAGATACAGATAGAGATAAAGATACCTATACGTATAGATATAGGTGTGTGTGTGTGTGTGCGCGCGCGTGTGTGATAGCATAACTGTTCATGTGTCCAGAGTCACGTCTGAATGAGGTATGCATGTATATACATTGGTTATTTATAGATGGGAAGAGAGACATCTGGTGTTCGCGGTTCAAATTCCCGGCCACAGCAGAAATTTGTTCGAGATTTCAGCTCCACCTGCGTCTCCAATATAGCCGACTTAGTTAAAATGAGTACTGAGTATACACTGAGCGTACACTGTCTGTGGGAAGACGGGACAGCGAGGGAGAGGACTTGCCACCCGCCCGCATATGCCGAGGCTAAGAAAATGAAGTCGCTAAAGCTTCACACCATGCATGGCTGCCTCTCAGGCTATGGCTTAACGTTTTAGCAACGAACTGCATTGGTTTCCAGTGCCTGTCAGTACTATTACTTATATAGGTTAAATGTAAAGCTTAGAAATGGTGTGTAAGGAACTGCTCTGTTCTTCTATAATATTTAATTAGACGAACAGTAATTCTAACGCATACATCGGTAGACACTTAAAATACATTGACGTTGATACAGTTATATAGAGCACATTGTAGTATTAGTAATGGTCAATTAAAAATAAACTGTAGGAAAACTTAAATGCTTTACTGAACATGCTCCAGAGTTCAACACTGGTCGACCTTTGACTCTAAGTGAAGAATATCTGACATTAGTCCTATACAACAACCTACAGCCATCAGACCACGGTCAACTTGTGTTTGAAACGAATGTCATAATCATGCACTGAATAAGCATTATAAGCTGGTGCCCTACGCTTCGGCAATCGAGTGGCGCTTAATGAAATGTTGGAGTTTAGATTACAATTACGAGTGTAGCATTTTGAGTAAAGTAAGAACTAAAGAATGAAGCGTGTTTACGTTTCATAGCATTTATTTGCCGACGCCGTCATATATCTACTATAGATGTGGGGCGTGGTGGCTCAGTGGTAAGTTCGGCGCCTTGTGACCGGAGGGTTGCAGGTTCGAATCCCACTCTAGCCGCTGCGTACGGACCTTGGGCAAGTCCTTCACTCGCAATTGCTCGTGGCGCTTCGGCGTGAAAACTCCGACACAGTATCAAATGCTGTAGTCGGGAGCGCCTCTGAGTAGTAGTAGACTTGAGGAAGCGCTATAGAAATATCCGAAATAAATAAATAAATTAATAAATAATACGGGGCAGTTGCAATGCGGAGTGAAAGTATATACTACTCCAATGTTTAACGCCATCATATATAGGTAAACAAAGACAGCGGTTGATGCGTTTAATGTTCATTGATCATGCATGCATGCATACATGGATCCAGGGTTTAATAACATCTTGTGGCAACAAAGGCCGTTGACTTCGACAGTAATTATACTTTTGCGTAATAAAACTCTCTCTTCGTATGCCATAAGATAACGCAACCCACCCCACCCGGTCAATTATTTGAATGATGGACAACGCGTCTCTTTTCACTTATATATGGCGAAGATCGTCCTTAAAAGAGGTGTGTAATAATTATTCTGACCAGTTCTCACCGTTCATATAGCACAAGTTCATTTTCATATATCTTTCGTTCATCGCTTTTCGTACGCCTGTTCAACGAATGGAATATATCACGCTCAAAATCGCGGTATACACTGATTTATATAGAAATGATGAACCTCTAAAAAAAAGGTGTCCAAGTAAAACCTCACCGAGCTGGCTTACTACTCTAAACTAAACGACTTAAAGCATAGGTTGAAACAGGAAAATACATTGAACGAAAGATAAGATAAAAGAGACGGATAAGACGAATTGTTCGTCCAGTTGTAAGATAGGAGCAGTTTATCTCCCAATCTTTGATTCATTGCCGATCTTTCAGGTAGCAACGTCAGCCATATAGCGTCATCGATATAATCAGCGTTGCAGCATAATATGAAGAACACTCGTAACAGTGGTATTATAACGTAAGAGGTATGACCATCGAGAGGTAAGTGTTGAGTCTGTCTGTCTCCATTTTATTATTATTGTTAATTATTTTAAAAATCTGTTTTAGAGAAATTGCGTCACAATTACACGAATTGAGACCTCGAACGGGAATTATCCAACGGCCGAACGCGGTTGATGAATATATATAGCTTCGGTAGATTTACTTTTATGGGTGTCTTAATTTGTAGCGATTTATATGGATGAATCTATCATTGTGTTTATTATTATTATTACCATAGCTATTACTATATTTACTACTGCTGCTACTGCTACTGCTACCGCTACTGCTACTGCTACTGCTACTGCTACTGCTACTGCTACTGCTACTGCTACTGCTACTACTACTACTACTACTACTACTACTACTACTACTACTACTACTACTTCTACTACTACTACTACTACTACTACTACTATTACTATTACTATTACTATTACTATTATTATTATTTTTTCCCGAGGGAGTTCGGGAGTTCAAAAAATATGGGGGCATTGTTCTGGAATGGCTAGTCTTCGCAGATGGTTTTATCAGTGCAAAAGGTGCTAACAAAAGCGACAGCATTGAAGCGTTGGATTGCCATTGATAAGCGCTGATAAAGAAAGGTATTATTATTATTATTATTATTATTATTATTATTATTATTATTATTATTATTATTATTATTATTATTATTTTTTTTTTTTTTTTTTTTTTTATCCCCGAGGTACATATAATCCCTCAGGAGTCA
>OY744615.1:47807399-47852399 GCA_963556255.1 Allolobophora icterica | reverse complement strand
GGTGGCACGGAACACGACGAGGGGGGAGGGTGAGAACGCGAGGAGGGAGGCTGTGCTTGGTACGGATGGTACGACCGTTCTAAACTTAGACTCTGATCGTTATTGATTTAGAACAAGTCTCTACGTTCACTCCCCTCCCTCCCTACCTGCCTCCCTCCCTCCGCGCGGCCACCAGAGCGCCACCTACTAATTGCGCTCGAAACACGTGTCAATTGTATAAGTCTATTTATACGAAACGTCGGCTGATTTACGGCGCTGACCCGGTCAAACTAGAGCGTAACTGAGATCTTATCTAATCTTATCCACTTCGAAATACAATGCGGTCCTGTTCGGTCGATATAATCCGTCAGTGTTTCGAGAGAGAAACGCCTGAAAGTCGTTATTTTTGAACGGCTTTGAAATAACGGTTGGAGAAAAGATGAATGGTTTCCTTCTTCTTTACCTTGTGACTGATTGACTGATTGGCCGCGCCTCTTGTTTCCTACTTGTGTGTGATTTAATACATGATATGATAATTATGATATGATGTGATGTGATATGACATGATGTGATATAATATAATAAATGTATATACAGCGGTCGCTTTAAGTGAAGCCGCAGATAAAAGCCGCAATCCGTTGTAAACGAAAAAGGAAAGCAATCCATTCCACACCTCTTTTAAGATTTTCATTCATCTTATTTAATTAAATTCTATGGTTCATCTGCGTATGTCTAAAGAGCGAGCTGCTGTTTTAAGCCAAAATAATTTCTGTCGACGTCAACGGCCTTTGTTTCCACAAGATGTCGTTAAACACCGGAAACGCCTACTGCAGTCCCTTGAAATTTTGCCACTCCCATCCTCCAGTAGTGCTACTCCCAAAGCTGGAGAAAGGAGGAGGGCAACATTAATCATCTTTATTATGACAAAGCGTCGTTAAACATCAACAGCCTAAACATCAATCGCAACAATTTGAATACAATGCTGGGTACCGTACCTATATAGCGTCGGGTGACAGCATTTTAAAGGTGTTTAACGATAGCGATCTTCGAAGTCGCGTCTACCATGTCCCAAGCCTTTATAATCAACGAGTTTAAGTTAGGTTTTAAGATATTGTAGATTATTACTTGAAGCTCAATCAATTCTCTTCAGAACAATCTTATTATAGGACACAGTATATGCGATTGAGTCCGTTCTCTTGAACACCTTTAAAAAGTTGTTAACTGATGACATATAACCTTACTTCCATTTCAGTGACCAAATTGAAGTCATATTGCTTTCCCGTACCTACATAGCATAAGTTCGCAGCTTTTGAAAGGTGTTTAAAGAGGGCAATCTACCACACGATCTGTATCGGTTCGTTTATTGCTGTTTAACATGTTGTCAAACCAAAAGATTAATAACGTCGCCTCCACCTGTGCCAGTGCACACCCAATACCGTACTGGAGAAGGAGGAGGGCGACGCTAATGATATTTGTTATGATACAGCGTTGTTAAAGAGCAATTAGCCAACGATATAAGCTAGCAGTCAGGGTATACAGTGGGATAAGTCGTAAGTTTAGACCGAATGAGGTCCTCTAATAAGAAGTCTGGCAGGGATTTCCAGACACCTGGAACTCTTTGCCACAGCTGCCTCTGCAGTGTCTGCACGCCTGTTCATAACGAGATTCAACGTATGTATTGCTCGAGTGCGGCATTTGATTTATTAGTCATTGATAAACCGATGAATACGTAAACAAATAGGAGAGGTGTAGTTCCTTACACACCTGTTAAACCATTGCGATCGTTCTATAAGTGGAAATAGCCGTGTAAAGGTTAATACGGACAGTGTCTGAACGCTTGTAGGCCAGTCCCAAGCTTGAAGAAAAAGGGAGGGCGACGCTAAACAGCAACAAACCAACTAGTTAATGACTCCGGCGCTACCCGTAGTGCCAGTCCTATAAGATTGGTCAAAAAGGAGGAGGGCGACGTCAACAGTCTTGGTAGCCAGAAGATGGCGCTAACATGCACTGAAACTGGTATACAACTAGAGTATACAGTTTCTCAATCTACCAGTAAGAGGCACCCATGGATGATTGATAGCGATTTCGTGTTTCTTTGCCTCGGGATACGAGGACGAGTAACTATAGTCAAGATTCCTCCTCTGCATGGCCGCCTGTTCTAACTTCCTACGCTATACATGTAGATCAGTCAGTTAGGGATAGCGAACGGTGTACCGAAACCTTAACATTATTTGAACCCCTATATATACCTACGGATTGAAAACCCAGCACCTAATCTCTAGACTATCGTTCGCCATAATCTACTATAGGAGGCACGTGCATTGAAGCTGGGGATACCAGACATTACGTCGTTAAATGGCACATTAGTAACCACAGAGAACAAGAAGAGTCCCATGGGTACGAAGTGTAAGCGACTTCATTTTCTTAGCCTCGGCATATAAGAACGGGTCCTCTCCCTCGCCGTCTCATCTTCCCACCGACAGTGTACGGTCAGTGTACTCATTATAGCTGCGTTGGCTAGGGAGTGCAGGTGGAGCAGAAATCTCGAACCAAATTTCTGTCCTGGTGGCGATTTGAACCCCGACCTCTCGATTGACAGTCCAGCACGTTAACCAATATATACCCTATCCCGCACCCTAATATTTTGACCATAACCGAACCATATACCCTCTGCACCTCTTCGTTCACTGACCATAATCTGCCTCATGTTCCTCTATCTATCACCCCTCAGGCTTTCCACTTTAAATTCTTACTAATTCAGGATCAACCCTCCTCCGTCTTTTGATCTCTCTCTCGTCCCAAACCACCCCCCCCACTTAACGCCTTCATCTCTCCCTGGTCTCTCTGCATGGCAACCGAATTCTGTTGTTCGTTTATGATATCTCTGGACAACCCCACTGACACGAATGAGCGCTCGTTATTAAACTTGTGACATTTGCTTAGCTTCAAGTATATACAGCCAGTGCTTTTTTCAGCTATTAAAAAATAGCGGCGCTATAGAAGTCAACAATCCAGTAGTGCTCTGCCCAAACCTGGAGAAAGAAGGGCGACACTAATTATCTTTATTATGACAGAGCGTCGTTAAACTGCAACTCCCAAAAAAAGTTAATGATTAAGTGAATTGTTGCGTACCATACCTATATAGCATCGGTTGACAGCGTTTAAAAGGTGTTTCAAAATAGCGCTCTTCACTGTCGCGTATTCCTTGTCCCAAGCCTTTATAACGAATGAGTTTTAAGATCTCGTATACAGACCATTATCTGAAGCAGTAATGAAACTCCTTGGAATTTTTCCAAAGATCTTGGGATTTGGCGGAACGACGTGGGATTTGTGGATTTTCCATAGTAATCTGGGGATTTTTTACTAACGTCTACACTCATAATATTTAATATGGAATGGTAATACTAATCACCTGTTGACTTTTTGTCGTTGAGCAACCGTTGGCCATGTGTCTACGGCTACTGGACGTTTACCTCGTTTCCATACTTATAATTATCTTGTAAATAACATGACGTCATTCTGCATCCGTAGATTCCGTAAATTTCGTAACCAATACATTGCACATCCGACTCCGAAGTTCCGATTTTTACGTAATTATTAAAAGAAAAGGACGTAATCTGGAAGGACTTAATCTGGACAAATCGTCAAAAAGTTGTAGCAGTTTTAAACCGGAATTTGCCATAGCAGCGTCTGATTCTGACTCTGAGTCTGCAGGGCTATACAGGCGCGGAGCCGCGTAAGAAAGCAAAACTATGGCATAGACATCCATTCAAGGACGAATGGCTGTATGGTTGCTAAAGTTTTAGGTTGCTTGGGATTTTTAAGACCATCGTGGGATTTTTTTGGCAAGAACTTGGGATTTTTGAAAATGGTGAGTTGCAGCACTGATCGAAAGCGCAACCGATTCTCTTCAGAATAATCTAATTGTAGGCCACGGTAGCCGATTTGATAGCGCGCGTTCTTCAAACACCTTTAAAACGTTGTTCACCGATGATATATGAGCATGCTCGGAAATAAAAATCCTAATTGGAATCATTGCGTTTGCTATATCTTTATAGCATCGATTATCAGCGTTTTAAAGGTGTTTAAAGAGAGCAATCTATCAAACGATCTGCATTGGTTGATGTTTAAAGACACTTTGTCAAACGAAAGATGAACAACGTCGCCCTCCTCCTGTGGCAGTGCCAGACCCAAGCCTGAAGAAAGGAGGATGGCGACGCCAACGATCTTTGTTATGACACAGCGCTGTTAAACAGAAACCAACGATATTGGTTTCTGTAGTAGTCAGGCTACAGTAGGATAAGTCGTAAGTTTAGACCGAATGAGGTCCTCTTATAAGAAGGCTTACAGGGAATTCCAGCCACCGTGAACTCTTTGCCACAGCTGCCTCTGCACGCCTGTTCATAACGAGAATCAACGCATCCTGTGGTCGAGTGCAGAATTTGATTTATTAGTCATTGATAAACCGATGAATACGTAAACAATTAGGAGCGGCGTGGTTCCTTACACACCTTTTAATCCATTGCTATCGTTCTATAAGTAGAAGTAGCCTTACAGTAGTAAAGCCACCATTGCGTCTTCTTTGGTAGTGCCAATCCCAAGCCTGGAGGAAGAGGGAGGGCGATGATAATCATCTTTGCTATGACGCAGTGTCGTTAAACAGCAACTAACCAACCAGTTAGTGAATCTGGCACTACCTCTAGTGCCAGTCCCAAACTTGGAAAGAGAAGGAGTGGGACGTCAACGGCCCTGGCAGCCGTAAGATGGCGTTAAACACCGTAACTACTACAGTTTCTCAATCTATAGCTGAGTGTTAGTGACTTCGTGTTTCTTGGCCTCGGCCTATGAGGACGGATAGTTAGTTAGCAAGTCCTCCTCTGACCGCTTCATATTCCCATCGACTTTGTCCTCACGCTAAAGACCAGTCCTCTAGGAATGTAGGATACTGTGCCAGTTTTGATCGAGCGCTCTGTTTAAACACCTTTAAAACGTTGTTAAACGTTGATATAATTAATAGCTTGTCATATTTTTTGTTTCAATAAATTGCGTGGCAGTAACACACATATAAAGGTGCTTAAAAAGAGGTGCTTAAAAAGAGCGCGCTATCAAACGGTTATATTGCGTGGTTTCTTGCTGTTTAACGACACCTTCTCATAGCAGAGTTGATTAACATCGCCCTTCTCCGGTGGTAGTGCTAGAACCCAGCCAGGAGGCAGGCGACGCTAACCATTTTTTTATAACACATCGTCGCTAAACACCAAAACTCATTCATAGTCTACTTCATGAATGCATTGCGCTTCCACGCATATAATAGCAATGAATTAAAGCGTTTTAAAGGTGTTTAAAGAGCAATTGATCACATGATCAGTATCAAGTAAAGAGTAAGTATGTAAATATTTTCTTTATTTAACCGGTTGCAAGAGATTAGCACTCCAGTGTACATGCATCAAATCATACAAAAATACAGAATACAACAATTAAAACAAAACAACAGCATCACAATCAATATGAATACAGCATTCTTCCAATGTTATTGTCCAGTGGAGTAAGCACTCTATCGTGAGACCGAGGTCGGAGAACATACTTTTTAGGTTTCTTGGGGTACATGACCATGGTTGTTTAAGAACCCCCCACCCCCGTAAAAAGGTCAACATCCGCCTTCCTACAGAGTTGGTAAAAAGTTGGCCCACCCTCCGGCAGGTACCCCTGCCCATAGCCATCTTGTTTATAATGACTTGGAGTTGATTTTTTTTATCGTGTATTGGTTGGTTAATTGCTGTTTAACGACATTGTAAAAACGAAGATGATTAACGTCGCCCTCCTCCTATGGCAGTGCCAGTCCCAGTTTGCAGAAAGGAGGAGGGCGACGCTAACGATCTCTGTTATGACGCAACGTCGTTAAACAGCAACTATACCAACCGTTATAAGCTATAATATCAGTCAGGCTACAGTGGGATAAGTCGTAAATTTAGATCGGTATTAGATCCTCTAATAAGAAGGCTGCCAGAGAATTCCAGCCAACTGGAACTCTTCGCCACAGTTGGCCATGTCCTGCTCATAACGAGAATCAAAGTATCCTGTGGTCGAGTGCAGCATTTGATTTATTAGTCATTGATAAACCGATGAATACGTAAACAAGTAGGAGAGGCGTAGTTTCTTACACACCTTTTAAACTCTTGCAATCGTCCTATAAGTAAAAGCAGGCGTACAGATCGGTAATTAGGCCACGGGCTGTACTATGCATGGGAGTGCCAGTACCAAGGCAGGAGAAAGGGGAGGGTCACACTAATCATCTTTGTTATCACACAGCATCGTTTAGCAGCAACTAACCAACTAGTTAAGGACTCCGGCACTACCCGTAGTGCCAGTCCCAAGCAGGGAATGAGAAGGAGGGCGACTCAACGACCCTGGCAACCGTAAGATGGCGTTAAACTCTGTAACTGGTATGCCACTACAGTTTCTCAATCTACAATGCAGTAAGAGGCACCCATAGATATATAGCGACTTCATTTTCTTACTTCTTGGCATATGAGGGCGGATGGCCAGTCCTCTCCCTCACCGTCTCATCTTACCACCGACAGTGTACGGTCATTATAGCTGAGTTGGCTAGGGGGCGCATGTGGAGCAGAAATCTCGAACCAAATTTCTGCCATGGCGGGGGTTTGAACCCTGACCTCTCGATTGACAGTCCAGCACGCTAACCAATATATACACTACTCCCGCACCCCATATTGTGACCATAACCGATCCAGATACCTCCCTGCATCTCTTCGTTCACTGACCATAATCTACCCCACGTTCCTCTATCTGTCACCCCTCAGGCTTTACACTTTAAATAAAGTCCCACCAATTCAGGATTTCACACCTGATCCACCCACTCCTCCGCCTTTTAATCTATCTCGTCCTAAACTACCCCCCCCCCTTAACGTCTCCTCTGTCGCCATCTATCCCATGGTCTCTCTGGACAACCCCTCTGAGATGACTGAGCGCCCGTCATTAAACCGGTGCCATGCATGCGCTTAGCTTTTTAAGTAGCGCATGAGAATCTTGGAGTTTACGATTACGATTATAGTAACTAATAATAGTAACGTTGTCACAAAAGCTTATCTCCAAGTCACGTGGCGATGTAACTGCAGTGTGAACAGAGCTTGAGAAAGAAGTTTCTGTTGTTATTTGTTAAGTTACTGGAAAGTTATTAATAGAAGGTTATACCAATGAATAGGCAGGAGCTTCAGTTTTCCTATTGTACTTTAATACTTAAAACCGTTCAGATGGTTTCCCTATCGACGTCAACAACCTTCGATGGTATAAGATGTTAAAATACCTGAATATGCATTGATCTCTTTCAACACCTTCTTAACGGTTTAAAGTAAAGCCTTATATAAAGAACTGCGTTAGCTGAAACAATTTACTTGATCCTTTAGTCCTTACAGGCAAGCGGACTTACGTCGTTAAAAAAACTCTGTGTGTGTGTGTGTGTGTGTGTGTGTGTGTGGTGTGTGTGTGTGTGTGTGTGTGTGTGCGTGTGTGCGTGTGCGTGTGCGTGTGTGTGTTTATCAATCGGGCGAATTAACAATACAATTGACAGAAATTTTAAATTCTATGTAATTATATACGTTAAAATTGTCGTCAATGACCTGTGATGTCATAAGTCGACGTTAAACTTTGGAATATTATTGTAATAAAGACTGTATAATATAAGAATGTCAAAAGCCTTTTTTGCCATACGATGTCGTTAAACTGTTAATTGGATCAACGCAAATTACCAGTATTCATATTGATATTCATTGTCCATGGCCGAGAAAAATGTACCGACCTTGTTTCTTATATAGACTTAAACAGCATTCGTTGCCGTATATGATGGGGTTTGAATATAGTTAGACTAATGACCAGAAGGTGGCGATAAATTAAACAACTGTTGCTAAACGATATAATGCTGAATAATTCAGTGCGATTTCATAAGACACCGTTAAAATGGGTTTACAAAAGCTTCATACTCGTCGACTGCAGCAGAGAAGTTCAGCTCAAGGAGTCCCCTTACTGTATGGGGGTTATTCACGTGTACAACAACAAAAATCGATGATAAAAAATAATGGCTGTATTAATATGCCAAAATAATTTCTGTCGACGTCGACGGCCTTTGTTGCTATAAGATGTCGTTAAACTCTGGATCCATCCATCAAAAACCAATGACCTTTAACCTTTAAAGGGAGAACAAATCGGAGTTAATTATCCTGACTGGCAACAGATGGCGCTTAACTAACTACGCATGTACACAACGCTTACTAGTACTAACACTGAATAATTTAACGCGCTCTTTTAGACACCTTTAAAACACTTGTAAGTAAGCTTTATATTTATCGACTGCGGATGGCTATATTAAGATAGGGCGTTGCTACAAGCAGCTGTATATAAGATGTCGTTAAACAATGGAAACTATATAATGGTCATTATCTGGTGGTGCCAGTCCGAAGCCTGGATAAAGGAGGAGGACGGCGCTAATGATCTCGCTGTGTGTCTTTGTGTGCGTGCGTGCGTGTGTGTGTGCGTGCGTGCGTGTGTGTGTGTGTGTGTGCGTGTGTGTGTGTGTGTGTGTGTGTGTGTGTGTGTGAGTGTGTGTGTGTGTGTGTGTGTGTGCGTGTGTGCAGTATATATTGTATTAAACATGTACTATTTAAATGTGCCCATAATTTTATGTGGGTAGTGAAATCCTTCGTGGGAAATGCCTCGTGCATATGGGGAGAACATTCTCTAACCGTAAACGCTACATGCAATGTGTCATATGTGTACACGAAAATAATGGGCAATAAAATAGGACATAAATTAATAACTCATAATTTATGTGTGTGTGTGTATGTGCATGTATATAGATATAATGAATGAGTATATATATATATATATATATATATATATATATATATATATATATATATATATATATATATATATATATGTTACAGCACAGTTGCTGTGATCACATATATATATATATATGATGAATGAGTATATATGTATAATATGTATGTTACAGCACAGTTGCTACGATCATATACATATATATAATATATATATGATGATATATATAGGAACTCCCTGGGTGATAACTCTTGATGTACTAAAGATTGCTGTGATTAACATTACCCCATCTCATCCATAGATATAAGTCCAAATAGCTTTTGTACTGCATGCATGCATGCAAGAGCCATTGAGGCGGAGTACATAGGTCTATTTTTAGGCCATATATCAATGCATCGGCTAGGCATGTGTATTATTTATATATAAACATTATGTGTATAGATAAGTCCGTATACTGTAAACAAATTTGTTCAAATATATATATATATATCAATGCATATATATATATATTCTGTTATCATGTTATTAGGTTGTTCGGTATTGCTTATTATATGTCATTGTTTATAAGGTTATTATGTAGGTTACTGTCTAAAAGATGATAGTTTATCAAGTTATAAGGGTCATTGTTTATTTGGTCCATTAAGTACCGGTAACCGTTTATTTTTGGTCTATTACATTTTTATTTATTTGGTCATTTAGTTGTTGTTTATTGCAACGTCATTAAGTTACTTTTTATTCAGTTATTAAGTAATTGCTTAATAGGTTAGTGGGTCGTTGTCATTACTTATTTGGTGATTGAGTAATTGTTTATTTGGGCGTTGCTGTTGCTTGCTCATTAAGTTACTGTTTATTTGGTCATTAAGTTATTGTTCATCTGCTCGTTCATTAAGTATTTGTTTATTTTATAATAGGTTATAAGCTTATTCGGTCTTTAAATTAAACTGTTTATTAGGTTATTAGATGATCGTTTATAACAATCGGTTACCTCCCAACATGCTCTGTTAGCAATTTATATACTGCATTACATCGTGTGACTCAATAAACAAGCCATTGCGTTCACATATAAAGCCATTGCAAGATTGTTAAAAAGGTGTTTAAGAAAACGATCTCTTAACTTCAATTGTTTGTCTCTATATATAGTAGAGTAGTTTCAGTTCAACGTGTGTAATGCACAAGGCATCAACCGATGGCACACCAAAACCAAGCCGTAATCAGGTCAATGTCCAGAAGATCAGTCCGTAAGACAGAGAGGCAGCCATGCAATATGGTGGATAGGCAATTTGAAAGAGATAAGTTTCAAGTTGAGAACGAAATGACACAAGCAACTGAGCAGAGCACACAGACTCAGAGAAAGAGTTCCAAAAAATAGGTCCAGCAACAGAAAAAGCTCGTTCATCAAGAACAGTTCTTGATTTATGTTTGGTCAGATAAAGATTATCAGATGACCTCGTTGAGTAATGATAAGCCTGGGGAATAAGAACTGATTTTAAGTATAGCCTATAGATATATATTGTAACTGGCCATGAGTTCAAAGTTTTATAAACTATGAGCCCCAATTTTAAATTAATTCTTTGCTGAACAGGAAACCAGGGCAAAGATTTAAGTACAGAGGTTATATATTCATATTTGGATGTATTAGATATATGTCTTGTTCGTGAGATGGTCTAGAAAAATCTAATAGATTAAATAACGAAATGCTTAGATAGCAGGTCTTATGCGACCTTATTAAAGCATACATGAGGATCCATTTGCAAATCTAGCAGCTTATATATAGACTATAGGCCTAAGTCTATCGAATCGTTGACGAAATCTATGTATATGAAGCTATGAACCCATGAACACAGTTAAAACGACATGTGGCAACATATATAGCCCGTTGACGTCACTGTTCATACACGCATATATATAGCACGGGGACATGTTGTTCAAAGTCAGAAAGCATGCAGGAACGCCTAAACTTATATGGCAAATATCACGCTTAAAAGAGGTGTCTAATTATTTGTTAACAGTTTTCACCGTTCCAGTAGAATAATGCAGAAGGAATCGAGAGTTTAACAACATATGTCAAGAAAGGCCAAAATTACGATTCGAATTACTCAGTCACCTATTCATAATACAGAACCGCTCTTCAGCATTCAGTTATAAGGCGACTAGCCACTTAAAAGAAGTGTGCAATTATTTTGAACAGTTCTCATCGTTCTTGCATGGGGCATAATACTGCACTTCTTACGGATCTTCTGGATATTGACTTGATTAGGACTTGGTTTTGGTTCGCCATCGGTTGATGCCTTGTGCATTAGACAACGGCGCAACAGCAGCTTCTAATTACAATTGCACTTCGTATACTCATGGATAAAACAACACACGACTGGGCGCTTTTCTGCCTTCCTTGTTACTATCACCACCTCTATATAGAGCGAAAAGTACACTTAAAAGAGGTGTGGAAATATTTTTGAAAAATTCTTACCGTTACAATGGCATAATAGAGCCTAAGTTCACTCATATAATATAACATGACATAAATGAGAATTTGTAAAGTGCATCTTCAAGGAAGAACTCCATGGCACTCCCATAAGTTAAAATCTCAAATTAAAAGCGGTGAGAGATAGGCAACCAGTACAAGGTATCACGCATGTATACGTTGATATATGGACAATTATTTCGGGATGCCATCAATCAGTCGAGCAGAAACATTAAGAGCACAATGTAATTTAGAGGTAAGAACCCAGACCAGAGTAAATAGCATTTCAAAATCAATTCTGGAGGAGGTGAAAGCGTGGATCAGTGCAGAAGCAGCCTGTGTAGTAAGTGATCGTCGCATAGAACAGACCTGACGGAGGTGATAGTAACAGGTACGACAGACAGTGTTTACATGGTTAAGAAGTGTTAGCTCTTGATGAAGAATAATGCCTATAAGTATCGCACAGAGGTATACACAGAATGTGCGAGCAGTGGCGGAGTGTCAGGAAAAGACCGGCGAAGGACAGAAAGACCGTGTATTAACATTAGAGTTAAATCATTAATAGTAGTATTCGGCATTCCGGTGTTTAACGAGTCTAACGACATCTTTTGACCGTAGACGCCTTTAATGTGAAGTTTTTGTGTTTTAATTAATTGTCTAAAAACACGAAAACGTTATTGATGAATGCAGAGTTTAACGACATCTTACGGCAACAAAGGATTCTTACGGCAACAAAGGATTCTTACGGCAACAAAGGATGTTGACGTCTACAAAAAATTTTCTAACCGTTTGTATGTGGTATTATATAGCAGCTCCAAATGAAAGGTATGTTTGATGAATTTGAGGTGTTTGTTCGATACTTGTATATATATAGCAAGGGTTCACTCCGTTTCAAAGGTGTCTAAAAGAGCGCACAAATTATTTTAGCGTATGTCAGCTCAGTTCTCAACCGTCGTATGGTACAATAAAGCATCACATAATCACAATAAGAGGACGTGTAACATACTGAACACGTCGCCGCATGCTTTCACTAATATGGCGAATATTAAACTTAAAAGAGGTGAACCTTGGTCGCAGTTTATCTGTCTGTCTGTCTGTCTGTCTGTCTGTCTCTCTGTCTGTATGTCTGTCTATCTATCCATTTATCTATCTAAAACATTTATATAGCGCCTCTTCAAGGAATCTATTCAGAGGCACTCCCGACTCAGGCCCAGTCAAAAAGAAATGTCTTAAGGAGACTGAAAAAGGAACCAGAGAAATCTCTAGGAAGGGAGCGAATCTTAAGAGGTAGATCGTTCCAAATGGCAGGACCAACCACCGAGAATGCCCTACGCTGTGCTATGGCGGTACGAGCGTAAGGAACAACGAAGTCTCCCCGGGATGCTGAGCGCAGGGATCTGCGCCCCGCACAAGCAGAGGTAAGAGTAAAGAACTCACAAAGGTAAGCCGGTGCCCGGCCTAAGACACATTGCCAGGCCATTGAGGAGACCCTGTAAAGGATGCGCTGCTGAACTGGGAGCCAGTGAAGGACATCTCTCATGTATTCGGAAACATAGTCATATCTGGAGATACTCCCAACCAAGCGTGCAGGCGTCCGCAAAAGTTAACATAATGCCATTGCAGTAATACTGAATCGCTCGTTTGTTTTATTTATTATAGGACGCATATCACCCTTAAAAGAGGTGTGTATTTATTTTGAACAGTTCTCGCCGTTCCAATGGCATAACTAAAGGGCCTAAGTCAACTTATATTATAATTATATAATCCAAGTCACATAACATAATAAAACGTATCACAGAAGAGAAGAAGAGCAGTCCTTGAGCCAGCCTGAGAGGCACCCATGGGTATGAAGTGTTAACGACTTCATTTTCTTATCCTCGGCTTATGAGGGCGGGTGGTCAGTCCTCTCCCTCACCGTCCCATCTTCCCACCGACAAAGTACGGTCAGTGTCCTCAACATAGCTGAGTTGGATGTATAGGAGGCCCACGCGGAGCAGAAATCTTGAACCAAATCTCTACTCCCATGGCGGAATACATAACAAGAAGTAAACGATAATTTGTAAAGCGCAACTTCCAGGAAACACTCTCCCGAGTCCCGACCCTACAAGAAGAACCCTCGTTCAAACATAATAGACTTCAAGAGCTTGCGTGACAGAGGAGATATACTTACTAGCTCAGCTCTAGTTTTATGAGGAAGGTTCCAGGCCACAGGATCGACGAAAGCATGCAAAGCTTCTGTGCAGAGTTTAGAGGAACGAGCCCGGGGCACAAGAATATACTTTATTAATCCACTTGCAGACCCCAATTCCGCAAACAAATAAATAAATACATTCTCGCATTCTCAGCCTGATAGGCTGATTGAAGAGACCTGCGACCAGGAACAGACGAGGAAGAGGTATACGCAGTGAACCAAGATAAGATCAGGTAATTGTGCACCAACATCCAAAATCTTAAATTCAATGCATTGAGGGATATGCAATCAGTGCAAGGTATCGCGCATGTATTAAGAACGGACTGTAATTTCAAGGTAAGAGAGGACACCAGACCAGAATAGATAGGATTTCCAAAATCGCCGTAAAGGAAAAGGTTATTGTATTTTAATTCATTGTCTAAAACAGTAAAACGTTATGGATGGATACAGAGTTTAACGACATCTTACGGCAACAAGGGTCGTTGACGTCGACAGAAATCGTTTTGAACAGTTTTTACCGTTCGTGTAATATTATGCCATATTCAATAACGCATAATGCAGCTCCATGTGAGATATTATCAGTCAATTAATTAAGAAGCGTATTCAATGCTCATATAGCATTGGTTGACATCGTTTCAAAGGTGTCTAACCTACAATGCTGTTGCGGCTCAACGGGTGAAGGGTTGAAAATGAGAGCCTCTCTCATAAATATATGGGACACCGGATTCTTCATGCATGGCTGTATAGATAGACAGATAATTAATTAACCCCGTATATGTAGAATCTGCATCCCCAAGCATACATAAATCCTTGGTTCCCCCAAAAGGAAGCTATATGTTCACAGTTAATTTCCAATAATAGTTTACATGTTACATTACAATGTGATAATTTGCGTCTTATATGTCATATTTTTTTTATATAATTATGATATGAGATTAGAGTGAGAGAGAGAGAGAGAGAGAGAGAGAGAGAGAGAGAGAGAGAGAGAGAGAGAGAGAGAGAGAGAGAGAGAGAGAGACAGACAGACAGACAGACAGACAGACAGACAGACAGACAGACAGACAGACAGACAGACAGACAGACAGACAGACAGACAGACAGACAGACAGACAGACAGACAAAGACAGACAGGCGGTGTCTATGAATGTTTGATGGCGTGGTGTGGGCGTGCGTGCGTCTGCAGTGGTGTTCTGGTTCTAAACAGATGAGAAGTTTCACACACACACGCACACACTGCATCTGACGGAAGTCCTCGGTTACGCCACAGCCGCCCTCGTCCTCCTATTCCTCCTCGTCCTCCTCCTATTCCCTGCCCTCCTAGGTCTCTTTTTCCTTCTATTCCTCTTCCTCCTCTTGATCCTCCTCTGCCTCCACTCAGTCTTCCTCCACCTCTTCCTCTTTCTATTTCTCTTCATGCTCGTTCTATTCCTCTCTTTACTTCCTCTGTCTCTGCTCTTCCTCTTTTCCCTCCTCTTCCTCCTCCTTCACGTTCTTTCTTTCTGCCTCATCTTTCTCCTCCTCCTCCTCTTCCTCCTCCTCCTCTTACTCCTCCTTTTCCACCTACTCTTCCTCTTCCTTCTTGTCCTCTGCGTTCCATCCTCCTGTTCCTCCTTCTCTTCCTCGTCTTCCTCTTCCTCGTCTTCCTCTTCCTCCTCTTCCTCTTTCTCGTTCTCCTTTATCTCCTCCTCTTTTTCCTCCTCTTTTCCTCCTCTTTTTCCTCCTCCTCCTCCTCCTTCCTCTCCTCCTCCTCCTCCTCATCCTCCTCCCCCTCCTCTTCCTCCTCCTGCTCCTCCTCCTCCTCCTCCTCCTCCTCCTCCTCCTCCCATCCTCCTATTCCAGTGTTTACGCGAACGCGAGGAGAGGATTGATGAGAAGGCACAGCATATCCAACGAGGGAGGCAATGGCTGGCCGAAAAGGAGACCCTAGGGCGAGCTGGTGCATGGAGGAAGGGCTGGCACAGCGGGTGTGGCCGGGCCATGCGATGAAAAGGCGACAGCGGCCATTACACGAGGCGCTTTCTTTACACCGTGCGCCATAAAATAAAACGATATCCAAGGGCTGGTGGAATTATATAGCGCTGGTTCTAAATACTCTACATAAATACTCTAGATGAGCAAGCGATGTCATTGAAATCCAGCCTTATGCGTAATGGTCTTAGAATACACTGTAACGCTTTACGCGTTTCATTACACTGTTGTAATCTGCGTATTACATTACAGTGCAATAATTTACAATTTATTTTACGATATATTAGTCTAAATGTTAACTTACACTGCTGTAATAATTCACATGTAACTCTATAATGTATAATTTGCATAAAACTTTAAAATATAATTTGACATATTTCTTTACGATATAGGGCCTAATAATCTTATCACTTTATTTACTGATTACTTTATAGTATAAATAATTAACAGTGAATATATTATCCAGGATTATTTAATTATTTTATCTCTTTTAATTTAATTCAATTAGATTATTTTATTATTTGATATTATATTTGGGATATTTTATCCGGAATGTGTTTACCGTGACCAAGGAAAATTTCCCTGGAAAAATATCCGGCGCATGAATAATGACTAAAATCATGAATAATGAATGTGCATGAATAATTAATAAAATCATGAATTATGAATGACGCTCGGGTAATGAATAAAACCATGAATAATAAATGAAGCATGAGTAATACATGCATGACGGATTTCACTCGTGGATGAATCATTTCTCTTAATCTCATTAAATTTTTTCGAGCTATTTAGCCATTTAATTAACGATTTACGCACGCAAGCACCTTCGCACTCTTCATTCATGCAAGAAATTGTATCACTTCTAATGCGCCGCTTGAGGAGTTTTGACCGTTTGATCTACTTGTGCGTAAGCTCTTAGGGAGAGTCCCTCAGAAATGACGTCATTTTAAGTTACTATAAATAGCATACGGCGTAATCTATTACGGAATTAAGTCACAGAGATTCTACGTTAAGTGATATAGCGCCCTGATCTTATTAAAGGGAGGGTGGTAGACCGTACTAGGCGCGGTTTGACCTCGGCAACTTGGCCAGTTGCTGTCTGGCCGAAACAGACAGACACATAGACACAGGGACACAGACACAAAAAGACAGAGAGACAGATAGAGATATAGACAGGGCAAAGACACAGACAGACAGACAGACAGACAGACAGACAGACAGACAGACAGACAGACAGACAGACAATTAAGAGCGACACATGCAGACATAGACAGACAGAGACAGACAGAGACAGACAGAGACACAGACAGACAGACAGACAATATCCTTCACCCGTAGGCCTACCCAGTCGACCAATCAGAGATGTCTTCACTCGACGCGGCGTCGTTTCCCTTTCGTCGCCAGATGGCGTTCGCTTGACAGACAGCTTCGGCCGCGAATGACGTGCCGCCTCTTCATAGCGGCGTTGACAGGTGCCTGCCATCCGTCACACGGGCCATTCCGCCGGCCCATAATATCTCACCCATCCGAGGACCCGCCATAATTCCTCGAAGGTCGAAACATCATTATTATTACACACGTCGGGTAAACCGGTCCGACTCGCCACCCGTCACGAGCAAGGCTAAACGATCGAGGCGTGGCTCCAGCCGGCCTCCCCTCCCGTCGTGGCCTGCCCCGGCCGGACGAGGTCCCTTGCGCGGTTTGTTGACTTAATCGCACCGCGCGCCCACCGTCGGCGAGGTGACTGTGAACGGGACCGTATGTTGTTGACGACGGCGGGAGGGAGTGCGGCCAGAGGATCAGCCACCCGGTCGGAAGTGAGTCGAAGCCGGACCGCCCGGCTGACTGGCTGGCTGGATGGCGGCGGGCCCTCCAGTGAGTGAGCGAGTGAGGGAGAGAGAGAGAGAGAGGGAGGAAGAAGAGGAGGGAGGGAGAGAGAGAGAGAGAGAGACGCAGTGTGTCAGTCACTAATGGCTCCGATGCGTCTACGAAACCGCGGCCGGCGAGAAACAACACCGCCTACTTTCCTCTCTCTCTCTCCGTTCAAGGCATTAACCATCTCCGACGATCGGTCGGTTGAGACTGTGCGCTGCTCTCCGAATCGCCGTCCGTCGACCACACAACTCCCCTACGTGGCGTTACGATCGGACGGATTAAATACGCACACGCTGCTGCTGACGACGGTAGGTGATACCCTTCGCTGTCTTCCAGACCTAGAAGACTGTCGTAAAGCTACAACGTAATCCGGGTAAGACGTAGATCCTTACGCGGTAGGACCCAGATCGCTACGAAGTAGGGTAGAGATGCTCACGAATTAGGACCCAGATAACGTGATAATACACAGATCGCTACGAGGTGTACGGACCTAGAACGTTGCGAGTACGTAGATGATGTAGGTCTCCAAGTAGGCTACTTCCCTAAGGTTGGAATCGAGCGGTTACGTAGTTGAAATAGGATCCACAGCGTTGAGGTACGTTGTTCCGCTAAGATCGAGACGGCTACGAGTGCGGAAGCAGGTAGCGTCGACGACTGTTTGCGACCTGGGATAAGACGATCCTCCTCTCCGACTGGAACGATATCTCCTTCCGACTGTCGACGCCGATCTGCGATTGGACAGAACAGACAATCTAAGATATGGAACCGTGCGCGGAAGGAGAAGTAGGCGGCTGACAAGGAGGCGGTGGAGGAGGAGGCGGCGGAGGTTTTTATGGGGCTGTGGGCAAACCACCAGTGAGGACGGATGAACGGAGAGGCGGCAATTACAGGCGATAGAGAAGTATGATCGTATTTCTTTGGCTATCTTGATAACGTCAACCTCAGAGGAAGCGCCGGAGATTTAACCGCTTCTCCTTATCTCTTTATCTCCGCTGCGTCCGTCCGTCTCCCCCCTCTCTCGCTCCTCTGTATCTTTCTCTCTCTCGGTCGGGCCAGCGCTCTGTATACGTCCCTCTGTTAGTCCGACTCTGGCCGAGGAGGGTGCGGGGCAAGTACCCCTGGCGTTCGGCGCCTCCTCCTGGGTAGGGCTGTATCGCTGTCTGATAAGGGGCGTCGCTGGCCGCGGCAGCAGCCGAGCGCGGATGAGGAAGATGCTGCCGCGAGATAAGAGGAAGCAGGAATTTGGAATCGGAGGAGATGGAGGAGGGGAGGGGCGGGAGGAGGGGAGGGTGCTTCAGATTCGGCGCTTATCTAAATCGAAGACGGGAGCAACCTGTTTCCACGGCCGCCGCTGCCGCAGGAGCAGATGAAGAGATAGACGAGATGGAGAGGGTTTAGAGATAGCGCCGCCTGAAGGCAGGTCCTCTCTCTTTATCTCTCTGTCTGTCTCTGTTTCTCACTCCCTCCCTCCCTTTCTGTCTCCCTCTCTGTCTCTGTCTCTGTCTGTCTCTGTCCCTCTGTCCCTCTGTCCCTCTCTGTTACGCTCTGTATCTCTTTGTATCTCTATGTGTCTGTCTCTGGCTGTCTCGTTGGCGTGGACGTTGCCCCTTCTTTTCGACGAGATATAACGCATTCGCCCCTTATATCCACCCGCGCCCCTTAGCCAACCCAGTGGTTATGAGTACATTCTAGGTATAAAGATCGAAGTGTGAGGAAAAGGACTGGTCACCAACATTCATATGCCGAGTCTAAGAAATATAAGTCGTTAACATTTCCTCGGGGATTAGCTTAACGGACTCGTAATAATTTTCATTGTTTAGCGACATCTTATGGCAACAAAGGCCGTTGACGTCGACAGAAATTAGTTTGAACAGTTCTCACGGTTTTATAAACAGCCCCGTTGTGTTTACTTTTATGGCCAGTGCAAGGTTTAAAAAGGTGTTGAAGAGTCAAATCATTATCATTATTATTACTATGTGGAGGAGATGCGTCGCCCGAGGTGCAGACCTGCACCGGAAGGACTAAGTGCTAAGTACTATTACTGTTACTGAACATCTGGATCCATAGTTTAACGACATCTTGTGGCTGCTGTTAACATCGACTTAATTCATTACGAGCCAACAATATAATAGCGAACAGGTCTTTGCGAGTACTTATAGAGTCATGCAAACTTTAAAAAAGGTGTTGAAGAGATAGATCATTATTACTATAATACTAATAATAATAATAATAATAATAATAATAATAATAATAATAATAATAATAATAATAATAATAATAATAATAATAATAATAATAATAATAATAATAATAATAATAATATTATTATTATTATTATTATTATTATTATTATTTGTAGTAGTATTATTACTGATTGGACAAACGGACCCAGAGTTCAACGACATCTTATGGTCACAAAGGACGTTGACGACAATTCGAAAGTCTGTATAATGTAGTGAAAACAAAGAATTTTAACGACCGAAAGACACCATTTAAATTGACAAAAGAGTACTTTACAAAGTCACTAATATTCATTGTTTAGCGAATACTATAGGCACATTGTAAAGACTGTTTGACACCTTTAAAAGGTTTCTACCCTGGTCCTATATAGTTGCTGTTTAACGACGCTGTTTGGTAACAAAGATGAATTAGCGTCGCCCTCCTCTGTTCTTCAGGCTTGGGACTGGCACTACCAGAGTGTGAACAGTGGCCTAGTTTTTCACAGATCCTTTTATGCGATTTGTTCAACTTATAAGACGAATGCGACACACAATGAAGAATGATCGACTGCATGGTCCCTGTAGGATTTCTTTTTACTTGTAAGGTGATTAAGACACTTAAAAGAGGTGTGGAAGAATCCCATTCCGCGATCTGTTGCATTATGTTATAAGGTGAATACTTAGGTGAATCTAACACTTAATATAGGCGTTTTGAAGTTCCTGTTAATTTATGAAGTAAATATAACACTTAAAAGAGGTGTGTAAGATTCAATTTCTATTTCTTCTCTGTCGAAGCTGCCTCCGACTTCTGACGAAAACCTCTGAATTATTGAGTGATGTAAATTGTGATCTAATCAGATATAATCAGGTATATCTAATCTTATCTGCTCGAAGCATAGACTGCTCTATTTAATTTTATCTTACTTTAATTCTCTCCTGTTTTATTCTATCCTATTTTATTCCACTTTATTTTTTTTCTATGCTATTTTGTTCTATCCTATTTTACTCTATCCTCTTTCTTCTATCAAATTTTGTTCAATCCTATTTCATTCTATCCTATTTTTAATCTTTCCCATTTTATTCTACCCTATTTTATTCTATCAAACTTTATTTTATTCTATCCTATTTTTAATCTTTCCAGTTTTATCCTATCCAATTCTATTCCATGATATTTAGTTCACTAATTTTATTCTATACCCAATCTTATTCTATCCTATCCTACCAAACCCTATTCTATTCTGTCATCTTCTATTCCAGAATAATAGTCGAATCCACTGGAACACAGTGGAATCGGATGAGTTTTGAAATCGAGATCTTTGTTTTGTCTGACGTTTTGGTCAATAAAATTTCCGCGTCGAGGATTCCGCTAAATATTACGAATGCGTCGATCAAACTATAAACAGAATTCTGATATTATATACAATCAATATAAGCTTCCTACGAGGATACAGATCCAAGAATTATTGTCAGACAGATGGACAGACAGACAGACAGACAGACAGACAGACAGACAGACAGACAGACAGACAGACAGACAGACAGACAGACAGACAGACAGACAGACAGACAGACAGACATACATACATACATACATACATACATACATACATACATACATACATACATACATACATACATACATACATACATACATACATACATACATACATACATACATACATACATACATACAGGTAAGCAGGCAGGCAGGCAGACAGACAGAAAACAGAGAGACAGACATATTGTGCTTGTATGCAGTATGCATGTATGTATGTATGTATGTATGTATGTGCATAAATGTATGTTTGTTTATATACGTTTGTATGTATGCATCTATGTAGGTCTACATATATTTATGTATGTATGTATGTGTATCAGGCCCGCATTAAGGGGGTGCTAAGGGTGCTGCAGCACCCGGGCCCGCAGATTTTGGGGCCCGCATTTTCGGAAGTACATAAAAAATGTTAATGTAAGAATAAATTCCCAAAAAAAGTCATCAAAAATTCCCAAAAAAGTCATAAAATTTGTCTATGATGAAATTTGCCAGTCACAGCACCCGGGCCCGCACTAGCCTTAATGCGGCCCTGATGTGTATGTAGGTATGTTTGCATGTGTATGCGAGTGTGTGTTTGTATGTCTAGGTATGTATGAATGCGTGTGTACGTGTACATGTGTGTATGTTTGTATGACTATGTATGTACAATCTTTGTAAATAATGAGCTGATGATGATGAAGACGATGATAATAACCCGACGGATTTTATTGCAAACTGTCCTAACAGTTAAAACACAAATATCTCTGCTAGATAGTCAAAGGTACGGCGGCTTAGTGAGATACAAAAAATGCGCTATATTAAATGTTCACACACACACACACGTACACACACACACACACGTACACACACACACGTACACACACACGTACACACACACGTACACACACGTACACACACACACACGCAAACACACACACACACACACACACACACACACACACACACACACACACACACACACACACACACACACACACACACACACACACACACACACACACACACACACACACACACACACACACACACACACACACACACACACACACACACACACACACACACACACACACACACACACACACACACACACACACACACACACACACACACACACAAACACACAAACACACACACACACAAGCATGCAAGCAACAGAACGAGCGGACTGACAGTTGTATCATCACCGCTGCAGCCTGTAGATACAGGTGCATCATTGCTACTCGGTGCATCTTGTGGTGTGTATGGGGAGGATGGAGTGGGCTGGGGAGGAGGTGGGTAGGGGAGGGGCTGGGGTGGTCTGGGGCAGGAGTGGGCTGGGTAGATGGAGCGAATGATACACTTGACACCACTGCCGCTGCATCCGAAGGCAGATGTCATAAATCGTCAATGAAGACGGACGGATTATTCTGTGCTCTCTTTTCTGACCCACTGTTTCAATATATATATATATATATATATATATATATATATATATATATATATATATATATATATATATATATATATATATATATATATATATATATATATATATATATATACACGCGTATACGCACACATACACACAAATACACACACATATATATACACACGCATACACACGCATACACACACATACAACCACACTCTCATAGACACACTCACACGCATACAAACATAAACACACAAACATGCACACACATGCACATACAAATACACACTCATACACACATACAGGGATATATAAACAGTTATGCACACAAAAAGTTATTCAAACACACACATGCACATGTGCACGTAGCGCACGAACACACACAAACAAGCACAACACATACACACATTCATGCTTATATATACACATATACACACATACATACATATACACATCCACACATACAAACAGACATACACATACATACATACACAAACATGGGTATGTAGAATACTGTATGTATGTACTGCGTGTTACAGAAAATTATGGACCCATCGTAAATTTGTATTCGACGAAGGCTTACTATGTGTGCGTAAAATCGAGCTCCATTAGGCTGACTGTGTATGTATACACTTAGGACGCTGCTGCATGGTAACAGGCTGGGACAAGCTGTTCACGCACGATTTCCTCTGTCGACAAGGTGTGGCCTGCATTCGGTATCTGATGGAGAATCCGCTGGTTCCCTGTTAGAGAATCTTCGGCTGTTGGTTTAGCGGTTAGGGCAAACCAAGAACTGCATGGGAAGCAGCTTGTAATATATATAGGTTGGATTTGGCCATTGGGATGCTCCATAGTGTAATGGTTAGCATACTGGAATGTCGTTCGAGAGTTTGGGGGTTCGAGATTTCTGCCCTCTCTCTGCACCCCCCAGCCAACTCAGCTGTAATGAGTACACTGACCGTACACTGTCTATGGGAAGGTGAGACGGCGAGTGAGAGGACTACCCGCCTTCGCATGCCGAGGCTAAGAAAACGAAGTCGCTAACACTTCATACCCGTGGCTGTCTCTCAGGCTTGCTTAAGGGACTGCTCCTCTTCTTCTAGACCCATTGAGGAAACTTGAAAAAGACGTTAAGCACTTCGTGAATGCACATTATACTGTATAACTTATAAGAAATGCGACACTTCACTTCTACGTGTGTTTATATGCATGTTTGTTTGTGTAAGTACATGTATATATATGTGTATGATTATGCATATTTGTATGTGCGTGTGTATGTGTATGCAAAGGCATGTATGTATATAGGAAGACAGTTTACATAGCGCATTTAAACTTATAATACTCACATAATTATATTTGCCTTTGCATTGTGCATTTTTTATAATGTTTTATGAGTACACATGTATTTGCCTGTGTATATGTAAATTTCTTTTGGTATGTATACGACATGTGTGTATATATATAGAGAGCCTATATTTGCATATGTATGCGCAAAAGTGCGAAAGTATATATATATATCCTAAGAACCTCCCAAATCTATTCATACACACGCACACACTCACACGCAGACAGACGGGAGGAGACGGGAGGGGAGGGGAGGGTAGATAAATAGTAACACTCTGGCCTGAAGAGCATTAGATCTTGAAAAGTCGCCGTTCGATACCCGTATGCCCCCTCGGTCGACTCAGCCTTCCACTCCCTAGTCGGCAGCAGTAAAATGAATGGGCGCCTTATAGTATACAGGCTGCCAAGACTTGTGTCAATTAAAATCCTGATAACTGTACCGCCATATTTCAATTGTTTCAATGTTAACTTCTTACGGTTTGTCGGTGACCTAGTCAATAAACACGATTATGATTATTTTTATTATTATTGTTTTTAATTGTCCAGGTCTTCCGACAAACCGCTTCAGTGAAACAATTAAATTTTACGATAGCGCTTCTGTTTTTCTGCCCACTGCGTCTCTCAGATCGAAATGCATCAAGAGAAAATTTACGACTTTACTTATGCATGATACATTTTGTTGAAATTAAAGTGTTTGAGCGTGTTGCACCCTTCGCAAATTACAATATTTTATTTGTAAGGGCATGCTAAATAAAATACCAGTTTTTTACGATATTATAATTATATAAGCATATAATAAAAACTCCGCCACTGCTCATACTCTGGCAGTGCCACTCCCAAGCCTGAATAAAGGAGGAGGGCGACGCTAATCATCTTTGCTATGACACAGCGTCGTAAAACAGCCGCTAACCAATACACCATGTTGAGCTTGATAAATAAAACACAATTTTTAATACTATATAATAAAAATATTATATCCGTATAATATATCTATGTTAATATATATATGCATACATTTATGTATATGTGAATATAGATGAATATATGTATATATACATATGTATGTAATGCCCGTATACTGTGCACCACGTAAATATCGTGTAAAATAAAACACCATTTTTTACATGAGACTCATACGGACAATATATATAAGGTCGAGCATACGCTACCAAATAGAAGGATGGATCAGAGCGTAGTTACAGTGTGTGTCGTGTAGTAAGCGCCGTTAAGTAGATGAGGTGTTGACTGCCGTCGCAAAATGGATTCGATCAAACCGCATTAGAGATCGTAAAAAGGAAATTCTAAGCCGATAATTATTCGGTTCTCTGGCGTCGGTCGCAATTTGTCAGTAACTGTTTAAACAGATGGCAGACGGACGGATGAGGGCAGGCAGATGGATAGATAGACAGACAGACATTTAGAAAGAGGGCAGACAGACATTAAGACAGAGCGTACACAGACAAGACAGACATATACAGACATTGAAAAGAGAGCAGACAGACATCAAGAAAGAGCACAGACAGAGGCAGACAGACATTGAGAAAGAGCACATACAGAGGCAGACAGACATTGAGAAAGAGCACATACAGAGGCAGACAGACATCAAGAAAGAGCACAGACAGAGGCAGACAGACATTGAGAAAGAGCACATACAGAGGCAGACAGACATCAAGAAAGAGCACAGACAGAGGCAGACAGACATTGAGAAAGAGCACATACAGAGGCAGACAGACATTGAGAAAGAGCACATACAGAGGCAGACAGACATCAAGAAAGAGCACAGACAGAGGGAGACAGACATTAAGAAAGAGCACAGACAGAGGCAGATAGACATTGCGACAGATAGACAGACAGACAGACATTGTGAAAGAACACACAGACAAGAAAGATAGACATTAAGAAAGAGCACAGACAGATATTGAAAGACAGCACAGACAAAGGCAGACAGACATTCTGAAAGAGAGTGTGCAGACAGATAGAGGGATAGACATTCTGAACGAGTACAGTCCAGGTCAGAGGTCTAGATAGAAAGACACATAGACATACTGAAAAACCACATGGGCAAACGGAAGAGGCGAAGAAGACGGAAAATAGAAAAAGACAGACATAGACAGGCAGACACATGCAAGCAAACAGACACGAACAGGCAGACATACATACATGCTGCTTCGTTACTTGCTTGAGACTGGCTGATTGACAGGATATTTGATTAAATATAAATATTTTTCCGCAAACAATACATTGACGCAGTAAAAAATATGGCAGAGAGGTGAAAGAGAAGCAAAGGAGAGAACAAGAGAGGAGAGGGAGCAGTAGAACGAGAGCAGCAAAGGAGAGAACAAGAGAGGAGAGGGAGCAGAAGAACGAGAGCAGCAAAGGAGAGAACAAGAAAGGAGAGGGAGCAGAAGAACGAGAGCAGCAAAGGAGAGAACAAGAAAGGAGAGGGAGCAGAAGAACGAGAGCCACAGAAAGAAAGATTAAAACAGAGAGCGAGAGAGAGAAAGAGAGAGACAGAGGGGTACAGAGAAACAGATAGACAGACAGACGGAAAGACAGAGAGTGATGAATATATCGCTCTCAGTCTGTCTTCCTATATAGGCCTATATGTATATAAACTGTATATATAGGTCTTTTACTGTTGACCGAGTTGTTTAGTGAGATGGATTTATGGCTGGTGGGCTGTCGACGTGTCCCGTGCGCCGTTCGTGTTTAGCGTTAAACGGTTTTACGTCGTCGTATAACACGACGCGGGACTCTGCGCTGCTCTGCGTTTCTCTCCGTCTCCCTACAGATGGCGCTACAGCCAACGATGACGTCATACCAATCGTGTGTGTATGTGTTGAGCTCTAGAAGGATGAACGAACGAATGAAGGAACGAATGATCGAAAGGACGGACGGACAGAGAGATGAATGGATGGATGGATGGATGGAAGGATGAATGGTAGATGAGTGGAGGAGGGATGGATGGTGGATGGGTGGAGGATGGATGGATGGTGGATGATTTATGGATGAGTGGATGGATGATGGATGAATGATGGATGGGTGGATAGATGGGTGGATGAATAGATGTATGGGTGAATGTATGGATGGATGTAAAAATGGATATGATGGATGGATGAATGGATGATGGATTGGAGGATGAACGGATGCATGTATATATGTATGTATGTATGTATACGGATGGATGAATGGATGACTGGATGGATGGATGTATGGATGGATAGATGGATGGATGAATGGATGATGGATTGGAGGATGAACGGATGCATGTATATATGTATGTATGTATACGGATGGATGAATGGATGACTGGATGGATGGATGAATGGATGACAGGATGGATGGATGAGTGGATGGATTATGTTTGGATGAATGGATCACAATTTAAGTACAATTATTTGAGTTTTTTGCAATCTGTTGACGTGTTCTTTGTTTTCTTTGTAGAAAGCGTCATTGATTGTTCGGAATTAGAATCTTTCTTCTTCATTTGTTCAAGTCTTAAACATTGACATCTCGCTTTAACGATTCAATCAACATCGATTTAACTCGATACAACTCTGATATCTAAGTGACCGTAACACTGACTCAGTCATCCGTGACTTCAGTCTTGACTCAGTCAACTGTGACTCTAGACTTTACTCTTTAACCTCGTGACTTTGACCTCGTGACCTCTGCGTTCGGCATCCAATCCAAACCGGATATGGATAGTTCGACGACGCAGTTCCTTTGCCACCTTCCAGACCGGACCCTTGACGAAGACCGACGCAACTTTCGGTCGAGCCCCGACTTCCGCCGTTCCCTGAAGATGGAACAGAGCGCCGTCGACGACGACCAACCCGGAAGTGACGTCATCGGCAGACCGGAAGTCGCGTATCGCACTTCCGACGTCGACAATTCGCGCGACGTCAGTCGGGATTGCGACGAGCTGGCGACCTTCACCTCTTCGAGTCCAAGCGTCGAGGCGGAGATGGAACTTCCGGTTGACGAGGCGCAGTTCTACGCAGCCGCTGGCTACGGTGCAGTGGAGCAGAACGGCGCACCTGTTGACTCCCGTTCGAGTCCTGGCGGTGTTGGCGGGTCGAGTCCCCCAGAGGAGGTCGCTTCTCCCTCTTCCACTTATCCGGACAAGGAGGAACGTGTCCTGGAAGAGATTCCAAGTCCCTACGACGGAGCACCTCTAACGAATGGCTATATAACCAGTATGGATGGCGGTTCTGGGAATTCCCCGCCGCTGGGAAATTCCCCGAATGGGGTGAGGGTGTTGTACGCGGGGCAGCACGGCTGCCACGGCGGTCAGTACGTGGAGACGAGTGATCGGCGCTTCCAGTATGCCGAGGACGAGCAAATGGAGGCGGAGGAGAGGGCCGCCGAGGAGGGTGGCGAGAGAATGCAGAGGGCGGATTTGGCAGGGCGTGAGTGTCAGTCGTCTAACGGACTCGAAGCGAAGAGGGAACTGGACGATGCGATCCGGGAGATACGGTACAACCAGGAAGCGGACTTCGCCAAAGGAAGTGAATTCATCCTGAAGGAGGATAACGTCGAGGGCGGAGGAAGAGGTGGAGGAGAGACCGGAGGAGTAGGAGGGGGTCACCTGGCGGATGTAACAGCCCCGAATGGACACACGTTCCAGGTGAAGGTGACCGGAAGTGCTGGACTGGGCTACTCGGTCATCTATCCGGTCCACAGCGGTCAGCACCTCCTGCCGAGCGAGGACGTCGAGAACTTCTTCACGAGCCTCGAAAAGCCAGTACCTCTTCAGGCAACCATGGCTGAGCCGTCGCCACCCGGATTGGCCACCCCGTCGACGATGGACGAGGCGTCCAGCCTGACCCTCTTGGAGAAGGCATCGTTCAACCAGCAGGGGTTATCGATCCAGGGTGACTACCCCAGTTACCTTCAACAACCGCAGACGCCCTCTCAACAACAGCAACAGCAGAGTGCCTACTACAACTACGCCACCCCCTACAACATGACCTCCTTCCCGCCGCAGGGCTATCCAGGCACCTTCTGCGATCCAGCTCCCTCGTACGGCCTCTCCACCGCGCAATCACAGACCTTCAAGACCCTCCACCAGACCATTCCACCCGGGTACCAGACCGTTCCAGTCGACGACCATCGTTCCTCGTCGCTGCTGTCAGTCCTCGGCGGAACCAGCGGACTGAACATCACCCTTGGGGGACCTCGGACCTCAGCTGCCCAGCTGACAGTCCTACCCCTCAAAGTCCCCAGCACGTCATCGTCGTCCATATCCTCAGCTTCCTGCGTCAACGGAACAGTCCAGGCCGAGTCTATAACCGCGGCCGCGCGTTATTATAGCAACGGTGGGTCCCCCGAGCGACAGGGGCTCTTTATCGACGACAAGGGGGCGCTTTGTCAGGGCGCCATGACGCCCCTTGGGTCGCCCGATGGTGGCGTCTACTACGGAGCTCTGCCCTACGACCTAGGTCCCTCGCATGACGGAATGGGTGGCGCCGGATGGGAAACAGCGCGACTGACCGCCTCCCTGCTCAGCTACTCCAGTCCAGATGAGATGAGGATCAATGGAACAGGTATGCGGGCGCAACATAAATGCTCGGTTCTGCTCTGTTACGTTGCACTATGCGCGTAAAGGTAAGGTAAGAAAGGCAAATTTAACATTGCTTGAAGGTAAAGGTTAATTTAGCACTGCTTGAAGATTAAAGTAAATTTAGTACTGATTAAAGGTAAAAGTAAATTTAGGAATGCTTGAAGGTTAAGGAACGTTCTATAGCACTGCTTGAAGGTGAAGGTAAATTTAGCAATGTAAAGGCAATGGCTCCAATTCCTCCCTTATTCCTCCCCTTTCCTCCTTATCCTCTTCTTCTCCACTGTTTTCCTCATCCACCATCCTCCATTTTCCGAATTCCCACTTATATTCCTATTATTTATAGTCCTATTCCTGTCATATTATTCCTTCTATTTCACCCTATTTTCTTCCTCCTTTTCCTCCTCCTATTATTCCTTCCGTTCGTCCTTATTCTTCCTCCTATTGTTCCTCCTATTGTTCCTCCCATTTCTCTTTATTTCTCCTTCTATTCTTACTCCTCCTACTCCTCTTTCTAATCCTCCTCGTACGACTCATCCTTCAATTCCTCCGCCTTTCACTCCTCCTCCTCCTCTTCTTCTTCCTCCTCCTCTTCTTCGGCAGCTTCGCTTTCTCTCAGTTCTTGTTCCCGCTTCTTTCCCTTATGGTCTCGCGGCCGCACTTTGGTTCGTCTCCACTACCTCCGGTTCCTCTTATCACTTCCGGGCGCCAGCCATCTGGTGGCGGCGGTTGGTACGAGTCACGACGCAACGCCACTCCCTCCCCCTCAGTCCTCCGCTTCCAAAGTCCAATGCGCTCTTGAGAAAAGTAACGTTTCAGCAGATGAGTGTGGAAACCGTCGTTATTGGTTAGTTTCCGTTTAACGACATTGTGTCTAACAAGTAGGATTAGCGTCGCCCTCCTCCTTTATCGCGGCTTGGGACTGGCACTACCATGGTCAGTTGCGGAGTTAACTATTATAGTAGTTTTACAGCATTTTGTTTACGACCGTTTGCAATACGTCTAAAGCATCGTAAATTAAGCCAATCCGTAAATATAGAGTGAATGGTAGACCTAAAAAAGGTGTGGAAAGAATCAAAAGTTCGATCATGAGTTGCTGTTTAACGACGCTGTGTCATAACGAAGATGATAAGGGTCGCCATCCTCCTCTATTCAGACTTGGGACTGGCATTACAAGAGTAAGGGCAGTGACTGAGTTACCTTGACATTTTTGCTACTCGAATTATTAGGAAGTATTGTTTTATTCCAAGGTTTACTGTCGTCTTATGACGATTAAACCTTGGACTAAAGGACTTGAAAATAAAAGCAAGTGATATTATAGGGTCTGTCACAAGCATCCTAGAGGTGTATTACGAGATCAGTGGAGAGTTACTGTTTAGCGACACTGTGTCATAACAGAGATGATTAGCATCGCCCTCCTCCTTCTTCCAGGCTTCGTACTGGCACTACCAGTGTACTAGCAGTGGCGTTGTCTAAAGTAGTAGTTATTTTCCAGTCTTAATCGACATCGTGTTGCTTATACTTCTGATGTCCAGCCATATACGAAGTGGATTAATTTAAAGCTGGTTGGTTAGTTGCTGTTTAAAGACCCTTTGTCATCACAGAGATTGTTAGCGTTAGCGTCGCCCTTATGAATTCTCCAGGCTTCGTACTAGCACCAGTATGATTACGGATGAAGTCAAAGCTTTTTGCGAGTAGACTATATATAAAGTTGTCGGAAAGGCTTCTTAAGGTATGGAAAACAAACGCTCAAATTTATTCAATATAATAGTCGTTAATAGAACTTCTATTATTAGGCTTAAACGACAGCAGTATTAGTTAAACGCATTTGACGATTAGTTTATATATAAGCGCGTTACAAGAGTTTTAAAGGTATCGATAAAATAGCGCTCAGAGTTAGTAATTGAACCAAACAAGTTGACGCTTTGTGGAGTTGCATTTATATAGAGGCGTGGGAAAGCTTGTTAAAGGTGTCGAAGAAATATAGCGCGCAGAGTAATTCGGTGCAGAATTCTTATAAGCGACATCATGCGGCTGCCATCAACCGTTGATGTATCGATCTTATTTATATAGCTGAGATAATATATTCTGTGATGTTCTTTTTGTGAAGATTCTGTTTGTGGTCTTCGATTACAAATTGGATTTAATTGGCAAAATTAACAAACGTTTTTGCACTGTCACACTGTGTATGCTTTTGAGGTTTGACAGCGTTTTCTTGACGCTGGTTTTCTTATACGGACCGCTGTAATATCCCACGATTTCTCTCTGTGCGGAAGAAGAGGGGGAGTACGGAGTGGAGAGGAAGACTGAGAGGAGAGGGAAGAGGAAGAGGTGGAGGAGAATAAAGAAGATTAGGATGAAAAGAACAAGAAGAGGAAGAGGAGGACGAGGAAGGGAAAGAAAAAAGAGAAGGAGGATGAAGAGGAGGAGGAAGATGAAGAGGAGGGAAGCAAAGACAAGGAGTAGTAGGAAGAGGAAAAGAGGAAGAGCAAAGAGAAAGAGGAGGTAGAGAAGGAAGAATAGCAGTCCTTTAAGCTAGCACTAAGGCAGCCCTGGGTATGAAGTGTTAGCGACTTCATTTTTTAACCTCGGCATATGAGGACGAGTGGCAAGTCCTCTCCCTCGACGCCTGATCTCACCATAGATAGTGTACGGTCAGTGTACTCATTATAGTTAACTGAATTGCCTAGGGGGTCAACTGGAGCCAAAACCTTAGAACAGATTTCTGCCTTGGCGAGTATTTGAACCCCGACCTCTCGGCTGACAGTCCACCACGCTATCCACTAGACTATCAAGTTGATTTTGCGTCGCCTTTCTCCTCCTTGATCCAGGCTTTGGACTGGCGCTACCTGAGTACCGGCATGGCGGAGTGAAGGTCTGCGGTGTCCTCATGTTAGCGATAATGTCCATCTGTTTCCGGCAAATTATCCTTCATTTGTTTAACGATACCTTAAAAGAGGTGTATAAGGAACTACTTTAGTCTCCATTGTTTAACGACATCTTACGGCCGTTATAGACGCTTACTTTACGATACCGAACAGTCAGATTCTTTCTGTGCAGACACTTAAATTCCGTTGTAGGCCGTCTTTTACTTATAGGCATTGATAATCGTTAAAAGAGGTGTGTAAAGACTGGTCTTAGTTTCTGTTTTGGATTGCTTATCTGTCATATTGTCACAAATTTGTTTCGCGGTTTCTGCTCCACCTGCGCCCCTTGTCAGACTCGGCAAAAATGAGTACACCTAGGGTACATTGACAGTCAGAAGATGAGACGGTGAGACCATGCACTCGATTCATATGCCGAGGTTAAGAAAAATTAAGTCGTTAACGTCATACAATAGCTGCTTCTCGGGTATAGCTTAACTGACTTTTTAATTCTTCTTTCTTCCTCTTCCTCTTCCTCCTCCTCCTCCTCTTCTTCCTCTTCCTGCGCCTCTTTTTCTTCTTTTTCTTCTTTTTCTTCCTCTTCCTCTTCCTCTTCCTCTTCTTCTTCTTCCTCCTCCTCCTCCTCCTCCTCCTCCTCCTCCTCCTCCTCCTCCTCCTCCTCCTCCTTCTCCTCCTCTTCTTCTTCTTCTTCTTCTTCTTCTTCTTCTTCTTCTTCTTCTTCTTCTTATCATTATCATTATCATTATCATTATCATTATCATTATCATTATCATTATTATTATTATTATCATCATCATTATTATTATTATCATTATTTTTTTTTTCGCCCGAGGAAAAAAGAATCCATCAGGCTCTTAGAAACTATCCCTTAGTACGCCCCCAAACTGGAGTTAGGTGTCCTCGTCCTCGGTGAGTTGCGTAAACGTGCCGATGTTATTATTATTATTAGATACAAATTATTTATTAATCTATATGGTATACAGTTTTCAGTGTTTACGATATCTTGTGTCGAGCACGGCCCTCATCGTTGTCCATGTTAGGGGCTGGTATTACTTGGTACTATTGACACTGGATAATGGCGGAGTTAATCTGCTCGTCTAAATCCAGATTTGAACAATACAACTGGATACAATACAACTGGAATTTGATAATGCCCTCCTTACAGAGTTCAGAAGTGCACATTGAAGCTAAGCAACCATTAAGAGCCATAGACAGATTGGAAGAGGTAAGTTTTCAGTTAAGAGCGAAAGACAGTCTCGCTAAGACAGTTGCAAACATGAGGAGGTAGAGAGTTCGAGATGGACATCTTATATGACAAGAAAGGCCGTTGACGTTGGCAGAAATTATTATATTATTTAAACAAAATTTATTTAAATTATTTTGAACAATTGTCACCATCGCAAATCATAACCAACTACGGATTGCAAAAATGTAGTCTACTTTGGCTTGAGAACTTAAGGTAATACATCATCGGTTAACTCTATTTTAGAGGCGTCGAGAGAATGTCGAATACAGGACCACGAGTGTCAGCTTTTACTTATAATGCGAATATCACCCTTAAAAGAGGTGTGGAATTATTTTGACAGTTGTCACCGCGTTCATGGCACAATCCAGCTCATACAAAGTGTTGGTTGAGATATAGTTGCTGTTTAGCGACACTGTGTCATTACAAAGATGATTACCGTCGCCCTTCTACTTTCTCCAGTCTTGGGACTGGCACTACCATAGTAGTGGCGCATTTAGATCAATAGTTTCCATTGCTTAACGATCTCTTACGAATGCTATTACAAAGTGGCTATAAATGCATTATCGTTAAAATTGTACGTCTTTACTTATAGAACGGTAGTCGAACTTAAAAGAGGTGTTTAATCGAAACCGCTTTTCTTCTTGTTTCCTGCACAGTCCGTCAGTCCTTAAAACAAAATTTATGTCTGCCCTGACAGGGACTTGAACCCGCCAACTCTCGGTTGAAAGTCTAGCACACTAACCACTAGACTAAAAAGCTTTAAAGCCATTTGGCTTGATCCTGGTTTTCCATCGTTAGGTTGGGAGCGTCTCGGATGAGTCTTTTGAAGAGGAGCTAAATAAATTTGTGATTACGATTACGATACGGCCACCGTCACGATGACAATTACAATTATACTTACAATTACAGTTACCAATAAAACTAACAAATAGCAACTAACAATTAAACAATTAACAATGAACAAATAACAGATTACAATTAGTAATTAGCAATTAAAAATTAGCAAAATATAGTTAACGATTAACGATTACCAACAAACAATTGCCAACAAATGATTAACAATTAACAAATGACAATTAACAATTACTGTTAAAACAAACTACACATTGATGTTGTAGAGCTGGGTAGTGCGGGCAGCGACCCATCAGGGTACCTCGAGGGCCGTGAGTGTGCCAACTGCGGGTCGGTCCAGACCCCCCTGTGGCGACGTGACGGGACTGGCCAATACCTTTGCAACGCCTGTGGTCTCTACTACAAGATCAACGGGACGAATCGGCCACTCCTCAAGACGAACAGGCGCCTCATAAATTCGACGTCGTCGTCATCATCGCTGTCCGCGTCATCAACGACGAATCTGCCTCCCGGTTCTATCTCCGCAGCATCCCCGTCACCGACGAATATGGTCAACGTAAGTACATGGGATGAGTCACCATGGCAACCATGCAGCATCAGCAACTCACTGGGTAAACATCGCAAGAAACGATGGATGCTGGGTGATCAAGAACGAAGGATTACGGGAGCAGATACAGAAGGACGGACAGGCAGACAGCCAGACAGATAGACAAACATATATAGACAGATAGACAGACATGCATAGACAGATAGTCAGACAGATAGGCAGACACACAGACAGATAGTCAGACAGATAGATAGACAGACAGACATACATAGACATATAGACCGACAGATGAACAGACAGATAGACAGACACACAGACAGATAGATATACAGAGAGACCGACAGATATATGGACAGATGGTGGGACATATGGGGGGGGGGGGGTCAAGAAAAAGACAGATTATGAGATTAATATGTCAAAGATGAAGTAATAAAGAGAGTCGAAACTGACAAGAAAGACAGAGAAACTCAGCAAAAGTAGCAGATAGACAGAAGGTGGCATGCAGACAGACAGACAGAAAGACAGACAGACAGACAGAAAGACAGACAGACAGAAAGACATTGTATTGTATTGTATTGTATTGTATTCGGATATTTATAAAGCGCTTCTAGCGGGAGGGCCATTCAGAAGCGCTCCCAGTGCGATAGACCCCGAGAGAAAAAGCAAGTTTTAAGAAAGGTAAAAGAGGAAGAGACGCTACCTGAGAGAATAGAAGAACGAACAAACGGAGGAAGCCCATTCAAAGAGCAGGGCCAATGGAAGCAAACGACCTAGATTGAGCCAGTGAAGTCCTGACACGGGGAACGAGGAGGTCCAAACGGTCAGATGAACGAAGAGGACGAAGAGAAGCCGCAGACATACAGACAGAGAGCGTCTTAATTCGAGAGGAACATAAGGCAACTTCACAGTTATGGAGAGACGGAGAGAGAGAGGCAAACAGACATACAGACAGAGAGAGTGGGACACAAACACACATACACACACACACACAGTCACTCACGGACCCATTAATTTCTACAATAACTGTTTGTTTGAGCCGAATGAGAAAACCATTGAGAGAGTCTGAAGCAGTTATGTATGGTTGCATGGTATACTGAGGATGGGGTGGACTGGGCGACGTTCGAAGGCTGGACAAAGGGGCCAGTCATAAAACTGGTGGTGGGTGGGTTAAGTCGTCAGAGAGACGATGGGGTGGGTAGAGGAGGAGAGAGAAGAAGGGGTGGGGAGCGAAGGGGAGGAAGGCGCGAATAACGAACCATCGTTGTATTATATCCGAACGAGGTGCTGTTAAAAATTAAAGATGTCGTCGAAACAAAAGAGAGGTCTGTGATTGGTCGACCTGTCCCGCCGTGGGTGGTCCTAACTTTGAACCTCAGCGCCATCCATTGAATCACGTGCATCAGATTTCGGCGCTATAGAAGTTGTTCACTGCGATCCATGACAAGAGTGCCGATTAGAGGCATGAGAGAGAGAGAGAGAGAGAGAGAGAGAGAGAGAGAGAGAGAGAGAGAGAGAGAGAGAGAGAGAGAGAGACAGACAGACAGACAGACAGACAGACAGACAGACAGACAGACAGACAGACAGACAGACAGACAGACAGACAGACAGACAGAATGAGAGAGGGAGAGAGAGAGTGCTTTACTCCATGTCTCTCATCTATTTGCCTGTATGTCCCTGTATGTTTGCCTGCCTGCTTCCGTCCCTCCTGCACTTGCTCATCATCATCATCGTCATCGTCATCGTCATCGTCATCGTCACCACCACCACCACCACCACCACCACCACCACCACCACCACCACCACCACCACCACCACCACCACCACCACCACCACCACCACCACCACCACCACCACCACCACCACCACCACCACCACCACCACCACCACCACCACCACCACCGCCACCACCATAATCTTCATTATTATTTTTACTACTACTGCTACAATTTTTTTACTATTATTTATTTTTCGTTAATAAGATGAGTTTTTGTAATTGAAAATATTATGTACACCTTAATGCAATTCTAGATAATTCTTTAAATTAATAATGGTTATATCGAGCAATTATTGTTTCGATAAATAATCTGTTCTTAGACTCCATAGCCGACAAGTTAAATTCACATCTAAGGTGATGTACTTATAGGATGGGAGTCACAGTTAAAATTGGTGTGCAAAACTGCTCTTGTTTAGTTCCATAATTTCGATTTAAAAAATGTAGTCGCTAACGCCATACCACGGTTGCTTCTGTGTTTTCCTAAAGGGACTTTTATTAATATTATTTTTTCAATAAATTTTTGTTCATGAGCATAAAACCTCCGAATAATTAAAAGTGCACTATAAACACCTTTAATCTGTGTGAAACCTTTGCTATATAAATTAACATCGACTGCGTTACAGCATTACGTCACCGCTTAGCGTTAAGTCAAAGTCAACGTATGTATGTAACTGACTCTCTTTTTTGTCTCTGTCTCTGTCACTTTCTGTCTCTGTTTGTCTCTCTCCTTCTGTCATTCTGACTGTCTGTATATCTGTCTCTCGCTCCCTCTCTCTCTCTCTATATGTATACATATATATTCATATACTTTGTTGCATACAGTGTTGCATGTGTTGTTCATTGCACGCGGTGTTGTTGTAGCCGGGCGGAAACCGTCGCGTGGGACTGCAATGTGCCAACTGCGGGACAACGACAACGACCCTCTGGCGACGGAGCAACGAAGGAGAACCGGTGTGCAACGCATGCGGACTCTACTTCAAGCTACACAGAGTCAGTCACACGCTTATGCCTACTTACTTGCTCACTAGGTGCTCAAACGGAGCTATATAAGCACCCAGATATCTATATACATACTTATGCACATACGTACATGCACACATACACACATATACATATACATACACACATACGTATGATACATACACACATGCATACATACATACATACATACATACATACATACATACATACATACATACATACATACATACATACATACATACATACATACATACATACATACATACATACATACATACATACATACATACATACACACACGTATACACACATACACACATACATATACATACACACATACATATACATACATACACACATACTTATGCATACATACATACATACATACATATGCATACACACACACATAGGTTAATACATACACACACATAGATACAAACAAACATACATACATACACAGTTACACACCCATACATACCCAAATATATACATAGCTACGTATATACGAGGTAGCCATTTGGTTTAAACGTTCGCCTTGTATAACGCGTAGAGTATACGGATTCGATCCTCCTTCCCTAAGACGGTTACTGTGTAGGGACCTTGAGCAAGTCCTTCACTCACAATTGCTCTGCGCCATCGATGTTCTGTCGTATGGTCGTGTGTGCACTTCTGATCTTTGGAAGGAGGTCAATATATCAGATGCAGTTGTATTTTACTGTATAAATCATGACGCTTCAGGCAACTGCTTGCTTGGCCTATATCTAAATCTGGCCCTGTTTGGGTGGAACAACATGTTGCTTTTGGTATAGACCTGTATATATCTTCCAAGTTCCACTTGTTGAACATTTCTCTCGGCGCAGATCCGTTCCAAACACCGATGTCCCATCGTTTACAAATTCATACACACGTCGGCCAAGAAACTCAATCCTCCTCTTCGTTTAATGCTTCTCAGATTCACAAATATTGCGCTCAACCATCCACTGCTTTGACTTTTGTTATTGCCCAGAGCGATACGCTATTCCCGGTTTCTCGGTCGCTATATATGTAATGTAAATCTTCCAAATTTCACAGCGCCATACAAAAGTCGCGTAAGGGAGAACATGTTATCACTGGCGCTATATCAAATAAAGTCCGTAATAGCCAGGTCGTTGGTCTGATCCGGTGCCAGGTCAGAATCCTGGGAGGGCAACACTCTGCGATTTCCTGATGGTTTCGCGAATATATGCTCTGCAAGTTCTCAGATTGGCTAGTCATTGCTGTTTAACGACGCTGTGTCATAATAGAGAAGTTTAATGTTGCCCTCCTTCTTCATCCATGCTTGAGACTGGCGCTCCCAGAGTACGGGCAGTTACTGTAGTGGAGTTAAGGTCTGCGACGTCCTCATGTTAAAGTTCTACGACTCAACTCACTATAACACTTCTAGGGCCGTCGTACTTATAAGAAGAGAGTCACCACTAAAAGAGGTGTGTTAAAGTTCATCTTATACTTTATCAATAATTTATTTTTCGCCAAGCATCCTTATTATATATAAGCAACAGGAAATCTGAAAAGAGGTGTGCAAGAACCGCACATCCATGGCAGGACTTATGGTTTTTATTCTCGGGTTGCTTAGCCATCAATGTGTCACAAATTTGTTCGAGATTTCTCCTCCACTTGCGCCCCCTATCCGACAACGCTATTATGAGTACACTGACAGTGGGAAGATCAGACGGCGAGGAAGAGGAACTGGCCTCCGCCCTCATAAGCCGAGGCTAAGAAGATTAAATCGCTTACAATCATACAAGGCTGCCTTTCCGAATTTTGCCTAAAGGACTGCAGGATGAATTCCAATAGTTTAACCGCATCTTATGACATCAAAGGCAGTTGACGTCAAAAAGAATTTTTTTAAATAACTGTAATTGTAATTAGTAACTTCTATTGCGCCGGTGTCTAATGCACAAGGTATCAACCATTGACGCACCAAAACCAAGCCGTAATCAATATAGAGAAGATCAGTCCGTAAGAATTGCTTTCGCAGCATAATTTTTTATCAATTACTCATAGAATTGGAATATTTCAGCTGCAGTAGTTTCTTGTTTGACGACACCGTGTCATAACAATGACGGTTGGCGTCGCCCTAATCCTCTATCTAGGCTTTGGACTGGCACCTCCGCAAAACGATGCAGTGGGTAAAATGTCTAAGCGCGCGCGCTGAATGATTCGTTATGAAACTGTATTTATATATACACAACAGTTACTGTTTATTGAGATTTCGTTTCCATTGTTTCACGACGTCGGTGTTTTATACAAATATGTTACTCCGCTGCAATCGCTAAATATATAACGCTGGCAGTAGACGTTTTAAAGGTGTCGAAACAGTGTGTGAATTTTTCATTTGGAAGCTATAATATTATCAGTCAATCAATCAATCAATCAATCAATCAATCAATCAATCAATCAATCAATCAATCAATCAATCAATCAATCAATCAAGCATATACGCCACTTCAAGGAAGCTATTCAGAGGCGCTCCCAGTTATAACCCCGGCAAAAGAGAACAGTTTTAGAGCAGAGATGAAAGCGGTGGATGAGTTTCGAGGAAGAGACCGCAGCTCATGAGAAAGCGCTTTCCAAATTTTTGGTCCAACGACGGACAAAGCGCGCTGCTGCATAGTAGCGGTACGTGCGAAAGGAGCAGAGAGATCACCACGTGTGGCAGAGCGAAGAGAGCGGTGGCCAGGTCGAACAGAGGCACGAGAACAGAGCTCACGCAGATAGAAGGGAGCACAGCCAAGCTGACATTTCCAGACAATGGAGGCTACCCGGTAGACAATGCGTTGCGAGAGTGGTAACCATGGAGGACATCTCGCATGTATTCAGAGACATGGCCAAATTTAGGAATGCGTCCAATCAAGCGCGCAGCGGAACGCAGTCCGCGTTCGAGGCAGTTGAGTCGAGTGAAGGGAAGCCCAATATTGAGATATATTATCTCAGAAATCATGTTTCCGTTTCGTTTAGTGAAATTGTGGGTTCTAATGTTACCATACCTCAAACTCATAAAGCCGTTGACTAGAGGCATTGCAATACGACGATTCCAACACGCGAATTTATATAGAATCGGTGTAACCGTTTTAAAGGTGTCGTAAAAGCGCGCTGAGTTATTCAATTAATATATATGTCATTGCTTATTAGGAGACTATAGATTATTGCCCGTCCTAAGACGATTTAAAAACAAATTCGAAATGAATTTTCTGATGTGCGAAATAAGCTCTGTTGTGCGGCTGTGCTGCTGAATAATTTTGTCAACAATTGCTAGATGGCCTATAATAGCGGAACATAATGACTGTTTCTGCGCCCAAGTAATTAAGGTCGTTCGTTTCAGCCTGTTCGCGACCCAAGTATATTAATTTAATCCCGTTTGAATTCGTTAGTTTAAAAGAGCTACCGTTTACGGTACATTTAAATTGACGTTGAATGAAGCGCGATTGAAACGTGAGTTTGAATGTGGTCATATGTAAACAGTGACGTCATTAGTCATTGATATTCATTAGTTGGAAGCGTCCAATGAGAAGAGCGTAACATGGAAATGTTGACATGATGACATTTCTGTTCTATCATATTATTAGTTTCGTTTCCATTGTTTAGCGACATCTGTTGGCAGCCATAGCTGTTTACCTCTCGACCCAATGGTCGCTCAATGCAGCGTTTCGTGAACATGTTGTTACTACGCAGTCGCTAAATATATAACAGCGAAAATTAGCGTTTTAAAGGTGTCGAAAGAGCGCCCTGAATTACTCATTTCTAAAGCTATCATTATTTATATCTATACCACAGTTACTGATTGTGGTAGTTTATTAGATATTGTTTCAATTGCTTAGCAACATCTGTTGGCAGCCAAGGCCGTTGACATCTCGATCGTATACTATATATAGTTGGCAGTAACGGGAATCCGCGGAGACGATAACCCTAATGGATAGCTATTAAAGCGATTAAATGTATACTCTTACATAACAATAATAATATTAATAAAAATAATAATGATGGTGATGATAGTAGGGTGGTGGTGGTGGTGGTGGTTGGGTGGTGGTGGGGGTGGTGGTGGTGGTGGTGGTGGTGGAGAATACTACGAAGGCGTCGAAAGAACGCATTGAATAATTCATTGGTCAAGTTAAATGATTCAGACAGACCTCCCTTATTAAATGTTGCTTCAATTGCTAGCGACATCTTACGGCAGCTACGGCGATTAACTGTTTTGCAGAAGAACAGGAACGTTTTACCTGACGCGGTCGATAAATTTATGACGCTCTTAGAAATGTTTTAAAGGTGTTCAAACATCATGCAAAGGCATTCATTTGCGAAGCCATAATACTGAGATAATTATATGTTTAAAGAAAAGGATAAAAGGGAAAAAAAGAAAGAAAAGGAAAGAAAAAGAAAAAAAGAAGAAACAAGACAAAGGAAGATGAAAAAAAGAAGAGACTGGTCAGGACAATAGTGTGGAGTGTGTTACTGAATGGCTCTGAAACGTGGACCATCAGAAAAAAATTGTAATTGTAATTAGTAACTTCTACTGCGCCGGTATCTAATGCGCAAGGCATTTACCGATGGCGCACCAAAACTAAGCCTGGATCAGGTCAATATCCGGAAGATCAGTCCTTAAGGAAGGAGGATATCAGAGGATGAGAGGCGTCTGAGACATGGGTGTGGCGCAAGGTGGAAAAAGTGAGTTAATTGGACAGATCATGGATAAAATAGACGAAGAGGTACTACTAAAGGTGGGAAAGGAAAGATCTCTGATGGGAATAATAGAGGGAGATAGAGGAAGTAGATTGATCATTCCGTACTGAGGGGAGACAGCTTCCTGAGAATTATAGAAAGGATGGAAATATACGAAGGAAAGAGAAGAGGAAAACCTCGACGGATGATGCTGGAATGGATGATGACGGATGGATACAGGAAGCTCAAGGAGGAAGGAAGTCCGGCATCGAAAGGAGTGGCACCAATGGACGTTAGAACCTGCCAAAGGACATGCAGAGAGAGAGAGAGAGAGAGAGAGAGAGGAGAGAGAGAGAGAGAGAGAGAGAGAGAGAGAGAGAGACAGACAGACAGACAGACAGACAGACAGACAGACAGACAGACAGACAGACAGACACACACACACACAGACAGACAGACAGACAGACAGACAAACAGGAGACAGAGAGAGATACAGAGACAGACAGACAGACAGACAGACAAACAGGAGACAGAGAGAGATACAGAGACAGACAGAGACAGAGACAGAGAGACAACCGGAGAGAGACAGAAAGGCAGAGAGAGTGAGAGACAAAGAGAGACAGGCAGAGAGATACAGGCAGAGAGAGAGAGAGAGAGAGAGAGAGAGAGAGAGAGAGAGAGAGAGAGAGAGAGAGAGAGAGAGAGAGAGAGAGAGAGAGAGAGAGAGCGAGAGAGAGAGAGAGAGAGAGAGAGAGAGAGAGAGAGACAGGCAGAGAGAGAGACAGACAGACAGACAGACAGACCTTATTTTAATAGATATCTTTTCTAATGTTTGGTTAAATCTTTCGGGCAGTGTAGGCCGTTGAAGTCTCGATCCTAGTTTTCTATAAAGGGTGACCAGTTCAATAAGAGAATATCCGCCTGAGTGCGGTCGATGAACTTATATAGGATCGATGGAAAACAGTTAAAGGTGTTTAATTAGAGCATTGTACGTAGATAATGTTTAGCGACAGTGTCATATCAAAGATTATTGGACTCCTCCTCCTCCGCCTCCTCGTCCTCCTCCTCGTCCTCCTTCTTTTCTTTCTTAATCTCCTTGTTTCTCATCCTTCTGCTCCTCCTTCTCATGCTCCTCCTCCTCCTCCGTCTCCTCCTTCGTCTCCTCCTCCTTCTCCTCTTCCTTCAACTGTTGAACGCGCACATGCACACACATACGTGTGTAAATATGCATAGACTATGTATAATTGATGTATGAAGTAGGCAGTTAATTTACGATGACCAATATATCTCTTCGTTAATGATTTGGGTGTGTTTGTGTGTGTGTGCGTGCGTGCGTGTGTGCGTGCGTGCGTGTGTGTGTGCGTGCGTGCGTGTGTGTGTGTGTGTATGTGTGTGTGTGTGTGTATGTGTGTGTGTGTGTGTACATATACACATACATAATGTATATAATATACAATATATATATACACATGTAATATATCTATATATTCATAGTATAGTACATTATGTCCTAAACACTCGTAAGGCTAAATTAAATATATATATATATATAATGTACTTGTTTATTTAAAATAGGAATAGTAGAATATATTATTGATACCAGTGCATGGTGAACTGGCCATTGTGCCCGGATGCACATATGCGCGCGTGGTCCCTATAGGGCCGACAGGAATTAACTCCACGTCAATACAGAAATGATCTAAATGGAATGCATGGCCCCAAAATGGTCCCATCAGTCCCTCTCTGATTTATACATGTTTACAAAGGCAATTACATATTCCCATACAAGTTATAGATGTCATGTGTTTATCCATTCTTGTTTACAGATAATGTATACATAATATTATATAGGTCTACAGTATGTACTTATACACGAATATAAAACACACTGGGAACGCCTCTTAGTAGTTTCTATATATTTATATATATATTTAGTTGTTTGTTTATATATATATAATATATATATTATATATATATATGTATATCATTGCAATATTTATATGTGTATATATAAGCGAATGTATATGAGTCGACTGGTAGCGCTAGCGCGGGAAAGTCAGTGCGTTCGACAACAAGTGGTCTTTATTAATTGCCGGGTGGCGTATCGACCGTGATGTTGTCAGCGTAGAGAGACCTGGTCCCGTCAAGAGAGAGAGGGAGAGGGAGACGGGGAACGATGGACTGAAGCAGTCTGAAGAAAGTTGCAGACGACGGAGGACGGGGTTAGCTGCAGGCACATAAATCAACCAGGGCTCGCCTCTCGAAACTTCGACTCAAGTAGGTCCTAGAGTCGACCGCGGACTGTCAGGTAGTCCGGCCCTTGGTAATTTATCTGCGCGGTCCGTGACACGCCACCCCCCACCCGTTCGCTTCGCTTTGATTATATAAATCACTGAAAACGAATAAACACAGGCGACTGTTATCAACGTCCAACGTGAGAGCAAATAACGCCCGCTTTTTCAAAATGGCCTCGTTCGGAGCGGTCGCCATGTTGCGCATGCGCGACGCTTTGGTATACCGCGCTTAAGAACTGTGTCGAGTTGAAGCGAGTTTTCTAGCGCTAGGTTTTGTCGCATGGAAGGCAGTGGATTGGTC
>OY744615.1:47797399-47799899 GCA_963556255.1 Allolobophora icterica | reverse complement strand
AACGTATGTAGTTACGTTGTTAATTGACTATCTCCACGAGATCTAACCTATACTGCGAATTCGGTTCTGGGCGTCGGAACGTGTAATGACGTATCGGAGAGCTAAACTACAGTACGAATTGGATTCTGTGGCAACGAAGTGGAAAGTCTGTGCAAAATTGGGCATCGTTCTAGATTAGCTTGACGCACTTGACGACGCGACGGGTTTGAACCCCGTGGCCGATTTTAAAATAGAGACAGTAGAAACAGGAGGTTCATTTAGAAAATGACAGTGAAAACCAGGATGTCCGGCATTATCAGTTATACACACTCAATCGGCTTGGCGCTTTTTCCTGTAGCATAAGATTACTGTATGTGATGTAAATGGGTAATTTTATTACGCTGTTGTAAATTGCGTAATTATTGTGCGTGCAGTTGATAGAATAGAACCGAAGTGGTGCGTGAAAAGTTGGAGAAATTGTATGAGTTCGAATCGTGGTTCGGGCTTTTCAAAGTTGTTAGGCTGTGATGTTAGTATGAGGGTGAAAAAGAACATTTCTTATTGCGTGCATTAATTATTGTTAATCCTAATTCCAGATGTAAAGTAATGTAAGAAGGTGCGCTGTAATTTATTGTAAAGATTATGAGTTTTGTTCACGTGGAGCAGCTGTGTAGATTAAGATTGGCTATGTGTAATTTTTTGTGTGCTATATATACTGCGATGTCAGCTTAAGCAAGAGTTGCTTCCCGTCTGTAGAATACTACATGCTATTGTCATTATTGTTATTATTATTATTACTATTATTATTATTTTCGAGAAATCTTGTTACAACTAAACAAAATGGGACGTGCTTAGGGGCTTGATCAACGATTAAACGCAGTTGACGAATATATAGTTTTGGGTGACTTAGTTTTAAGGGTGTCTTTGGAGAGCTTAACATAGGCCTATGCGGATAAATCTACCGCTGCCTTTACTACTTCTACTACTATTGTTTTTGCTCCTTCTACTACCTTTATTGTTATAGATATTATTATTACTACACAATTGCTAAATATTACCGTATAGCCTCGACCCTTCTCATTATTCAGTGAGATCCTTCACCACCTCTGTCCGTTTGAATAAGTGCCAGGCCACTGAAGGTCCCTGAATACGCACCGTGCAAGGCCGAGATTTAAATCTCTGAAATAAGTGCGCGAATCGGCAAACCCACGCATAGAGTTGCATGGGATGCACACTCCAACCGATGTTGCTATGACCGGGCTTATAGGTAAAGTTTGAACCAGTCACTTTGCGTGACAAAACGAGTCGTTAAGTGCTTATAAATTGCTTTGTTTCTTAACGTTATGACTATGCAAACTGTTTTGGGATACAAAATTAATAGTCTCACTGCCTTGATTATATTGTGTGACACAATTGTATTTAGCCTAAGTGAACGGTTATCTATGTAAGCTTTCATACTTTACGGTGTCTACGAAAGGCGTATATAAAGCGCTGCATTTGAATTTGAGATGTAAAGAATTCAGCGCTTGTAACTTTCTGTAAAGTTTGCAATTTTCGGTGAGTCACAAACTTCCTGAACTTTAGCTGTTTTTTTTTCAGTAAAATTGACGTATGTTGCAATTTGTTCATCTGCGTTCGCTAGAGGCGCCACTTACACAATTACACAAATCTCTCTGTTGCTACGCTCAAATTTAATCTATTAGCGTTGTTTTTTCTTTGCTTTGTTGTAATTTACGACACAGTAATATAAAACAATGTTTCATGTTTCTGCATTTTACTCTGTAAGCTTTATATACAAAAAAAACTTTAACGAAATAACAAAACTAGGCGTTCCAGGTAAAGCCTTTTGTAATGACACCGAAGTAAATGCGCGACACCTAGCGAAAGACTCTGCATCAGTGATATTGCAATAACGTTGAGCTAGACTGATGTTTGAGCAGTTTGCATATATAATTATGATGTACATTATAAATGTATGCGTACAATTGATGTGTACAGTTGTTTCAAATGTGTGCACGGTCAGCTTTATTTTTTCAACAGTCAACCCGCAATATGATGTAAGACGGATATGTTAAAATCGCTGACTCATGTGTAACTATATTGTCATGTTAAATACGTTGTCGGTAATAATTAACAGAAAACGTTCCATTTTTTGTTTAATTTCTTTTTGAGTATTTGCCTAATTAAATTGCACCAACTCACTGACAAGAGTTACTTCTTGTGATGCAAATTAGGTAGGGGTTAACTTGTTATTCATGACTTGTTGGTGAACAGGAATCGTGAAATACTTAATATAACACTGTTAATAAACTAATCCCTCTTTAAACACCTTTGAAAAGCTTTCCAACGATTCTATATATAAGCTAATTGCGTGAAATCGTAAGGTTACTTCCCGATCAAGGACGACACAGAGGTCTCGTACAGAGGTAGAGAATGACATTAGAGGTATTCAGCTCCGAGAAAGTTCAGGTCAAGTTTTGCCAGCTGCTGGCGGGTACCCAGCCATACGAACTGGGTCTTA
>OY744615.1:47640596-47797199 GCA_963556255.1 Allolobophora icterica | reverse complement strand
GCCATACGAACTGGGTCTTTAGAGGATTAAGTCTCAGGCGATTGGAAGAAAGCCAGGCAGACAGTGTCAGTTGCACGAGACATCAAGCGAACAGCACTCAAAGCATCCCTTGCAGAACAATTGAGGAAGGAATGGAGTTAATCATTTAAACGTCGTTAAAATCTGGAACATCATTATATCGTGAGATAATATGAGCTTTGAATTAACCTAAAGTTAAGTTCAACGACCTTGGCTGCCGGAAGGTGTCGCTAAACGAAAAGAAACGATATCTAGGAAATACTATTGCTTCACAAAATCTATAATTTATGGCACTTCTAGACACCTTTAACACGATTGCACCAGCGTTATATATTCGTCGACTGCATAGGCATAGTACCTAACATACACCAATCGCAATACGATCCTGAAATTAATGTCTACTACAAAGATTACATAGAAATGTCTGAATAAAAATCATTCACAACCTAATCCACTATTTAGACACCCTTAAAATGTTTCTAAAAAGCCGTTATATATTTCCCACTAAGCCCGCATGGTTGGCTGAGTGGAAAAAGAAGGACAACGTTAATCATATTTGTTATGACCCAGCGTCGTTAAACTAACCAGCAGGATTCGTGGATCTGTATTATGTCATACGTCAACGGCCTTATGTTGCCTTAAGATGTCGTTAAACTCTGCATCCATTAATTTAACTCCCATACTCTGGTAGTGCCAGTCCCAAAGTAAGAAAAATTAGGAGGGCGACGTCAAAGGCCCTGGCGGCCCTAAGAGTTTTCATTGTTTAGCGACATGCTAAACAATGAAAACAAAATCTAGTACTTTACTAACTAACACTAACCTATATTCATATATGATTGTTTTCACACTAATGTTACGAAGTTTAGACACCCTCTAAAATGGTTCATATCTGCGTTATAATAATCTGGATTGCGTTAATTTTTAGATGGTAGTTGTCTTAAGCATTGCGACAGTCGAGCTTACATGTCTGAATATATATATATATATATATATATATAATATATATATATATATATATATATATATATATATTATATATATATATATATATATATATATTATATATGTATATATATATATATATATATATATATATATATATATATATATATTATATATTTATATGGATACGCAGTTCGGATCGATGTATCGGTTTCTGCTTTACGTGATGATCATTGTGTCCGTCCCGTCTGTCTGTCTGTCTGTTTGTCCTTGCTGTCTGTCTGTTTGTCTTCGTTTGTCTATTGTGTGTTTTCATTTCCGTTCGGTGTTTTCATTTGTGTATATTTCTAAGCCGAAGAAAAGCAAGTGGGGTCATGTGGCTCCTTTCCTCGACCTAACACACCCCTTCCTCCTTCGCCTTCACTGCCTTACTTTTCTCTCTTCATGCGTCTATCTTGGCTTCATAGCCTTTACCCCTGCCTTCTTCCCTGCATTCTTCCTTGCTTCCCTCTATGCCTCCCTCTATGCCTCCCTGCCTGACTGCCTTCCTGCCTCCCTCTTCCGAGCCTCTCCTTGTTTCCGTCTCTACCCACCTCTCTCTCTCTCTCTACCTCTCTCTCTCTCTCCTCTCCTCTCTCTCTACTCTCTCTCTCACTCTCTCTCTCTCTCTCTTCTCTCTCTCTCTATCCTCTCTCTCTCTCTCTCTCTCTCTCTCTCTCTCCTCTTCTTCTCTCCTTCTCTCTCTCTCTGTCTGTCTGTCTGTCTCTGTCTGTCTCTGTCTGTCTGTCTGTCTGTCTCTCTCTCTCTCTGTCTGTCTGTCTCTGTCTCTTTCTTCTCTCTGTCTCTCTCTGTCTCTCTCTCTCTGTCTCTCTCTCTGTCTCTCTCTACGTCCCTCCCTGTCTCTCTCTTCGTATCTCCCTGTCTCTCTTTGCCTGCGTCCCTCACTGTCTCCCTTCATCTCTCTCCTCTCTCTCTCTCTCTCTCTTCTCTCTCTTCTCTCTCTCTCTCTCTCTCCTCTCTCTCTCTCTCTCTCCTCTCTCTCTCTCTCTCTCTCTCTCCTCTCTCTCTCTCTCCTCCTCTCTCTCTCTCTCTCTCTCTCTCTCTCTCTCTTCTCTCTCTCTCCTCTCTCTCTCTCCTCTCTCTCTCTTCTCCTCTCTCTCTCTCCTCCCTCTTCTCTCTCCCTCTTTCTCTCTCTCTTCGTCCCTAGCTGTCTCCCTCCTCTACGCCCCTCCCAGTTTCTCTCTCTATTCGTATCTCCCCTGTCTCTCTCTCTCTCTCTTCGTCCATCACTGTCTCCCTCGGTGCGTCCCTCCTTGCCTCCCTTCCTGCCTCCTTCTCTATCTCCATCCCTCTCTCCCTCTCTGCACCTAACACTACGTAACCAAAGCCCCATTGCAGTACAGTCTCGCTCAAAACGTTTCCATCTCGACAGGATTATCTCAGTTGCCTAAACAAGACCGATTTGTTTCTCGCTAATGGATAGAATTCGGACAGCTGGAAATGTCTTGTTGACATCCGAAGATGGCGGACAAACGTAGGATGCGTTTTCCGTTTGTTCCGGTTTAGAAAGGGACCTCTTCTGCAGCCCGATAACTCTTCACCGTTTTAGTGGACTCTTCCAAAAGAGGTATACAGTACATTCCTGAAATGAAACAAGAAGAGGGTTTCAAAAGAGGGCGCTTCTTTATGCACATTCTTTCGACACCTTTTTAAACGTAGTCAACATATGTTATAATACTTACGGCTTAGCATCCCTTACTGATTTTTGGAACTTTATTGTGTAATAGAGTATTAACCCGTCATATTATGACGTGACGGCAGTGTATATAGGCCTATATGTATCGTTAGTTAAAATTCTCTGATCGCCGTCGTCAAGACCGCAGTACTGACGTCACAAACAGTTTCTGTTTCACAATAGAACAGAAACCGTTTGTGACGTAGCGTTTATCGACAGACAAACGCTCTATGGATATTATATGTATAGATTATTTCATACACTCTCCTATGCTTCATCTAGGCTTCGGACTGGCACCACCGTCGTAGAAATGTATCTGCACTCTAAGCTTGAAATAGCAACTAGTAGTCTCCTTCGCTTAACAACATCATGACGCTGCCAAGGTTAATTTAAATTAGTCATATATTACATATGTACGAAAGTCAATTACATATATTTCGTCTTGAACAACGATTTAAAGGTGTCTAAATAGAGCTTAGTATATACGTGATATTGGTATTGATTCAAATACAGAGCTGATAGTAATCTCTTCTGGAAAACAAAATGAACTAAATCTGCCAAAATGGCTTGTATCATAGAAAAATAATCACCGTCTCCCTCCTCATTTACCAAAAGTTTTGGATTGGCCTGAAGCTAACATTACCCCGGATAAAGGAGGAGAGCGACATGACTGACAATGATCATAATATTATTGAATCCTTGCGCATATATAAGGCCACGGGTGCATCATGCACAAAAGTCAAGGTTTAATGGCTCACCGTTGGAGCATATAAACTGAACTATATCAATGAACTTTAAAGACGTCAACGGCCTATGTAGCTATTTATATAGGATGTCGTTAAACTACTCTGGGATTAGTACTACTACAATCTTTATTATGATCTGGCCCCCGTGGAAACCGGACCTGGGCCTTTTCTTCACTACTCTCTGGAAACCTCCCTTGGGCCCCTCTGATTTGACATAACGTTCGCGAATATAGGTTGGTACCCTGCGCTTTTCCTTCGAGTTGTGCTTTAAGGAACGTCACTTAAGCTTTTTCAAGAGGGGCGGGGCATCGACGCTAGTCCATGCAATGCAGGCCTACAACCTTCAAATGACGTCCCTGAATTTGATCATCATTTTTTACCCGTTTCTTCATCCTCCTTTTCTTGTTCCATCCTTTTTGCTCTTTTTTAAAAAATCAGGAGAGGCAAATGACCTCCTTCCCTCAAGGAAGTGACGTTCCTGGGCGCTTTAGATGTTTGGAGATTACGATTACGATCACAGTGTGGTTAAACAGAAATTATCCACTATTTAGCTATATAGAGATCTTACAGTTTACACCATTAGGTCACATACGAGCGGTTAGCATTGTTCTAAATAATTGCACACCTCTTTTAAATGTGATTATTGCACAATAAGTGAAATCAGCAGAGCGCCGTCTATTAGTGCAAGTGTAGTTAAATACAGACCTTAGGAACCTTTAGGACGACGCAGTCAACCAATGCCATATTATGTTTGGGACGCGTCGGCACTGCTCGCACTCTGGCAGTGCAAGTCCCAAGCCTGGGGAGAGGAGGAGGGCGACGCTAATCATCTTTGTTATGACACAGCGTCGTTAAACAGCAACTAACTAACTTATACCTGATTGTTTGCTGTATGATGAGAACTGCTTTAAATAATTTATTTCGACGTCAATTGGTTCATTCGATCCAATTATACATTTATATGTAACGATTAGTTTCCAATGTTTAATGACGTCTTATGTCTGGCCGGACCGTTGACGTCGACCTTACCTTGCCCATTAAATATCCAGTCTAATAATACATGTATAATGTGCATAGTTGCTGTTTAACGACGCTGCGTCATAGCAAAGACGATTTGCGTCGCCCTCCTCCTTCATCCAGGCTTCGGACTGGCTCCAAGCGAGTATGACAATAGCGTCGTTCTTATAAGCCTACATAACCGTCCACAACTTCAAATATAAACAAAAATTATAACGAAACTTTTATATAGAGCAGCATAATCTCGATTTACAGGTGTCCAACAAGAACATACTGCACGTGCTATCCGTATAGATTTTAATTCAAAGCTGATAATATATAATTGGTAAATGCTTACAAGCTTGGATAAACGAAGAGGGCGACGCTAATCATCTTTGTTATGACAACGTCGTTAAACAGTATCTAACCAACCAACTAGATTCGTGGATCTGTACTATGCCACAAGAAAGGTGAGAACTGTTCTAAAATAATTTCTGTCCACGTCAACGGCCTTCGTGTCATAAGATGTCGTTAAACTCTGCATCCAATAATTTAACTCCGCCAACTGCCTTTATAATAGTAGTGCCAGTCCCAAGGTAAGAAAAAGGAGGATGGCGACGTCAGCCGTAAGATGTCGTTACACTGGAAACAGTTATTTATCATTGAATATAAACTTGCCACCGTCTAGTCTTGTTTGGTGCCAGTCCCAAGCGTTGATAGTGCAGGAGGTCGACGCTAATCATCTTTGTTAAACAGCAACTAAATAAACAGAAACTGGTTAAGACCTCCGTTAAGGTCAAACGGTGAAAGATACGTCTACGACATGCGTGGTTGTCTAAAGATGTCGCTAAACAATGGAAACAATTTAAAAGTGTAGACACCTTTAAAATTATTTCTATGGGTGTTATATAAATGTCGATTGCGTTAGACTATTATATTCTCTCCCTTCATAGCTTCGTAGCGTGTGCTTGGGTATGTGTTTAGATGTGTCTGTTGATATACAGGTCCATGTATTCTTTCCGCTTAGGTGATATCACGTCTACGTCCGTCTGTTTGTCTGCCTGTCTGTTTATGTCTGTCTGTTTGTCCTGCTGTCCGTCTGTTTACCTGTCTGTCTGTCTGTCTGTTTGTCTTCGTTTGTCTCGTTTGTGTTTTGATTTGCGTTCGGTGTTTTCGGTTGTGTATATTTCTAAACCGAAGAAAAGCAAGTGGGTCATGTGGCTAACACACGCCTTCCTCCTTCCCTCCCAACTTCCCTCATTTTCTTTCTCCATGCGTCTACCTCGGCCTCCTAGCCTCTTTCCCTGCCTGCCTCTCTCTTCATATCTTCCTGTCTCTCTACATCCCTTTCTGCCTTCCCTCTCTACACCCTCCCTGTCTGTCTCCTCTTCGTATCTCCCTGTCTCTCCCTTCGTCCATCACTGTTTCCCTCGGCGCGTCCCTCCTTACCCACCTTCCTGCGTCCCTGTCTACTTCCCTCTCTACCTCCATCACTCTCACCCTCTTTGCACCTAACGCTACGTAGCCAAAGCCCCGTTGCAGAGCAGTCACACTCAAACGTTTCCATCTCAACAGGATTATCTCAGTTGCCAAAACAAGACCGATTTGTATCTCGTCGACGGATAGAATTTGACAGCGGAAATGTCTTTTTGACATCCGAAGATGGCGGCCAGACGCAGAATGCGTTTTCTGGCTGTTTCAATTTAGAAAGGGAGCTCTTCTGCAACCCGATAACTCTTAACCGTTTCAGTGGACTCTTCCAAATGAGGTAGAATACATTTCTTAAATGAAACAAGAAGATGGTTTCAAAAGAGGGCGTTTTGTAAAAGAAAAACTATTAAGATGTTGTTGTTGTTGTTGTTGTTGTATGTTGTTGTTTGTTGTTGATATTGTTGTTCGGAAGACGCCCCTGAACCGAATCGCTTCCACATGTGGTGCGGGAGTGCACATGGAAATCGAGACTCCGTTTGCTGTCAGCGTTCGTCTCTCCTTTAGCGTGGTTATTTGGGGGAGGAAATCTTTGCTGCCATCTGCTGTAGTATAATTATGTCATAAAAACATGATAACTGCTAAAAATAATGGCCTTGGCGGTCGGTAGATGGCGTGAAAATAACTACGAATGTCAACAACCCTTACTGAAAAATAATATCGAATTACTCAGTACGCTCCTTTAGACACCTTTAAAACTGTTTTATGGAATCTTTATATAAACATCAACCTCGTTCGTCATACAGTATCATAGTGAACCAAATCACCATATTTAATTTATATTATAAAGTTTCCGCCGAAAGTTATGTTGCAGTGGCAGTCCCAAGCTAGCAGAAAGTGGGAGGGCAACGCAAATCACCTTTGAAATGACACAGTGTCGTCAAACAGTAATTAATCGTATTCATTTACCAACTCCGCCACTCTACCCTAACTACGAATCCAGAAGGTTTATGGGGTGGGGGGATATATTTTTGTGCGTATAGTATATGTGCTAACTGTGCAATTTATTATTAGGTATATGCCCGCAAAACAATTTTGTTTAATTCGTTAATCTCGTCGTTCCACTCATACACGGTACGTATCATTGTTGGTGCTAGTCTACTGTAAGATAAAGCCTATGAATATGTAATGTACAGTTTAATCTAATTTTAGATGTGGGGACGTCCTCTGTAAATATCAAATGGGGCCATGGCCGGATTGGCCCCCTTGGATCCACCCCTGGTAGTACCAGTCACAAGCCTGAAGAATGGAGGAGGGCGACGCTAATCATTTGTTATGATCACCGATATGAGCTATATCAATGAACTTTCAAAGGAGTCAACGGCCTTTCTAGCTATAGGATGTCGTTAACCCACCACCACCACCACCACCACCACCACCACCACCACCACCACCACCACCACCACCACCACCACCACCACCACCACCACCACCACCACCACCACCACCACCACCACCACCACCACCACCACCACCACCACCACCACCACCACCACCACCACCACCACCACCACCACCACCACCACCACCACCACCACCACCACCACCACCACCACCACAGTGTCGTTAAACAGCAACTAACCATTATATAGCTATGAGATCTATCATCGTCCAGGATGCGATACGTCCTACGAACGATGAGAACTATTCGAAATTGTTGCACACCTCTTTTAAGTGTAATATTCAAACTATAAGTAATATCTTGTATTACCTCAGGCATGCAGACTTTCTTTACTACTACTACTACTACTACTGCTGCTGCTACTACTACTACTACTACTACTACTACTACTACTACTACTACTACTACTACCTCAGGCATGCAGACTTTCTTTCGACACCCTTCAAATGGAGTCAACGGATGTTATATTGTTTAAGTATTAGGAAAGCATTTCTGATTACTGGATGTTTATCATATAATATGCCGTGCGCCCTCCTATTTCATCGATACTTCGGACTGACACCACCGCCCATAGTACGGCACCTCTACGGTACTATAAGCTTGAAATAGCAATTATTAGTTTCCATTATTTAACGACAACCTCCGGCGTTCTTACCAGATGTTCAACTTGAAGTCAGCGCAGACCGAGAGTCATATATTTATATACCATCTTGAACAACGATTTAAAGGTGTCTAACATCCTACCATATACATGATATTGGTATTGATTCAAATTCAGAGATTATAAAAATCTCTCATGGAAACTTCCAACAAACAGAATGGACTAAATCTGATAAAGTGGCATATGTCATAAAAAAATGATCACCGTCTCCCTCCTCATATAATCCAAGGCTTCAGACTGACACTTCAAACCCTGGATAAAGAGCGAGGGCGACGTAACTAACATTAATCTTATTGAATCCTTGCGGATAAGGCCAAGCATCATGCACTAAGAGTCGAGATTTTATGGCTGACCGTTGGTACATAAATTATAAACTGAACCATAATTATATCAACGAACTTTGAAGACGTCAGCGGCATTTGTAGCTATATATATATATATGACACGTCGTTAAACTACTATGGGACTACTACTACTACTACTACTACTACTACTACTACTACTACTACTACTACTACTACTACTACTACTACTACTACTACTACTACTACTACTACTACTACTACTACTACTACTACTACTACTACTACTACTACTACTACTACCACTACCACTACCACTACCACTACCACTACCACTACCACTACCACTACCACTACCACTACCACTACCACTACCACTCACTACCTCTACTACTACTACTACTACTACTACTACTACTACTACTACTACTACTACTACTACTACTACTACTACAACTACTACTACTACTACTACTACTACTACAGGCTGGAATGACCTTCCCCTCTGCTCAGGTCCACACTAATGACTGGCGTTCCCTAAAGGCATATCTGTTTCCCCGGGGCTTCTGTGCTGAGAGCGCCTCTGAACAGTTATTCTGCGAGAGGCGCTTTATAAATATCTAGATACAATACAATACAATACAATACATTCTTTAATATGACACAGTGTCGTTAAACAGGAATTAGCCATTATATAATCTAGCTATCTTCGTTAAGTCTTACGGTGAGAATTGTTCTAAATAATTACACACCTCTTTTAATTTTGATGATTGCCCTATAAGTATAAGCAGACGCGCGTGATATCTTAGTTCAGCTCTACGGGCGAGAGGCTTTCGACACCTTTAAAACGCAATAAACCGATACTTAATATCATTATGTTTAGGAAGCGAAGCCGTTTTGTTCGCTCCCTGGTAGTGCCAGTCCAAAGATTCGAGAAAGGAGGGTGACGCCAATCATCTTTGTTATGACGCAACGTCGTTACATAGCAACTAACAAACTTATACCTGATTGTAGGCCGTATACATGATGCCATAGGAACGGTAAGGACTGCAGTAAATAATTTTTTCGACGCCAACGGCCTTTGTTGCCATGCATAAGATGCCGTTACACTTCATTCGATCCGATTATACATTTATATACAACGATTAGTTTCAAATGTTTAATGACATCTTATGTCTGGCCGGGCCGTTGACGTCGACCTTACATTGTCTATTAAATACCCAGTCTATGTATACATGTATGATGCCTGTAGATGCTCTTTAGGGACGCTGTGTCATAACAAGGACGATTAGCGTCGCCCTCCTCCGTCATCCAGGCTTCGGACTGGCTCCAAGAGAGTATGACTATGGCGTCGTTGTAGTAAACCTACGCAACCGATAAGAACTGAGGAATTTAGCAGCAATAATAACGAAAGATTCTTATATATATAGGCTTGAACTTCGATTTAAAGGTGTCCAATTAGAAAGTTCTATACCTGCCGCTGTCAGTATAGATTTTGATACACGGCTGATAATATTATAGGTAAATGCCTACAATCTTTTGGTTTAGCGACCTCTGCTGGAAAATTCCAACAGACAGAACGAGCGAATTCTGCCGTCATCTGTATACCATGTAACAATGATCACCTTCTCCCTCCTCGTTTATCCAAGGCTTTGGACTGGTTCTTCCAAGCCTGGATAATGGAGGAGGAGGACGAGGAGGACGAGGAGGAGGAGGAAGAGAGGAGGAGGAGGAGGAGGAGGAGGAGGAGGAGGAGGAGGAGGAGGAGGAGCAGGAGGAGGAGATACTAATCATCTTCGTTATAGAAGACGGCGTCGTTAAAAGTAACTGTAAACCTTGCTACCTGCACTGAAGACCGAGGGTGAATCATGCACTAAGAGTCGAGATTTTATGGCTGACCGATGATACGTTTAGACACCTGGCACCAGACACACGAGCTTATCAGACAATCTTACAAGGAAACGAAACTTATCGCAACTTTACGTGTATATGTATATAAAAATACATAGAGTACATATATAATATCATATTAATATATCTGATGATATACATAGTGATATGTGCATATCAAATATCTAGTTATATATATTAAAATCAGGTATATTTATATAAATATCATATCGCAGACGAACATACAGACATACAGGCAGACAGACACACAGGCAGACAGACAGACAGGCAGACAGACAGACAGACAGACGGACAGACAGACAGACAGACAGACAGACGGATAGTTCGGATCTGTTTACCGATGAACGCTGAAAATAAACGTCAATTAGATAATTTCTTATATATGGATATCGTCAACCGATAATCGTGACCTTTGAACTCTCCTAAATGTATATATATGTATATATGTATGTATGTATATATATATATATACGTCTATGTGTATATATATATATGTGTGTGTAAATATTCACAATTTATTAGGTGGGCTAAGCGTGTATTATGATATGATTACCGTAATCGTTCGAATATTGCAAATAAGACTGATACCTTGTACGTCAGTTTAAATTTGGTTTGTTGCTGTTTGTGATGCACAGCACAACATTCCATCGACCTTCAGAATCTAATACTGACTTCCATTAGATAGCGCCGTTGCATAATGCACACAACATCAGCCGATATTCGCTTCGAAACAATTAATTAATTAAACAAATTAATTCTACTCTGGCGGGTTTCGAACCTCCGACCTTTCGGTTGACAGCCCAGAACGCTAAGCACTGTTGAAATCGAAATAAAATCGCAATCAGGCGTTCTAAAGCTGCTGGTAAAAGCTGCACTAAGCGAGGCTACGATTAGAGCGATTACGGTAATAATGTTCATCGGCGGCCGCTGCGTGGCGCTGGTGGCGCCTGGGTCGGACGAAGAGCGGGTAAGGCGTCAGTGCACTGCTAGACGTTCAAATGGGAAGTTAGTTGGCAAGGGAAGGATTTATACGCGAGGCGGAGATGATGTGTGTGGTTGGAGATGCGCTGTGAAGGAGGACTTAGACGATCTGGACTGATCTGTCAAGGATTGGGTCTCAGAGAACGAAGAACTGCGCTGGAGAAATCGTTGCGTAGGAATTAGATATACATACATACATACATACATACATACATACATACATACATACATACATACATACATACATACATACATACATACATACATACATACATACATACATACATACATACATATACACATACATACATACATACATACATACATACATACATACATAAATACACACACACATACATACATACATACATACATACATACATACATACATACATACATACATACATACGTACATATATACGTAAATACATACATACAAACGCACATATGCATACATACATACATTGCATACACACATGCATACATACACGCTTACAAAGTCATACAATCATGCACAGATAAAACCTCATACAAACAAACCCCTATAAACAAAGGAACAAACAAAAAAACACACACACATGCAAACACATACAACAACAATAACGTACATACTGTACATACGTCAACTGTATATACAACGATTCTTACAACGAAACTCATCGTCCGTATAGGATTGGATTCTTTCGGAGGTTAGCGAACTCTTCAAGCGAAAGCCTTTGCGATGAATCCAGGAGGAGGATTTCCACCCTCGACCATGGAAGGATTCTTTCTGACTCTACTCGTTCTCAGTTCTTCCGCTGTTCTACCAAGACAAACCTCAGCAACGTCTTCTGCGCAGGACGGAAGTGACGTCACGCCAACAGGTGAGCTATTTTAACATACCTGTGGAATCGATTCGTTTTGCTTTTTGAGCGGCGCTATATAAATGTTCGATTACAATTACAATATGGCGACCTGTGTTGTACTGTTGCGCTATGATTACAGTTACACTGTAATGCGATGAGTTTTGATAAGATGTAGAAAGGTCATCATCATCGTCATCATCATCATCATCATCATCATCATCATCATCATCATCATCATCATCATCATCATCATCATCATCATCATCACCATCACCATCACCATCACCATCACCATCACCATCACCATCACCATCACCATCACCATCACCATCACCATCACCATCACCATCACCATCACCATCACCATCACCATCACCATCACCATCACCATCACCATCACCATCACCATCACCATCACCATCACCATCATCATCATCATCATCATCATCATCATCATCATCATCATCATCATCATCATCATCATCATCATCAGTGTTGTCATCAGCATCATCATTTCAGCCGCAGCAACCATGATGAATAATAACAATAATAATAATTATTATAGACCTAATAATATTATTACTATCAAGAAAATATCTTGCCCAGGCGAAAAAAATAATAATAAAAGCAGCGATCGATTTATCCAAAATTTATGTAACGCTCTCCAAAGACACCCTTTAAACTAAATCCACCGAAGCTATATATAACCATCAACCGCCTTTAATGGTTAGTTTACACCAACACTCTCTTAGTGTTTAATATTGTAACACGTATTTTTCTAAAGAGATCGAATAGTAATTGTATTTGTTTTGTATTATATCTAGAAATTTATAAAGCGCCTCTCGCAGAATAACTACTCAGAGGCGTTCTCAGGACAGAAGCCCCGGGGAAACAGAAATGCCTTTAGGGAACGCGAGACCGATGAGGAAAAGTCAGCCATTAGTAATAAATAATATCCATCGCATTTATAGCGGAAGCAGCGATGAGGAACTGTGTTTCTCAGATTGAAAAGAATAATGATGACATTATATCATGATGATGATGATGATGGTGGTGGTGGTGGTGGTGGTGGTGGTGGTGGTGGTGGTGGTGGTGGTGGTGGTGGGGGTGGTGGTGGTGATGGTGGTGGTGGTGATGGTGGTGGTGGTGGTGGTGGTGGTGGTGGTGGTGGTGGTGGTGGTGGTGGTGGTGGTGGTGATGATGATGACGATGATGATGATGATAATGAAAATTACTAATAATAATAATAATAATAATAATAATAATAATAATAATAATAATAATAATAATAATAATAATAATAATAATAATAATAATAATAATAATAATAATAATAATAATAATAATAATAATAATAAAGGCAACTGTATATTTCTCTATGTAATTATGTAAAGCGCTCCAAAGACACCCATAAAACTAAATCCAACGACGCTATAATAGATTATAATCATCAACCGGTTTCAATCGTTTAACGACGGGGACCTGAGATCATCAACTTAATTGTAACACGATTTCTCTAAAAGAAAGCGCATAGTAATATTTATAGTAATAATAGTACTTATAGTAATTACAATCATCATCGTCATCATTGTCATCGTGTCATTTGTCTCCTTTGAAGTACAGTTGACCCATCTCTTGTATTATTTAATTGGACCTCATAGCGGAGATTGTCATTGGCATAATAACATCCAACTGGTTGATTTCCAATCTGCGGACAATTGCTAACCACACATGAGGTCATTTGAGTACGATTTCGGACATCCCTTTGTACCGAAATGCCACGACCGAGCGCATAATGACCGCTTGAATTGCAACCGGAGCGCATCCAGTTCACAAATCCACCGCACCCTATACGTGTCGGTCTCTTTAAAGACAGCAATTCGACGGTTGGATTAAAACCAGACGCTAGACGTCGCTCCTGTGATGTATGATCATAAAACCAGGAGGACAGACTGGGATTAATAGAGTCTGACAAGTCCTCCCGTTGACAGATGACAACGCTAGGGGGCTTCGTGTAAAGGGGGCGCGAAAGAGGATCTGTCCGCACTCGAATTTTCGCTGAGTCATTTGTTGGGCGATAATATGGGCTATTAAAGGACGCAGGTTGTTTTGATCGTTTGAGCATGTCCTGTGGAGTTGGATTAGAAGGCTGGGGTGTGTTTATGGTAAGTTTCGGATTTGGGTTACAGTCTCTGGGGTAAATGAGTACGTTTTGAGTTCAGAGGTGGATGGGGAATACCTTGGGAAACGACGGAAACTGGAGTGGAGTTTTTGATACCTTTAGGTTTGAGTGAAGTTTATTAATTTTGAAGAGAAGGTTTTTAGTTTTTGAGCGAATGTGTTTAGTTTTGAAACGACGGCTTTAGTTTTGAGTGAGGTTAATTAGTTGTGAAGCGAAGGTGTTAGCTTTGGAGTTGAGGTTTTAAGTTTTGTAGGAGCAAAATGTTTGTTGGGGGAGGGGGGGAAATTTTGTAGGGGAGCAAAATGATGTTTTTGCATTCAAGAACACTCAACACAAGACAACTTTAAAGATAAATAATGGTCAATAACTTTTCCTAAATATTGAAGTGTTTTCTCGTGTTGCGACTGCCATAAATCCACGGGGAATGCCACCTTGCCTCCTCCGGACGCCCACATTGATCTCCTGAATGAAGAATCAAACCCGAACTAACAGGCCGGGGGCTCTAACCATTCGGCTACTTTCCCCACTGAGCAGATTCATTGCGGAGGTACGTGTAAGTGGTTAAATCAGTTCGTGCAAATGGTAGAACCAGTTCGTGCAGATGGTAGAACCTATTCGCTGCACAGATGATAAGCCGGCGCTTAGCTGCATCTGGCTGCATCTGGTGTACTTACCGTCCATAGTATCTGCTAAGTATGTTTGGGTCTTAAGACGGGTTAAGTAGTCTTCAGAAACACTCCACAGGAACTGGAACAAATTGTCCTAAACTTTGGACCTCGGAAAGACAGACATTGACGCACAGACAGACAGACAGACAGATAGATAGACAGACAGACATTGACGCACAGACAGACAGACAGACAGATAGACAGACAGACATTGACGCACAGACAGACAGACAGACAGACAGGCATATACACAGAAAGACAGAGTAGGCAGCCACAAAGGCAGACAGACAGACAAACACTAAGGCAGATAAACAGACAGACATATAGACAGACACAGAGGCAGGCAGACAGACAGACAGACAGACAGACAGATATACAGTTTGCAAATGGAGATGAGATGTCAATCAATCAGTCAATCAGTTATTCAGTCGCTCAGCGTCAATCAAGCGACGTAGACCGAGGATGAAGAGGACGAAGACGAAGAAGAGGCGGTGGCATGTGGGTCAAAGGTCGAAGGGCGGGGCTCGCAACCTATTAAAAGCATGTTAGAGAAGAAGAGGTCTATGGGAGAAGCGCCCTGGGAAGGGTGGCGGGCTGTGTGACCCGGACTGGAGCGGGTTAAGGAGGCGATGTTTATGGGTCGCACTCAGAGGGATTGTTTGGGGAACTGGTGCAGAGGTGATCTGGTGTTCTGGAGCAGACAGACAGACAGACAGACAGACAGACAGACAGACAGACAGACAGACAGACAGACAGACAGACAGACAGACAGACAGACAGACAGACAGACAGACAGACAGACAGACAGACAGACAGACAGCCAGCCAGCCAGGCAGGCAGACATACAGACACACAAACAGATAGACAGGCAGGCAGGCAGGCAGACAAACAGACACGCAGACAGACGGACCGACGGACGGACGGACGGACAAACAGACAGACAGACAGGTGCAGACTGGTGACCTGGGTTTGGAGGGAGGGCGGCAGGGAAGAATGGGAACGGTGGTGGGAAGAGAGAAGGTTTATTTTGCATGATGCGGTCCAGAGCTGTGCGTTCAGGTAAACGAGGAAAGGGAGGGCGCGATGGGAGGTTAGTACTGGACGGAAATTGAGAGTGACGACGGGAAAGAAATCCAATCTAATCAAATCTAATCGCAGGTGATCTGAACTCACCAGGTGTCGATTAGTCTTGACGTTCCCTCTACACCAGGCACCGTCGCGAATTAACTTACCTGCCGGGAAAGGACGCTTAGTCACTTTCCAAACCTTAAGGAAGTCAGGCTAAATTTTCAGAAAAATTTGTTCCTTATCCTTCTTTACAAATTAAGCTATGAAAATTGAATCTAAAATATTAAATATTCCTCTACCTGATGCGTTAACTCTGGTAAATGACCTTAATACATCTTGTGGCGTAATCAGGTTATGGAGTTTGAGATACAGATGAATTAATTAGATAAACAATAAACGCCATGCATGAAAGGCCATTTTTCTGATCACAATAAGAAGTCATACTCCATTGGAAAGAATCCAGGTTGAAATCCGATATATCGGAGAAACTATAGACGCCAGGCTGCGGTGGATTATAGAAGTGGCCAGAGATGAGTTTTCATTTTAGACTTGAATTAAATTAAAGATTTGACAGAAGGAAAAATTGGCAGCGAAATCCAATGCAATAAAATGTCATTGATAGAACTATTGAATATTTTAAGCGTGTACTGTAGTAACTGATGTATATTTAGACATGATTATCTGTAATTTTGAGTGAACCTTAAACACCTTTTAAACATTTTCCTCTGTACTATATAAACTTTGACCGCATTACATTTTGAACTCTTGGCTTATCCAATCTGATTTAATCTCATGTCGTTTATCCTAATTTAATTTACAAAGAACTATCGAAAACAATGCAATTGAAACCAAACCTACACAATTCTAACCAAGAAATGGTAATTTTAATTCATGATTTCTATAGCGCCGGTGTCTAATGCAAAAGGCATCAACCAAAAACCAAGCAATTATCAGGTCAGCAATGTAACTGTTGCAATGCTGTTGGTTTTTCATTTTAAAATGTGTAGGAACAAAACGCATCCTTTGCCTATTAAACTGTTCTCTGTTAAATCGTATTTTGCTTAGGCTTCGTTCAAGTGTCTTCACCATTCACTGCTAGGGGCGCTGGTGAACTAGATATCTGACAACTTCATTGTTTTAAACCCTCTGGACTTTAAACTCCGCCACTACTCTTAGCTGTGGTAATGCCTGTCCCTAGCCTGGATAAAGGAGGAGGGCGACGCTAATTATCTTTTTATGACACAGTGTCGTTATACGGCATATAATCAGTCTTGTTATCAAGACCTTAAACCTCAAGACCAAGACCAAGACCTTGAACCTCAAGACCAAGACCAAGACCAAGACCTTGAACCTCAAGACCAAGACCAAGACCTTGAACCTCAAGACCAAGACCAAGACCAAGACTTTTAAAAACGAACTCGAGCGCACTCGAGACCAAGACGTTGGTCTCGAGGACAACAAGACTGCATATAATCAACCCCGTCAGTCCTACAACATGATAATAAGTGAGCGGTCTCTTGCACACCTGTATAAAGTGAGGCAATCGTCTTATAAATAAAAGTATCTTTAAGATCTTCCATTAAAACTCCGCCACTGTTAGTACTCTGACAGTGCCAGTCCCAAGCCTGGATAAAGGAGGAGGGCGACGCTAATCATCTTTGTTATGACACAGCGTCGTTAAACTGAAACTACTACTACTACTATCTTCCATTAAGTAGAAGTAGCAAACATGGATATTGAATCAAATGGTTACAACTGATCGATTTGGCATCAACGGTCTTTAATGCATTAAAATATGGAGTCCATCTAACCACAAAGACAATCATGAGTTTGAAGTATTAGCGTCTTCATTTCTCAGCCTCGGCATATGAGGTCAGGTGACCTGTCCTCTCCCTCGCCGTCTCATGTTCCCACCGACAGTGTATACAGTCGGTGTTCTCAGTGTAGTTGAGTTGGGCCAGTTGGCTAGGATGCGAAGGTGAAGCAGAAATCTCGAATCGCATTTCTGCCCTGATCAGGATTTGAACCCCCGACCTTTCGAACGACGGTCCATCACGCGAACCACTACACTATCAAGGTTTCATGACTAATTAATGATTTTTATAATTTACAGACGATATTCTTAAAACTATTATTTCGTATATTTCAAATGGCGTTATTTCGTTGTGGTTTTGACGAGAGAAGATCTTTTTCGGATCTCTACCCTCAGGCAGGTTCCTATATCTAACGGTGCCATTCTTCTCGGCGTTGAGCCTCTTCTTTCATCTTTCTGTAGCCGTCCTTCTTCATTATCCAGTCTAGGACCATAGTTCTTGGTCTTCCTCTTGTCTTTTTCCCTTCCATTCTACCCTCGATATTATATCGTAGCAAGGAATTTCCTCTCATTATATGGCCAATCCATCTTCTTTGGCGCTCTTGATTGTCCTCATCAACGAGAGAAGATATAGGCCTAGAAGTTTAATTAACTTTCTCCTTGAAGCGTGTAATTAAAGCGTCAAAGGTTAATTTCCATAACAGACTAATTTCGGGATAAAGGTCGGACAATATATAATCAACCTGTCATTATGATTTAGCCACTGTTTAACAGTGGCTTAAACCATAACGAAAGGTTGATTAGTCGTTAGGTGGCGCTCCACAAGTAATGTAATGATGGTCCTGTAATAATCGTGCTCGGCACAGTTAAGAAACTGTCGCTATATGATCTCAACCCAATGACCGCAATCTTGCACGATCAAGTAAGTATGCAAGCTCTAGTTTTAAAACTCTGGAAAGAGCCCGCCCGACTGAGTGAATTTTAGACACCTTCGAAACGGTTTAAACCGACGCCATATAGTCAATTATTTATTCGCCTAGATTGTATAGTTTGGTGCAGCTCAACATTAGTTAACAGTCAACGGTTAAGACCAGTAACGAGAGAGAGAGAGAGAGAGAGAGAGAGAGAGAGAGAGAGAGAGAGAGAGAGAGAGAGAGAGAGAGAGAGAGAGAGAGAGAGAGAGCGACAGACAGTGGTATAGGTGTTGAACTGGTCGTGGAATGCTGAGGCTGACTGGCGAGGGAGATCGACAAGAATTAACACCGACGGAAGAAATAAACATCGACAAGAATAAAACGAAACACAGGAGAAAAACAGAAACAAGAATAGGAGGAAAAACGCGGCTGAAGTTGGAGTGACACTCAACTGACGTAGGAATTGGTTGGAGGAGGATTTTCTGGCGAAGGAAGAGCTGGTGACTCTTCCGGAAAACAGTGTAAACCCTTGCCAGTCGATGGTTTCTGTCTGGGAGGGACAATTCTGACGAAGGCTCAAATTTACATTGACAACAACAAGAAATTACAGACGAAACTGAGAACAAAAACAATGCAGAAGACAAAGAGAAATAGAAAGAAAACGAGACTGAAGTCGGAGTGACGTTCGACTGACGGAGGGAACCGGTTGGCCGAGGTTTCTGGCGAAGGAAGAACTGGTCCTTTTTCCGGGAAATCAGTGTAAATCCGTGCAATCCAGCCGACGACTTCTGGCCGGAAGGGTCAGCTCTGACGAAGTTACGAAACTTGTTTTGAGAATAAGAATATCCAGAAGAAGCAGAGAACAACAGAAAATGCAGTAAAATTCAAAAGCAAGAAAATCCACATGCAAACGGAAACTGGAAGATCACCAAGAACAATCAAGAGGAAGCAAAAGAAGCAAAGAACAACGAAAGAAAGAAAATAAACTCACAAGCAGAATGTCGTTAAACCCTGGATCCATCCATCCAACCGATTACTGATTCCGTGACTCCTCGTAAGCTGACAATGCCAGTTCGAAGCATGGAGAAAGGAGGAGGTCGACGTTAATCGTCTTTGTTCTAAGAGAGCATCGTTAAACAGCAACTTACCAACCAACACTTTTCTATGAGCTGCATTGTGCCATACGAACAGCGAGAACTGCTCTTCGAAATAATTACACACCTGTTTTAACTTAAAGTTCACCTTATAACTGAAAGAAATCTGAGAAACTCCCAGCTTACTGCATCATTAAATTAATCCAAAAATTAATCTCTTCGAAGTAATTACACACCTCTTTTATGGTGATCATTCAGCTTATAAGTAAAAGAAATCGCAAAACTCTGAAGCTTAGACGGTATTATAGTATATAATGTTCGAAATAATCACACACAACTTTTAACTGAGAGAAGGAGGAAACTCCGCCTCTTACTTTTTGTATTGTATTGTATTGTATCTAGAAATTTATAAAGCGCCTCTCGCTACCTGTGGTAGTGCCAGTCCCAAGTCTGGAGGAAAAAGAGAGCGACGCTAATTATCTTTGTTATAACGCAGCGTCGTAAAACAGCAGCTAACCGTCGTTGCACATTACCCGTCTGTTCCATATTTTATGGTCTAACAATGATCGAGAGTCAACGGTTATAACCGTCTAAATGTGTTACTAAACAATGGAAACAATGTGCTTTAAGTGTTAGCACATGTCTTGTCTTGTTTTGTGTTCAACCGTCCTCGTTCCGAGGATTGGCCGCACCATCAACAGTTGTGTTCGATCCGATTCTCTGCTATGACACAGTATTGTCATACACCAAATAATCACTCCTAACAGTCATACAGCATGATAATATGAGGAGCGGTCCCTTACACACCTTTTTAAAAACACAACTCATCAGATAAATAAAAGTAGGCGTGCAGTGTTTTCGACACCTTTTTAAGCATTACCGTCCTCTTATAAGTCAGAGTAGCAAACGAACTCCGTGAATGTCGGCCAGGGTTTTCTTTCAATTGACATCAGCGGTATTTGGTACGATGGAATAAGGATCTAACCACAAGGACAACCATGAGTATGAAGTGGTAGCGCTTGGATTTTCTCAGCCTCGGCATATGAGGTCGGATGGCCAGTCCTCTCACTCGCCGTCTGACTTTCCAACCGACAGTGTACGGTCAGTGTACTCATTACAGCTGAGTTGGCTAGGGCTGGAGGTGGAGCAGAGATCTCTAAACAAATTTCTGCTCTGGCGGGGATTTGAACCCCCGACCTCTCGATTGACAGTTCAGAGCGCCAACCACTAGACTATACAGCACGATAAGCGCTAGAGTTTCTCGCACCCCCGGAAGGGAGAAATCCGATAGGGTGGAAGGGAAGGCTGTGGAAAGGGTCGGGGATACGTGGCTGGAGTCTCTGATGGGGCGTCATGATAGGAGGGAAGGAAGGCGAGAGGTTAATGTAAACGTCAGGAGAATAATGGGAGAAGGAAATGCGATCTGAGGAGGAGGGGTCGAAGACGATGGCAATGCGATGAGACAAAGAGGGTTGAGAAGAAAAGAACGCGAGGGACACCGAGAGACACAGAGACAGTCAGACAGAAATACAGAGAGATAGATACAAAGAGAGACAGAGAGACAGAAAGTGAAAGATAGAGCGAGACAAAGACAGAGACAGAGAGGAAGTCAGAGAGACAGAGACAGAGAGAAAGATATAGAGAGGGAAAGAGATAGACAGATACGTGAATAGATAGATAGAGATACATAAACAGAGATAGAAAGAGAAAGAGAAAGAGAGAGCGAGACATATATACAGGGATAGTGAGAGAGACAGAGGCAGAGAGATAGAGAGAGAGACAGAGAGATATATATAGAGAGACAGAGTGACAGAAAGAGAGGCAAAGAGAGAGAGACAGAGACAGAGAGACAGAGACAGAGACAGAGGGAGGGAGGAATGAGAACTTCTTCCTCCAGCTGGAACTCTACCTCTTCATCTTCGCAATCCATTCTTCGCCCTTAACCGAAAACTTCCCTCTTCCAATCTGTTTACGGTTCCTAATGTTTCCTTCTGCTCGGCCTCAGTACACACTTCTGAAGTCTCTAAGGAGGGCATCTCTATCGAATTACAGTTGTATTGTAAATAAAAATGTTTGTGTATAATACGGCGTATGCAGTGGCGTAGCTAGGGGGGGGCAGGGGGGGACATGTGTCCCCGGGCGCCAAGGGAAGGGGGCGCCAAAATGAGGGTTAAGATAAATTATTTTACTCTTAATTTTGATGCAGTTTTAACTAATTTATCACAAATGAATGCATAAGATTTAATTTTAGCGCCCCAAATATATCAAATTATATCCTCATTACTTACAAATAAGTTCTTAGGTATGATTTTGGCGCCCCATTGAGCACTAAGGGGAAACATGCATGTACTGTCTGTATTTTCATATTTTATTTCATTAAAAAAAATTAAAATTGCCATTCGATTATGTGGAAAATGTGAAATAGTAAACGGGGGGGGGGGGGAGGGGCGCCAAATTCATAGTTCGTCCCTGGGCGCAAAATATCCTAGCTACGCCACTGGGCGTATGGTGTTTGGAAAAGGAGTGCGGAGAGAGAAAACGAGAGAGTGTGTGTGTTTGCGTGTGAGTGAGAGTGTGTGTTTGAGAAAGAGAGAGTGTGAAAGTAAGCGAGGGAGAAAGCGAGAGAGAAGGGGGAGGGTAAGAGGGAAAGAGGAGGAATGGGTCGAGGAGTGCTCTCTGCTTTAAATGGAAGACTTGATAGCGATTGCAAGTGGTGCGCTCTTGGCGACTGTACCTGAGACTCCTCTATCATCCCTCTGACTCCTCTATCATCCCTCATACTCCGCTATCACCCCTCAGACTTCTCTATTATCTCTCAGACGACTCTATCACCCCCAGACTCCTCTATCACCCCTCAGACTTCTCTTTTATCCCTCAGACTCCTCTATCATCCCTCAGACTCCTCTGTTACTCCTCAGACTCCTCTATCATCTCTCAGGCTCCTCTATCACCCCTCAGGCTTTTCACTCCTGATTAAAATCTTTCCTCTTTTAAACAATTCATGATCAGATCCATATTGTCCTCCGCCTTTCAATCCTTCTCGTTCCGGTCAGAAACCGTCTCAGCAGTTTCTGCCTCCTCCTCCTCCTCCTCGTCCTCGTCCTCCTCGTCCTCGTCCTCCTCCTCGTCCTCCTCGTCCTCCTCCTCTTCGTCCTCATCGTCCTCGTCCTCCTCGTCCTACTCGTCCTCCTCGTCCTACTCGTCCTCCTCGTCCTCCTTCTCGTCCTCCTCCTCGTTCTCCTCGTCCTCGTCCTCGTCCTCGTCCTCCTCGTCCTCGTCCTCCTCGTCCTCGTCCTCCTCGCCCTCGTCCTCCTCTTCGTCCTCCTCGTCGTCCTCCTCGTCCTCGTCCTCCTCGTCCTCCTCCTCGTCCTCCTCCTCCTCCTCGTCCTCTCGCTGGTCTATCTGGCAAACGGTCTTGGATCTTTACTCGAGATCTCTGGACAACCTGTCTGACACGACGCAGCAACGCTCGTGAATAAACTGGTTCCCTGCGCTTAGTTTCTAAGTTAGCGCATCGAAAATTTCGAGTTTTACGATTACGATTTTGCTGTTGGAAACTCGTCGCTCTAAACTGAAAACCTACCTCTTCCATTATCTACCTATGACTCCTAATGGATCCCCGGCGTCAAATGTGTACTTTTGAACTTTGTTAGGAGGGCAATTGTATTGATTGTTTTGTATTGTACTTTTTAGTATAGTATAGTATGCTATAGTATAGTATAGCACAGTATTGTATGCTATAGGATAGTACAGTATAGTGCAATATAATAGTATGATAGTAGAGTATTTTATGGTACAGTATAGTATAATAGTATAGTACAGTATTTTATGGTATAGCATAGTATGGTATGGTATAGTATAGTATAGTATAGTATAGTATAGTATAGTATAGTATAGTATAGTATAGTATAGTATAGTATAGTATAGTATAGTATAGTAATTGTAATTTTGTAATTGTAATTGTAACCGAAAACTTATATAGCGCCACTCAAATCAGCGGCGCTTTCAACCCGCATCAATGCCGGCACCGGCAAAAAGGAAAGTTTTCAGGCGTCTACGAAACTGGAGAGGGGAGAGGGCAAGAAGCTCTTGGCGGAGAAACAAGGGGAGACAGTTCCAAGCAGAGGGGCCAACATAGGCGAAACTTCTGGATTGTGCCGTGGAAGATCGCATGCGAGGGACAACCATAAGGCCGCGAGCCGAAGATCGCAAGGAAGCCCTCGCAGGCAAGGAAGAAACTGGGATGCAAAAATTCATTAGGTAAGACGGAGCAGAGGCAGTAAGGCAGTTGCGCATGAGAGTGAGGGTTATAAACTGAATTCGCTGTTGAGCAGGGAGCCAGTGGAGAGAATCACGGATAAAGGCAGAAATGTGGGCAAACTTAGGAATGTCACCTATAAGCCGAGCAGCAGCATTAAGGATAGTCTGGAGTTTGTGCATATTGGAGGATGAAAGGCCAATGTACACAGCATTGCCAAAGTCTACCCTAGTGCAGATCAGAGCATGGACCAGAGTAGTAACAGCATGAAATGAAAGAGACTTGCGGATGGAACGGAGCTGGCGTAGATGATAAAAGCAAGATCTGGATACAAGGTTAACTTGATCAGTAAAGGAGAGGGTAGGGTCAAGGACAATCCCCAAGTCACGAACAGAGCAGGAGAATTGAATGAGGGGAAACCTAAGATGTAGAGATTCAAAATCAATCTTGCTGAGTTGGAGGCGACCACCGAGCCAGATAAACTGAGTCTTGTCGGGGTTCAGCCGCAAGCGATTAGAGGAAAGCCAAGAATCCAGAGCAGAGGCTGCTGCTAAGATGCGTTCGACCATTTGGACAGCAGAAGAGGCTGGACCATGAATTAGAGACTGGGTGTCATCAGCATACTGATGAGACGAAACCCCATACTGCTGGAAAATCCCCCCAAGGTCAGAAGTGTATAGGATAAAGAGCAGAGGAGCAAGAACAGAGCCTTGGGGGAGACCATAGGAGGTAGTGACCCAAGGAGTACGTTGTGATCCAAAGACCACAGATATATAGTATAGTATAGTATAGTATAGTATAGTATAGTATAGTATAGTATAGTATAGTATGGTATTGTATAGTTTTGTATTGAATGACATGGTATGGCATAGTGATGTACGGGCGGACGAATGCAGAAAAGAAAGGGAGGAAGGAAGACAAGAAACAGACAAACAGAAAGACAGACAGAGACAGAGACAGAGAGACAGAGACAGAGAGACCATTATGTGGATGTTAAGAGAAGGTCAGCAGGAGCAAAGAAGAAAGTGGAGGAGGATAAGAATCCTCAAAGTGGATGAGGCTAAAGTAGGGGAGGGGATGAAGATGAAGCCAGACGCAAAAGTTTACGACGAGAGCGATAAAAGATGTATTAATTCCTCTTCGTCGACCAGCCTCCGTATCAGCCACTTGCACAGACCATTCAGAAGAGATGCTGGAAATGGAAGGATGCCTGAGCGGGGAGATAGGGACGAGAGAGGGTGACCGGTTAACGCCAATCGGAACCCTGGCAGGGTGGTCAGACCGTGGGAATTCAATTAGCCCAGACGAAGAGTGGACTGTAATGGACAATTAGGATAAGAGTATTTACGTAGAGCCCAATGGGTGTAACTGTAGAGGCGCTAAAGAGGCGTGGTTGGACTGGGAGTGCTCCTGAGTAAGCAATCTTGAAGGGGTGCTATATAAATCTGCTTTAATAATAATAATAATAATAATAATAATAATAATAATAATAATAATAATAATAATAATAATAATAATAATAATAATAATAATAACCTAGCAGAACCTAGACATGAATTCTCGGATTATGATAATAATAATAATAATAATAATAATAATAATAATAATAATAATAATAATTAATAATAATAATAATAATAATAATAATAATAATAATAATAATAATAATAATAATAATAATAACAACAACAGCAGCAGCAGCAGAAGAAGAAGCAGCAGCAGCAGCAGCAGCAGCAGTAGTAATAATAATAATAATTATTATTATTATAATTAGGCAGTTTTCTGAACTATCCGGTCAGTTTCGGAGTTATCAGACTTAAAGCCAACTAGCTCATGCGCAAAAGGTAATAACTAACCACGCGGGTGCTCTGCTTATATTGAATTGGTTATCTCACTTTTAAGGGTGTCTAATGAAGACGTTCTGACAAATTGTCATTTGTGTCATGTGCTCATATAGGTTCAATTGACAACTTTTCGAAGGTGTCTAAAGTGAGCGTTGTAACCAACGTGGACGGATGAATCCAGAGTTTAATGACATTTTATGGCTACAATGAAACTCTAACCAATCGGGTAGCGTATCCGACATAATACCATCTGTTGATGCCGTTTCAAAAGTGTCTAAATCGAGTGCTCCATCCGATCGGCTACCGTGAATTGTATTCTATTTGGACATTTATAAAGCCTTTGTCTGACCCTTTTGTCCTGGTCTTTTCTCAGATCCTCGTCTTCCTCAGTCCGTACGACGCACCCAGGAAATCTAACTCAAATCCTATGACGCTACTTTAAAGTTTAACGCATGGCACCAGCGTATTCGTGAGGTCAAATTAAGTTCAGAGTGATCAATTGGCGTGTCCCGTGCCTATATAGCATCTGTTGACTCCGTTTTAAAGGTGTCTATGGAGAGCGCTCTAAATTTTCGTGTACCATGGCCTATGTCTACATAGAATCCATTAATTTTCAGTTTTAAAGGTGTCTAAAAGGAGCGATCTTCACCATTTGCTTTACACTTATTATTTCAAAGTTGAACGTCGTCTTGTGACATCAAAGGCCGTTGACAACAATTTAAAAATGTATACAATGTAAAGAAAACAAGAAACTTATTGCGTCCGAAAGAAACGATTAAAAACAGAGCATTACAATGTCATTAATATTCAAAACCGATACAGGTGGCAGTAACTATGATATACATATTTTGATAAAATGGTTTGAGGCAAATTGAACAATATTCCTCAGTAACTGTCCCACACTAAAATAATAAAAGCATAAAAACTTCGGCCACAAATGCACAATTAATTTTGTGTAATTCTAATCATAGTTATAATCATTGTTAAGATATTACAGAATCTTCTATTTTGTAATTCTTAAACAATTGTTATTTATTATTCCCGGTAGAATCGCAGTTACCATAGCTTTTTTATTATTAATCCGCAGTTCAACGTCGCCTTATGACATCAATGGCCGTTGACGACAAATCAGAAATGCAATTGACAGAAAACGATAAACTTATAGTGTCCGAATGACACCATTTAAAGGTGTCAAACATAAACTTACAATATCAATAATGTCACATCATTTAAAGCAATATATGTAATGTTATTTATAATTTACATAGCTGTAAAATGTTTTGATGCAAATTAAAAAGCACTTCGCAACTATTGTCATTCGCAAGAAATATTTAAACAACTTCAGATGCACAGTACATATAATTATAATTATGACATTATATTCTTATTTTATTTTTGAAATGTTTAATTGATCATTTCTTATTCCTCAGTTCAATGAGATCTTATGGCAATATCTACCACTACAATCATAATATCATGAATGAATCGCAGTTACCATAGCTTACGTTGTCCCGTGTCCTATATAGCTTCAGTGAGCAGCGTTTTACAGGTGTCTAAATGGAAAGCTCCAGCCAACTGACTACCTTGTCTGATACCTATATAGTATCAGTTGCAAAGGGGTTAAAGGTGTCTAATCAGAGCACCCTAACAGTTGCCAACAATATTGCATGCGTAAATACCATTGATTAATAATAATTATTACCCACTTTAAATGTGTCTACATGAACGCCTGAACACTGAGCTATCATGTCCATGCTTTATAATAAAATTATTATTATAGCATCAGTTAACAACGTTTTAAAGGTGTTCAAAGAGAACGTTCTTGTATGAAATTGGTAGAGTGAAAAACCCAGTTTGCGTTTCCACAACTGTAGCAGAGACGGGAAGAGTTGTTAATAATTATTTTTTATGATAAATATATGCATATCATTATTAATGATTATATTTATGATAAATATATAATTATATATATCTTTATTGATAATTATTTTTATGATAAATATAAATATATATCATTATTAATAATGATAAGATTAATAATTATTATTAATTATTAATAATAATTTTTCATTATAAAAGCTATCGGACGATTCTGCTGCTAAGCAGGTTGTAATGTCAAATGCTCGCATCTAGTTAGACCATGCAATGCGAGTTGCCGGCACACACACACACGCACGCACGCACGCACGCACGCACACACACTTATGTACCTTTTTTTTAGCAGTCCCTTAAGCTAGCCCTGAGGCAGCCATGGGTATGAAGTGTTAGCGACTTCATTTTCTTAGCCTCGGCATATGACGGCGGGTGGCCAGTCTTCTCCGTCACCGTCTCATCTTCCCACCGACAGTGTATACGGTCAGTGTACTCAACATAGCTGAGTTGGCTGTGGCTAGGATATATTTATGTATCTAGCTGTGCAGAAAAAGTATGTATGGGATTAACGAGAAGGCGTTATTTAAAATATTTGGAGATGCCGGGTCTCGAACCCGGGGCCTTTCGCATGCAAAGCGAACGCTCTACCGCTGAGCTACATCCCCTGAACGTAGGGTGCCTGCTGTTAACTCACTATAAATAGACCAGTATTTATGGCCGCTCTGAAAGCGCATTCAGGCCGCAATTCTTTTATTCCCATAGGATTTTAACAGAACATGCTAAGGAAAATTCTCTCTCTCTCTCTCTCTCTCTCTCTCTCTCTCTCTCTCTCTCTCTCTCTCTCTCTCTCTCTCTCTCTCTCTCTCTCTCTCTCTCTCTCTCTCTCTCTCTCTCTCTCTCTCTCTCTCTCTCTCTCTCTCTCTCTCTCTCTCTCTCTCTCTCTCTCTATATATATATATATATATATATATATATATATATATATCGATTCCAAACCGTTGTCAATGGTGGCATTAGGCCTATATAGGACTATGGGACCATTGCACAGAGTCAAGACCATAGCTTGTATCGTCTTGAATCTGTCGCGAAGAAATTTTTTGAACAGTACTCAATGTGTCTAAAGAACGCTCTCTTGTAACAAATTGGCTACAGTGGAAAATTTAACTCTGCTTTTAAACGACTGTGACAGAGACTGGTGCAGTTGCCGTTGGGATGATATGCGTGGTATCCGCAGATATATGATACATATCTCTATTAATTATTATGGTAAAAGTATTGCATGTGTCTGCTGCTAAGGAGATTGGAGTGTCATGTGCTCGTGTCTGGGGATACATACCATGCAATGTGAATTGCAGGCATAACTTAAAAAGTCTGGAGATGCCGGGTCTCGAACCCGGGGCCTTTCGCATGCAAAGCGAACGCTCTACCGCTGAGCTACATCCCCGCTCGGTGTCATACTCACTCTGAGAGCCATTTATAGATACTTCGCTGTCCTCCGATGGGATATTCACCTGATATGCTTTAATTTACCATATTATGCTGCATTGTATTTGTCACCCAGTGCAGCGTCTACCCTTGTTCACGCCTTTGAGCATCGACTATTATGTGGGAAGAGCATTGGCTGTCATGCGTGAAGGCTGGATGTCAGTCAGGCGTAGCGCTCGCACATTGGCTGTCATGCGTGTATAGCAATGGCTGTCAGCTATCGCATTTCGCGACCACGCTTTTTCAACGTACTGTGATTGCTGGATATATATATATATATATATATATATATATATATGTATATGTATATGTATATATATATATATATATATATATATATATATATATATATATATATATATATATATATGTATATATATATATGTATATATATATGTATATATATATATATATACAGTTATACCTTTGAAGGGAGCATTGATTGGTGGATGTTTTGTGCGTTTGATAACGGCGCTATAGAAGTTGGCTATGGATTAGATTAACTCAGCTAAAATTAGATTAGCTTAGCTTCACCTAGGTTAGATTAGATTAAATTAATTTAGATCACATTAGATTAGTTTAGATTAGGTTAAATAGGATTATATTTAATTAACCCAACTTAGATCAGATTAGTGTACATAACCTTAGCTTAGGTTAGCTTAGTTTAGCTTGACTTGGTTTATCTTAGTTTAGTGTCCCGGAGAAAAAGTCCAGCGGAAAAATGTTCCAAATAACAGTTCATTGTAATTACAGACTGATTGGGTAGTTACTGTTTAACGTTCTTCCAATCTTCCACTGCGTCGTTGCTTCTACGCAAAGCATTCAATACGCAATCATATAATCTTATAATTTCCATTGTGTGATACGATTTGTTTGAGCGCTATTTAGACACCTTCAAAACAGCTTTTACAGATGCTATATAAAATTGCGACAAATAGGCGAATGTGTACAGAGTTCTCGTTCGACACCCTTAAAAGACGTATCCCTGTGCTATATAAATTTGGAAAACGGTTGCACATTAGATATCTTGAAATTATCCTAACGCGAAGAATAAGGGTTTGATCTTCCTCCTATAGACCTATAATATGGTTACAGATAGGGACCTTCAACGAGTCCTTTACTCACGTTTGCTGAGCGCCATCCCTTATTCCTTAATCATTGGACAGTGGCGCTTAATAAATGCGAAGTAATAAACATTCAGAAACGGATTGTAGTTCTTGGAGAAACAATTCTGGTGCTTCCATTTCGTGCTCTAAAATTCTCTTCGAATTGTTTTTAACTAGAATCAAATCAAATCGTAATCGCTAAATCCAAATTTCTAAAGCGCTACTCTAAAGCTAGGCGTATTCATGCCGCACGGGTGCTGCGTCATATCAGAGGGGTTGTCCGCAGATCGATGTCCAGTGAAGGTCCTAGTCTTGCTAGAGAGACCAGAGAGAGGAGGCAGTGGAGCTGCTAAGGCGGGCTTCTTTGAGTACAACACAGCTTGGAAGGTGGAGGATTGGAAGGAATTGGGTAGAAATGCTTGACTTCAGTTTGGGGTGGAAAGCCCGTTGGGTGATGAGTAGAGCAGACTGAGGCAGATGAATAGCAACCAACTGGGCTGGATGTCTGGCTGTTTGTCTCTCTCCCTGTCTCTCTCTCTCTGTGTTTCTGCCTAGATGTTTAATTATTTATGTTTGTTTGTGTCTCTCCCTGCCTTTGTCTCTGCAGTTCTCTGCTTCTTCTTATCTCTCCCTCTGCGTCTGTCTTCGTCCCTCTCCGCTTCTACTCCTAGTTCTGTCGTTCTCTCTGCCTCTCTGTCTCATCCTTTTCCATCTATGCGTCTGTTTGTCTGTACGACCGTGTCTGACTGCCTTTCGCTGTTTTACATACAAATAAATACAGGTTTGTTTACAGAAAAACAGAGACAGACAGACAGAGACAGAGACAGGGATAGAGACAGAGAGACACACGCACTTGATTTATACATAACATGTTTACACATTGTGTTCACTGTGTGATATATACATATACATATATACAAAGATGTATGCATATACATACATCTCTGCCGTTTTCATATACAAATATACGCCTGTATAATTAATGATTGACAGGTGTTGCAGCTCAGAGGGAAATGGGTGCAGCATGGGAAGCTACCCTGGGAGATGTCATGGTTTCAAGGCAGTCACCCATCTAGGTCTAGCCAAGGATTCATCAGTGTCCCAGACCACTGATCCACTTGACTTGAACTGTTGTAGGAGTTGTTATCTGTCCGCTTCGTAAGACTCAAATAATTAAAACACCTGCAGATCTGCTGTTGATTTTATATACGGCAAATGTAGAGCTTTAAAAAGGTGCGCAAAGAATTGCTTTTAGCAGTTGTTTCCTGTGTCTGACAACGTCTTGACCGTTGACATCGACCTCGTGTAGCCAATGATTTTATTGAAACTTGAGTACGGATGGATGGCAACAAAGGCTGTTGACGTTGTAACTGTCCTTACATGTATATTGGATGTCTTGGTGAGCGGGAAGCCAGTGAAGGAGTCTCGGATGTAGGAAGAGATATGGGCAAACTTCATGACGTGGCAAGTAGCATTAAGTATGGAGTGAAGCTTAGATCAGTGGTTCCCAAACCGTGGCCCGCGGGCCAAAAGTGGCCCGCCAATCCTTTGAATGTGGCCCGCGACAGTCACTCACAAATTTTGAAAAAAAATTAAATTACCTTGTTTTCTTGATTTTCGATTTAAGTTAAGTTAAGTTCTTTTTTTCTATTATTTTGTTTTAATCTTAGTTCACTTTTCGTCAAGCTCTATGCAGCGTATTTACACTTCCGTTGAAAAAGACGTGTGTTTTCATTCTTGATTATTGACAATTTCATTTTAATATTTTAAATTTAAACTTTAAATAAAATATTTTAAGTTTGGGTTAAAAAGGATGAGTTCAAATTTAAGTGACAGGATGAAACGAAAACTTGAGGAAAGCTCGAACCTCTCTTGTCGGGAATTTAATGACGATTGGAAAGATAGGTATATGTTTGTTCTTGGACGTAGTGGAAAACCAACCTGTTTAGTATGCGGATTTTGTGTGTCTGTTCTAAAAAATACAACATGGAAAGACACTACAACAGTACACATCCCGATTTGACCAATAAATATCCATTGGGCTCTGATATCAGATCAGAATTCATTGCCAGAAAAGAGATTGGCGTTAGCAGCCAGCAATCAATGTTTTTAAAATTACAAGATCAAAATAAAAGCGCACTTGTTGCATCTTACGAAGTTGCTTTGCTCCTGGCAAAGAAAAAAAACCTTTCACTGATGGCGAAGAAGTTATTAAACCGGTTCTGGAAATTGCAGCCAAAATGCTTGGTGACAAGAAAATAGAAACAAAATTCAAAGAAATTCCACTGTCAAATAATACAATAACAAGACGCATAGAAGAACTTGGAGCAAACGTCATTGAACAGGTTGTTTTTCAAGCCAAAAACTGTGCATTTTTCTCATTGGCAATGGATGAGTCCAACGACATTTGTGATTCTGCACAAGTATCCATATTCATCCGGGCTGTTAGTAAGTCGTTTGATATAATTGAAGAACTGCTTATTCAGAATTAAAATGAATGCATTGCTGGAACTTCTGCATTTAAAATTTAATTAACACAAATTTGAGATTTGATTTCAATTTTACCGATATTAACAATTTTGCATTTTGAAATTTAACAATGTTCAAACGATATCTTCAATTATTGCCTTAACATTGATCTGATATGAAAGTATCTGAGTTACCCTTGCACCAAGCAGTATGCATCTTATTATACTTCCGCTGAAAAACGTGTGTTTTATCAGATTGCATTGTTGTAAATTGGCACTGACAATATGCCAAAAACATGTTCCATTCGATGTCAGATGTTACCAAATGCTGCGCATGGGGAAACTTACGACGCTTCCCCAGAGACCACTATTTGCTGGCGCTCCAGCGCACGCATTCGTCCACAATGAAAGCAACTGAGGACGGCTCTTAAGATCTCTGTGGCCCGCCATGATATTTTAAAAGTAAGACTTTGCCCTCCATCAAAAGAGCTTGGGAACCACTGGTCTAAGAGCAGTTCTTTACACACCACTGTAAAGTTTAAAGTCTAATCATATTATAATGTGCCTTATGTCGAACATTAATCAAATCCGTCCTACTAGCATTAGTTATATGGCGAGTGAAAATCTTTAAAAGGGTGTGTAAAGAATTGCTCTTAAAGGTAGGTTGCTTAGTTTAAATAAACCCCCATATCGTGCCAGCAGTAAGTCACTCCTCAAATCACTCCACTGGCTACCTGTCAAAGAAAGGATCATCTACAAAATTCCATCATTACCTATAACTGCATCACAGCAAAAACTCCCTCATACATCTCTCCGACCTTCTTCACAACCACATGCCCTCTAAAACCATGCGGTCATCTGGAACCAGACCCCTTGTCCTTCATCGTTGTCGCACTACAACTGTATCACAACCTTTCATCTCATCCGCCCCTCGAATCTGGAACAACTAACCCTCCAACATCACGATCTCTACGACTCTCACCACCTTTAAGAAAAATCTAAGGACTGAACTTTACACAAAAGCCTATCTCGAATATCTCCCTGCTCCAGCTGAATTGACTTCTTGTAATTTCCAGATAAAAAGCTTTGTACATTTTCGAGCGAAGCATAGGACGAAAGAAACACGTAACCAACGGCTATTTGTTTATTTATGACCATAATGATGAGCTTAACAGAGGTGTTCTATTTCAACGCTACGACATGTGTTGGAAAAGGTGTTTAAACTGTAAGGCGTAATCTTTATCTTCTGCTTTCCATTCGCAGTCTTCTAAGGAGGATTTTGTTGCGAAATTCGTTTGAACTCGACGAACTTGTTCCTCTACCACTTCCTCCCTCTTTCACCTCCTCCGGGTCCTCTTCCTCGTCCTCCTCCACCCCTTCGTCCTCCTCTTTTCCTTCTCTTTCTCTTACTTCTTCTCCTCTTTCTCCTCTTTCTCCAACTCATCCACTGCTTCCTCCTCTACTCCTATTCTTCCTCCTCTTCTTTTCCTCCTCCTTCTCTTCCCTCCTCCTCTCATCCTCCTCCTTCTGGTCCGCTTATAGGCGTTGAGGAGCGGGAGGGATGGCGTTGTTAGTTATGATATATGTCGGATATCTGAACGGCGAGAAACAAGGCACGCAGACGGGAAGGATATCAGATGATGGTCTATATCGGCGGAGACGTATCGGCAACACTGGCCAACCAACCCACCCACCCCCTGCTTGCCCTGACCTTTTTCCTTGTCTGCCTCCCCTCCCATGACCTTCTCCTTGTCTGTCTTTGCCTCTCCATCTGTCTTTGTATATGTCTCTATTTAGTGTTCAGCAGGACATTTATATATATATATATATATATATATATATATATATATATATATATATATATATATATATATATATATATATATACATGTATAATATTATTATTATGTATTCGTTTGTATGATGTATATTTTTTCTATATCCATAAGATGCTAATTATTATATGAGGAGGAAAAAGCTTGCCTGTTTTTCGGTTTGTGTATGTATGTATGTCTGTCTGTCTGTCTGTCTGTCTGTCTGTCTATGTGCCTGTCTATCTGTTTTTGTATGTGTCTGTCTTTCTATCTGTCTGTGTATCTGTTTTCGAGGCTACGTCTGTGTGTTTTTGTTTGATTCGCTACATCTTATCCGCCGTTGAGTGTTAGTTTTCGTTTCTCATAGCAACGTTAAGCGTACGTCGCTGAGTTTCATTAACTCCTCTTGCGTGTCACTGTCCGTACGTCTGCTTATCCCTGTGTCTGTTTCTTTCTCTCAGAGGTCAACGATAGGACGCACTATAAAACCGGCGGAGGAATCGCGCAACCGTTGAGGATTGCTGCGGTCGAGGTAAGATTCCTACGCGGTCGAAGAACATTCTTAAGATCCCTCTACACTGGACGAAGCGTTGTGGCGATTGCTAGCATTGTGAACGTAGCCTTAGGACACTCCGCCACTGACCGTTGACTGGTAGTGCCAGTCGGAAGCTTAGATAAAGGAGGAGGGCGACGCTAGTCATCTTTGTGTGCGTCAGGCTTCCCTATCTTTCAACCTCTGGGCTTTCCACTTAGAACTAAAGCCTCACCTTTAAAAGAACTCCTACTCTGACTCATCTGATCATCCGCCTTTCAATTCTTCTCGAAATAAACGACACCCGCCTTATAGCAGCTGCTCTGCCTCCTCTTTTGATCTGGACCCCTCGAAACCGGACTCGGACCTCCTTTTGACAACCCTCTGGAAACCCCTCTGACTTAACGCAGCGCTCGTAAATAAGCTGCTGCCCTGCGCTTGGTTTTCGAATGGCGCTTTAGATGTTTGGCGCTACACTGGCTTCCTGTTGCTGAGCGCATTGCTGTTGAGAATGTGGAGATATGCAGGTGCCAGCGCACGTCAACTAGGATCCATCTCGTGTGTTGGACCGTCCTACTGAAGCAGTCTGCCATCTAGTGGTCGGCGCGTTGGACACATACATGTACACCTTATATCGCATATATACGAGTAACTTAATATAGTGCGAGATACTCTACACTGAAACAGTCTGCCACAACACTTACATAGGCTACTGTTGCCTTTGACCGTTTCTAGATGTCTGTTAGATGGTTATCCAACGGAACAGCGCTCTTGTGCGTTACTAAAAATGTGCTATATTAAGTGCTAATAAGCGACGCAGTTACTATTACAATTACAATACATACATGAATAAATACATACTTACATACAAACATACATGCACATATATACATAGATACATAAGCATATACATACATATGTCGACTTCACCTTAGTTTTGAACGTCTGCACCTAACTGGACACACACACCAACACACCCACTCACGCAAACGGACACACACACACACACACACACACACACACACACACACACACACACACACACACACACACACACACACACACACACACACACACACACACACACACACACACACACACACACACACACACACACACACACACACACACACACACACACACACACACACACACACACACACACACACACACACACACACACACACACACACACACACACACACACACACACACACACGCCGTGTTGTGTCTTAAGTAAATCAGTCAATGCCAGAATCTCTTTTTTGATAACTTTACAACGTATTCTCTTTATCATTCGCTAGATGGTGCAATAGAAATGTGTACTGCACACGTGTTTTGCTTTCTGTGATGTTCGCCAGAGGGATCCATTTTTCTCGAAGCAGTTGACGCCAAGCGGTGACAGCTTCTCCGGATATCTGGTGGATGTGGTAGAGGAGATCTCACGAACAGTACCGTTCCAGTTCGAATGGGTGGTGGTGGACAAGGACGAGGCAGATAGTAGGAAGAGGAAGAACGGAAACAGTTGGGCGGAGCTTACCGGAAAGCTTTTGAACGGCGTAATTATCTTTTCTTTCAATTCGCCTCACTTTTTTATGACAATTCTTTCTGATAGAATTTTACGAAAAATCGAGTATTAATTTTTATTATTAATAATCCATACGAAAGATTATACATAGTTTAGTTCAGCTGGCGTGGTAAAGTTAACAGACTAACCTCTTTTCTTCAAAGTTAGTGAGAATCGCAGGGTCTTTTTGCGCCTAATAGCCTAAATAAGTTATATCGGAGAATGTTAGACACCTTTCTAAAGAGAACTAAGTTTACTATAACATCGAACGCCTAAATTATTATTTTAGTTGATAGTATAATGGCGCCGTTAAATACACGTTTCAAAAACCTAAATTATTGATCAATTATAATTAATAATGAATAATGAATATTAATGATTAACTCTGGTAGTGTCAGTCCCAAGCCCAGAAAAAGAGGGAAGGCGATACTAGTGATCTTTTTCACGACACACCGTCGTAAAACTGCAACTAACCAACTAGAATTTATTTATTTATTTATTCCGGATATTTCTATAGCGCCTCTCGAAGTCTACTACTACTCAGAGGCGCTCCCGACTACAGCATTATAATAATATAATATAATATTCGTTTAATATCTTCAAACTGACAATAACGCAGTATGATTACAAATCAGTATGAACGGATGATCACAAGTTATTACAGGAGTCGAATTTAACTGTACATGGCAGCCATGCAAGGCGCCCATCACGTCCTACATCTCATTTTAACAAACGCGCCATCTCGCGAATGTAAGGCTGAGTGGACCTAAATTTGGGAGGGTTGCGGGAAGCGATTCCGCTACCGCTTGCTCTTCACGCCAGTGATGTTACCACTACTCTATGGACCCCCTATGGTATACTGTCAGTGATGGGCAATAGTTAACTAAAAAGTTGCTAACTTTTAGTTTAACTAAAAAAATTTAGTTAAGGATGAAGTTTAACTAAAATAAAATAGTTTAGTTAAAACCATAGTTTAACTAAAACATTTTAGTTGCTAACTAAAAAGTTTAACTAAAAAAATCAGCAATATGCAACTATTTTTCCACAATGAATATTGAACACTGTTAACAAAACACATTTTAACACTGCATGGTTTTAGCATTAACAGCCTGTGTTTTCAAATTCATACACTACTTACAATACCCCTTAACTGTATGCTAGAACAGTACACATTGCATAGTTTGAAGGTGAAATTAGCATTGACGCTCTGCATTATTACAGTTCACTTAACCTCTGGTATTGTGAAAATGTTTGTCGTAAAAAGTTGGAAAAAAGTTGGAAAAAGTTTAACTACTTTTTTTAGTTTAGTTAACTAATTTTCAAAATCAGTTGCCAACTTTAGTTAAACTATTTTATTTTAGTTGGAAAATAGTTTTAGTTTAACTAAGAAAAAATAGTTTAGTGCCCATCACTGTATACTGTGTCGGAGTTTTCACGCCGAAGCGCCACGAGCAATCACGAGTGAAGGACTTGCCCGAGTTCCGTACGCAGCGGCTAGAGTGGGATTCGAACCTGCAACCCTCCGGTCACAAGGCGCCGAACTTACCACTGAGCCACCACGCCCCATATATCATAATATCATGAAATTGTAAAGCTGCCTGTACTCTGGTAGTGCCAGTCCAAAACATGAAGGAGGAAGGAGGGCGACTCTAATCGTCTTTGTTACAACGCATTGTCGTTAGCCAGGAAACTACTAGACCTAGTACTAATTTATAAACTTTAATTGCGTTCCGATTGTTTAGACACCTTCTTTACGTAGCTAAATTTCGCTATAAATAGGTATTTATCGCGCCTGTATATTGAGTTCCTTCTTTAGCGTTATGCAACTGTGTACTTTTCGGTTGTTAAGCATTGGAAACTGCTACTCAATATTCGTTTAATTCAACAAATCCAGTTGACAATAACGCAACAGATAACAGAAGCACGATAACACAAGAATGGTTTTAATATAAGAATGGCGTTAAGAGGAGAGTAATAGAGGGATGTGTTAATAAATTAATTTACATCTTCGAATAAGACACGAGGAATGAAGTTACACTTATATTTAGCGGGAAGGGTGAAATTGTGAGTTCTAGGCAGTAAGTCGTATTTATTTGTCGTGGAGGAGGAAAAATACCACGAAGGACATGGTACGGTTCGCAAACATTTTTTAAAAATAAGCCAGCATCTGCAACATCAGTCATGTCAGCCAAACTTGGGATGGATGGCAGAAGGAAGCCTGTGTGCATGGTTCGATGTAACATGCGCTACAGCCTGTACCTATCATATTTGCTGACATAACCATGGGCCTATGCAGGAATATTTTAGGGGGAGAATTTATAGGGGAAAAATTTTTTTTTGGGGGGGGGGGGCAAAATGAGGTTTTTGAATAGACAAAATTTGCATAGAAAGTTTTTTTAATAATGATCAAGGACTTTACCTCAATAATGAAGTGCCTTTTCGCATTAAAAATCCTTTTGGGCTGTTGTAATAATCAAAAGATTTTATTTCTGTAAAATATTTGCAAAATCCATGGGGCCAAATGCCCACATGCACTCCCTCCGGTCGCCCATGAGTATAACCGTACCATGCTTGATGTCAGGACTTTGTCAATATGTTAATACATGCTGAGGTTGGAGCTAAGGGTTATCCACAGAACTTTAAGAGTATAAAATCATTCCGCTCTCTCCATGATCGGAGGTTGACCCCGTTTAACCCCATACGGTATCCCGTTATATGGTAGTGCCAGACCCAAGGCTGAATAAAAGAGGGGGAACGCTGATCATATCTGCTATGCTGAGAACGTCCTGAGATAACTCTCTGGATATGATCCAGTCAAACCAACGGCACAGAAGGTCGACGTTACCTGCCCTCTAAGTCACAAGATATCGTTGAGCAATTGAAACTAACTATTTGATGGCTACAAACTCACACTGATATTGGATGATAAGTACACCAGCGCCATCTCTTTCTGCTTTTCAACAGATGCTAGAATTTAAAAGAAGGATTTGAACCAGATTTGTCCACACATGCTAATCCTATATTTAGACACCTTTAAAACTGATTTCAGAGCTTTTATAAATCTTCTCAACCAACCACGGCATGTAAGTAAAAGTGGATTTGTCGCAATTTCTAGTCACATTTGTAACACCAAGCAACACCATTACATTTACAATTACTAAGCACTCAGTGAGTGATCAAAGGTGTTTTTTTCTCTGATTCCAGGTGGCAAACGTCAGCGTTCTTCCGATAGATTCCGCCAACATAACCCAATCTCGACGCTTTAGCTACACGCAACCCTTCCTCAAATCCACCCTCTCGTTACTCGCTCGAGCTCCAGAAAACCCAACGGACCATCGACCCTGGCTGCTCGAACACCTCCTCAACGCCTCTGACCATTCCAGACTTGGATTCGGCGTGACCAGTGAGGAAGTGGCCTACAATTTGAAGACCTCCAACTCATCTCTTTACAAGAAGATATGGAACGACAGGAGTCCTTCAGAGATCGTTGTTCCACTGGAAGAGGGACTGAGGAAGGTGAGACATGGAGACTTCGTCCTGATCATGGAGTCCATCGAGGCGGTCTACCACGCGTCCAGAGAACCCTGCAATCTACTAGCCCACGATCAGTTCACCCACGAAACGGGATACGTCTTCGCAGCGCGGCGGAATGTATCCCTCGTTATACTTCTGAACGACGCTCTTGAGCGACTCCGGGAAGGGGACTTCTTCGCGAATCTGTACAGGAAGTGGTGGGACACGGATGAGTGCACTCTACGACGCGATGAAACGGAGCATGACGACCGCGATCTCGACATGGAACGCATCTTCTTCACGTCGCCAATCAAGTTCTTCAAAAGCAAGGACACGCTTGACAGCACACGTTCCGGTTCATCTGTCACGGTACAATCAACCAAACCGGACGTCGATCCGGAAGACTCTGATCGAAGACCGGATGTGTTCGAGGAATTTCGTCACGGTCGACCGAACACTATCGCTGAACATACGTCGAGATCAACGGATATGGAGTGGCACCGAAAAAGCGATCGAACCACACACCCACCTCCACCACTTCCGTCGACGACAGGGGTTCCGAGTTTCCAAGTCAGGGTCCAGACTGCTGACCCAGAGTTTAACCGGAAGTCGCGACGCAGGTCGAGGCGTCCGAAGCAGACCCCAACGACGATGTCTCTCAGGACCCAATTTCCTCTATCCTGGACATCTCCACGCCGAGACTTTGAAGCACAAAGTCCCATTCCCCGGACGGAACGCACAAGGATGTCGTCCAGCCACAGCAGGTGGTCGGATGGCTCACTCAGGGACACCATTCAGAGCTCCAATCACTATATAGCGAGCAACAACGCCGCCACTCCTGTTCAGTCCAGGACGACGAAATCCAGCCGAGATTACGCAAGGAACTTCGACTGGGTCTTCGTCACGGAGCTACCGAGATCCGACGAAGAGTTCGACTACGAAAGTGATGATTATGACGACGATGTTTATCACGAACAGAGGATGACCGTCAGGGTCATCGAAACGAAGCAGAAAAACCCGATCAAGGTTTTGAATTCTAAGGACACGGACAAACCTAGCCGCAAGTCTTCTGAGAAATCGTCCTCCAGCAAAATCGAATTCTCAAGCGTACTGACTGTGTTTGTAGCTTCTGTGTTTCTGCTAATATTGAGACGTTTTCCTGTTTAAAATGAACTCAACTGTCCTGTAAAATTAACGCTCATTTGGAAGAAGTCTTTCAGAGATAGGAATAGGATTGCGTTCGGTAACCTCAGAGTTTCAAAGAAGAGTAGGGTAAAGAACAGAGCGTGTGGGAATGTTTCAAAGATTACTGGAAGACTTGAGAAGCTACGACTGAAAGGAACATCGGCAGTAATGCAAACAAGTCATCCGTGAAGTTTTGAGCAGAAGTTATACAGTAATGTATATGAGGACAGCAAGATTTTCACAAGTGTATAGATACGTCTTCTTGTATGCTGGAAGGAAGGAGTAAAAGAAGGTATTGTTCGCCTTCGAACCTGGAGAAGGGATATGAAGTCAATGTAAAGATGGCATAGGACCTATTCACCATTATGACACCATTTTAAAACCCATGTCAATGATATAAGGACTGGGTGATGTAAAATAATGTAAGTCACCGAGATTTTTCAGCGACACAGAAAAGCCACTTTTGGAAGACCAGACTATATACAAGCGCTATATCAATTCAAGTTTGCAACAGGTTTTTTGGTCCTTTTAGATGTCAATTCAGAATCTGTCAATAGTATAGTGGTTTGGATGCTGGACTGTCAATCGAGAGTTCAGGGTTTCAAATCTCCATCAGGGCAGAAACTTGATTCGAGGTTTCTGCTTCACCTGCACCTCCTAGCAAACTCAGCTACGATGGGTACACTGTCGGTGGGAAGATTAGACAATGAGGGAGAGGACTGGCCACCCGCCCTCGTATGCCGAGACTATGAAAATGAAGTCGCTAACAACCATGTCTGCCTCAGGGCTAGCTTGAGGGACGACACTTCTTCTTCTTCTTCTACGTCTAAAACTGCTCTGAAAGGCAAAGGAATTGTTCATAATTTTGCATTCTTTCGTGTTGTCCGCAGTTAGTAATTATTATGGATTCTTGGCGATGTTATCCAACATGAAACGAGAGACATTGAACATTTCAATCACACTGCATGACTGAGATTTTTAAAGACTTTTACAGTTGTGAATTTAAAGCCAACTAACCTAGAACTAGCATCATTCGCCCAACTAATGAAGAAATTTGATTAATAATTTATGTAGTGCTCAATTTTGTTTTCGTATGATCAATACACGAAACATCATTGATGGTTGCATCTACTGTTACAGATAACTTAGAATTAATCAATTAGCAATTACTTAATTAATTACAGGATTTGATGTGTTGCGTTTACGTATCCATCCATCCATCAATCCATCCATCCATCCATCCATCCATCCATCCATCCATCCATCCATCCATCCATCCATCCATCCATCCATCCATCCATCCATCCATCCATCCATCCATCCATCCATCCATCCACCCACCCACCCACCCACCCACCCACCCACCCACCCATCCATCCATCCATCCATCCATCCATCCATCCATCCATCCATCCATAGAACACTAAGATTGCGAGCATAACATGCGACTTTGACTGCAAGATCTCGTGTAATGATAATTTATTTCCAGGTTCAGAGAAAAATACCTGTGAACATTTGCAGGTAACAATTTCCATTGAAATCTAAGCATATTCAAGCAAATCTGTAGTTTAATAATCAGGTCAAATGGCAGTATTCCTAGACTGACAAACAAGAGCTGAGTACTGTCTCCATAAGTGAGTTTATAAATGTTGCGAAAATTGCGCTTTTATAGAACTAATATTCTGAATCGAATTTGATTAAAAAAAGTTGCTTCTACTCGTTCTTATATGAAGAGTTTAATATTTTAAAAAGGTGTGCAAGGGATCTATTTAATTTAATGACATCTAGCAGCATGGAAAGATTAAGGAGTAATACAACGTATTTAGTACATTTCGGGTATACAGGACATAAATAATATGAGATATTATGTCAAAATTCGTTTCATGTAGGCCTATGTAGCACCTTTAATTCACGTATACTTTGCTAATAAACCAAACTTAGATTCGAGTATATTATAGCCATTGCTATATTTTAAAAGAGAAATATATTTGATTTGATTTTACTTGATTAGCTACTGACATAGTTTAATGTGCGTGCTGTTTGTGCTATTATGAATGAGTGATGTATAACATAGTGTATATGGCCGATGTAGCCACAAGATATCGTTAAATTCAAACAGGTTACAGCAAGTCCGTTATACACCTTTTAAAAACAGTCCACCTGTCCTATTAGAATCATCAGACACTAACGTTATTTAACTGCTTCCGAACTCTTCGCCATTACAAGTCCGTGCCATCAGCTCCAAATAGTGCCAGTCCAAAGCTCGGAAGAGGGTTGAGGAGGACAAGATGTGGCTATACACTGGAAATTACTACAAGCGTTAACTCCCACTACCTTTTCTCATGATGTCAGTCTGAACTGTGGATAAAGCTGTTTTCTGCTGCGAATTACAACGTAGCATGGGCGGGAAAGGTTGCGGGTCTCTGTTCAAGGACATTCGTCGTATAATAATTATCATCATCGTCGTCGTTATCATTATGATCTTCGCTTTCTTTGTAACTACAAAGCGTCGTTAAACAGCAACTAACCGAACATAAAATAATGTAAATTAAGTTGGACGTAAACGACCATTTTCAGCCACAAATGGAAACTGGAATACAATCAGAGCTTGGTGATCTAACGCTACATACTCGAATATCTCCTTAAACACCTCTAAAACGCTTTACCATCAGCGCTATTTCTATCATCAATTCTATTTAACCTGAAGTCGATTTTAAACGCCGTCAACCGGTCAAGGCAGTCGCGATTATCGCTAATGCTAAATAAAAATAAAATAATGGCTAAATCTAGGACAGTGTCTAAGACAGTGTCAGTTGTAGTGCTTTAAATGTTGTTAAACGATGAATATTAGTGTCATTGCAAGGCTCTGTTTTGACATCTTTTAATGGTGTCTTTCGGACGCTATAAGTTTCTCGATTTTCATACATTGTACGCAATCTCCGCCACTGTTCATACTCTGACAGGGCTAGTACCAAGCCTGTAGAGAGAGGAAGGGCGCGACGCTAATCATCTTTGTTATTCATTCATTCATTCATTCATTCATTCATTCATTCATTCATTCATTCATTCATTCATTCATTCATTCATTCATTTGAGCACTTATATAGCGCGTCTTCAAGGGGACTACTCAGAGGCGCTCCCGACTTCAGCACGAACAAAAAGAACAGTTTTTAACGCAGTGTAGAAAGACTCGGGTTGGGTTTTTGGGAGGAGACGCAGCTCCAGAGGGAGCCCGTTCCAAACCACAGGACCAACCACCACAAAGGCCCGATTTTGCATGGTGGCAGTACGAGCAAATGGCACAACAAGCACCCCCCTCTCCGCAGAGCGGAGTGAGCGACCACGGGTCTCACCGGCAGGTAGGCAGAGGGACCTCAGATAAGCTGGAGCGATGCCCAGCTGGCAGCGCCAGACCAAGGAGGCAATCCTATACTGGATGCGCAGGGGAACCGGTTGCCAATGCAAGTCCCGGAGCATGAAGTCGGACACATGGTCAAACTTGGATATCCGACCAATAAGTCTGGCAGCAGCACGCATGATGCGTTCAAGACAGGCCAGACGCACCGCAGGTAGGCCAATATAGAGAGAGGAGCAGTAGTCTACTCGGGCCGTGATAAAAGCATGGACCAGAGTGGACGTAGCAGATGGAGAAAGGGCGCGAGCAATAGTGCGGAGCTGGCGCAACTGATAGAAGCAGTCGCGGGTTAAGCGGCGAAGCTGCGGCAAGAAAGTTAACTCTTGGTCAAGTATGACGCCAAGGTCGCGCACTGCAGGGGAGAAGGAGAAAGAGGGGAATTCAGCAGCGAGAGATGCCCGGTCAAGCCCAGCCAGCCGCTGCCTAGTACCCAACCAAATAAATTTAGTCTTGGCGGAATTCAATTTAAGGCGCTTGGAAGCCATCCACACCTCATGACACAGTGTCGTTAAACAGCAACTAACTTACGACATTTAATACATTTTGAATTGTCGTCAACGGCCTTTGATGTCATAAGACAACGTTAGACTCTGGCATAATAATAATAAATAGTTATTCGTAAATTCGACTTATTAGAGGCAAAGTATGTTCGACATCAAGTGCGCAGCCACAACACGGATTTAAATACTGGAAAAGCTAAAATACTAGATTATAATTATATTAGACGAATATTTTTGCATGCAATAACTAAGTGCGCAGTTTAGACAACTTTTAAAACGGTCTCTGCTGAGGATGTCTGTAAAATGCTGCGTCCAAAATCCGCTGCATGAAACCGCCACTGTCCGTGGTCTGGTAGTGCCTGTCCCAAAGGATGAGGGCGACGCTAATCATTCTCATTATGATACAGCGTCGTTAAACAGTAACTAACCAATCAACCTGCATTACTAACAATGAACTGTCACTTGGAACAAATTTCCGCTGGACTTTTTCCGGGAAACTGTCACTTTAGGGAGATGCCAGTCCAAAGCTGGGATAGAAAGGGAGGGCGAAACTAATTATCACTTTGTGATATTTTGTCGTTAAACAGAAACTACCTACCTACCTGATGTGAAACTCAATAATATGGATGTGAATTTTTATGTTTTACACACCTCTTTTAAAGATTTCACTACGACTATAACTAGTCCCTCTCGCGTTCAATATTATTGAATGCAGTCGAAGCCAACAAGTATAGTAACAATCAATATTAAGCTGTATTAAAATTTATAAGTAATAGGTTGAGAATCTCGGCTGAAGTTGCGGTTTTCTTTTATTATCAATTCTGTAGATATAATCTTATTAGAATACACGTGTCATAGGCCTAGACATTATTAGCTGTATTAGTTTATGTCATAAACAATGAATACTAATGACAATGTAAATTTCTGTTTTGACACCTTTAACTAGTGCTTTTAGGACTTTATAAATAAAGGTTCACTGCACCGCGTATGCTTTAAGTAATCGGTAAGGGCCCTTGATGTCATACATTCCCATACAACGACGTTAAACTTTGGAAAAATAAAAAAATATTTTTTTCTAATCTATAGCTATGGATCATGATGCATTCATTGCACTGTAAACTGTACAACATTTTTTTATCAACTTTGTTGTTGTAACTTGTAAGGTATCTTTAAACCGTTGAAATCCATCCATAATTATAACAAACTTGACTTTAACGCGCGCAAAGTCCGAGAGTCCATGACAGTGCTACATCGAAGCTCAAACAAGCGACCCGAAGATCGCAGACTGCGAGGCGGAATCTAAGGGGAAAGTAGCGCCTGAAGGTAGTTAGGACTTAGGAGTTCTCATTGTGTGGACTTAATAGGTAATTCTGAATTCGACAGGAAGCCAGTGCAGCTGACCGAGCAGTGTTGAGGCGTTTAATTGAGAAGGCGCACGCAGCGAAATGCGGCTCAGAGATTTGAAGGCTGTTGACTTCAAGATCCCCCAACACATTGCTTAGCTGTGTACGGTACAAACGAAGGGAGGGAACTGTTCAAACAGTTTTTCTAGTAGAAACGGCAGCCACGCAGGGCGCCTTGCATACATGTATACAAAAGAAGCACATGATAACAGTTTTACAGGAGTCGAATACAACTGTTTTTATCGACAGCCACGCAGGGCGCCAATCACGCCCAAACACCAACTTAACTACTGCCGCCATCTAGCTAGTAGAAGGCTGAGTAAACCTTATGGAGGGCTACGGGATTCGATCTTGGTACCTTCTGCACTTCACGCCAGTGTGCTATCCATTACTCTACGGCCCCCAACGGCCTTTGCTGCCTAAGAGCAGTTCTTAACTGCCTTTTGGTCTCACGGACTGATCTTTTAGATTTTGACATGATTACGACTTGGTTTTGGTGTGCCATTGGTTGATACCAATAGAAGTTACAAATTACAATACAAATTTTACACACCTTTGTAAAGCTCTACATTCTCCGTTTAAGTGGAAGTGGACGCGCAACGTTTTTAATGAACTTGTTAAATTAATGTTATTATGTCAGGCTTAAGAAGCGGACAGATGATAAACACTTCTACAACAGCTCAAATCAAGTGGGTCAGTGTCACTGTGAGCCACAGAGGGTCAAAAGAACCATGTGCCCTCAAATCCTTCGTTAGACCTATGGGTGACTTCCTGAAACCGTAACACCTGTCAGGGTTGTCCCCTTTCCCTCTGAGCTACACCTGTCAAACATTAATAATACAGGCGTATATTTGTATATGAAAACATGTATATGCACCTTTTTATATGTATATATATATATATATATCTCAGTGGTAGTAGTAGTAGTAGTAGTAGTAGTAGTAGTAGTAGTAGTAGTAGTATCAGTAGTAGTAGTAGTAGTAGTAGTAGTAGTAGTAGTAGTAGTAGTAGTAGTACTAGTACTAGTAGTAGTAGTAGTAGTAGTAGTGGTGGTGGTGGTGGTGGTGGTGGTGGTGGTGGTGGTGGTGGTGGTGGTGGTGGTGGTGGTGGTGGTAGTAGTAGTAGTAGTAGTAGTAGTATTAGTAGTAGTAGTAGTAGTAGTAGTAGTAGTAGTAGTAGTAGTAGTAGTAGTAGTAGTAGTAGTAGTAGTAGTAGTAGTAGTAGTAGTAGTAGTAGTAATAGTAATAGTAGTAGCAGTAGCAGTAGCAGTAGCAGCAGTAGTCATCATCATCATCAGGATCCGTCGGCCGAAGGCCCGTAGGTGTCCAATGCATGATCTATCAGTTTTTTCCAAAGTCCCCGGTCTTGTGCTAGTATTCTTAAGTTGTGCAGATCTTGCTTACACCAATCTTCGATGTCGTCTGTCCACTCTCTGTTGAGTCTGCCCCTCCGCCCATTTCCATCCAGCAGCAGTAGTAGTAGTTATTATTGTATAAAGCGAGTCGCAAACAAATCGGTTGTGGTTGCCATAAGTTTAACGACATTTTTGGCTTCAAAGGCCGTTTATGTCGATTTTTAAAAGTTCTCACCGTTCTTGTGGTATAATACAGCTCTCAACGAATTTATTAGTTAGTTGCTGTTTCACGACATTGCGTCATAATAAGTATGCTATGCGTTGCCATCCTCCTTTTCCAGATTTGTGACTGGCACTATTATGAGTAGGACAGCGGCAGAGTATAATTAGAGTAAAAACCAATCAGCTTGGTTAGTTACTGTTGCTTAAACCCATACTATTAGTTTATTATTATTATTATTATTATTCCACAGTTTAACGTCGTCTTATGACACCAAAGGCCGTTGACGACAATTTAGAAATACAGTTTACAGAAAACGATAAACTTATAGTGTCCGAAAGACACCATTTAAAGGTGTCAAACATACGCTTACAATATCAATAATGTCACATCATTTAAAGCAATATATCTAATGCTATCCATAAAACACATAGCTCTAAACTGTTTTGATACAAATGAAACAGTACTTCCCAACTATTGTCACTCGCAAGAAATATTTAAACAACTTCAGATGCACAGTACATATAATTATAATAATTACATTATATTCTTATTTTATCTTTGAAATGTTTAATTGATTATTTCTTATTCCTCAGTTCAATATCTGCCACTACAATCATTAGTCTACAATCATTAATTAATCATTAGTTTATCGGAGTGTCATCTCTCTATATCTCATTAGTTAAATCACTCTTAATGGTGTCTAATGCGTGCGCTCGACAAATTCGATCTTGTGGCGTTTGTGTAAAAAGCTTCGATTAACAACTTTTAAAAGGTGTCTAAAGCGAGCGCTCTAACCAATCAGGATGAATGGATAATAGCTTAACGACACCTTTCAACGTCGGCAGAAATTACTTTCAACCGTTCTCACCGTTCCTGTGGCACAAACAACTCTAACCAATCGGGTAACAACGGAGAATTGTGGAAACGGGTATACGCTCCTGAGAGGGGCTTGCCATTGATGATGATGATTAATGAACATTCGTTGTTTTTGGATTGTTTAGACACCTCTATTAGGTATATTAATTTGACTATAAATAGGTTTGCCTCGTAAGGGTATATTGAATGTTCTGGATACAATAGTATAGGAACTATAGTACATTTCGCGTGCTGGACTTAACGAATGAGAGATTTTACGCCAACATTATTTTGTTTCAGGTATGTTTCGTGTATAGTACCAGTGGTCCCCAACCTTTTTTCCGGTGAGGAGCCGCATTGCGAAGTTTAGGAAGTTTTGGGAGCCGCCATGGTTATAGGTCGAATTACGAAGCGCAACAAAATCGTTATAATTATAAGTAAGTAAGTAAGTAAGTAAGTATATTCTTTATTAAGAAGCGCTAGCAAACGCACAGCGCCGTCACCTTGTCACCTTGTGCTGTCGATTCGTTGAATCCTAGCGACTGTCATGGTCAACCTTCTCCATGTGCTCCGATTTCTCGTTGCCTCTCTCAGCTCCGAGATGTTCATCTTCAATGCCTCCTGTATCTCGTCCATCCATCTCCTCCTTGGTCGTCCTCTCCTCCTTCTGCCCTCCCCACACGCCAACATCATCTCCTTTTCCAGCCCATCTGCACGCATCACGTGTCCAAAGTATGACATCTTCTGCCTGGACGCTCTCTGCCCCAACGTCAAACTCCCTCTCCAGTGTCCTATTTCTTCCAGGATATCCTCGTTAGTTCTCTTCTCAGTCCAAGAAACCCTCAACATTTTCCTCCAGATCCACATTTCACATGCCTCAATTTTCTTCTCCAATGCCTTGGTTTTTGTCCATGTTTCGCATCCGTAAAGCACCACTGGTAAGATCATTGCTTTAACAATTCTTGTCTTCGTTCCCAAACTCACTGATTTGTCCTTCCATATTTTTTCCAGTCCCTGCGTTGCCGTCTTCCCCAATGTAATTCTCCGTCGTATTTCTCGTTCGCATCCACCTTCACTCTCCATCATGGCCCCCAAGAAACAGAAGCTTGATACCACCTCTATCTCCTCTCCATCTACCTCAAAATAACTCCATTTCTCAGTGGTCATTATCTTCGTCTTTTTTATATTAAAGTACATTCCTGCTTTCTCGCTAGCACATTTTAGCCTTCTGATGTTATCCTTCAGTTTCTCCTTTTTTTCCGCCAGCAGTGTTGTGTCGTCCGCATACCTTAAATTGTTCACTATCCTTCCAGCTATCCTCACACCCTCCGCCTCATCATCAAAACCTGCCTCCCTCATTATCCTTTCTGCATATAGAATGAATAGGTATGGTGATAGTATACATCCCTGTCTGACCCCTTTCTTTATTCGAAAACTTGAAGTGTCGCCATGTTCTGTCCTGACCACAGCGCCGTACAAGAAGATAATACATCATATTATTTTATATTATATATTACAATCAAACAATGGAACCAATTAATTTGTTACGATGTCTCTGAACTACACATTTAAGAGAAAAGTTATTACAAATGAATACATAAAAGATACAAAGGATACAAATAGAGCTATTTGTATAGCATCGTGGCAATGAAGCATTTCCGAGACAAGTTATCATACTTAGGTGGCTCTTGGTTATGAGATCGTGGGCGCAAAGAGTAGCCAGTGTGCTTAATAGGCGGTAGCATTGGATGTAAAACATGGCATGGATTGTACAAAATATTGGCAAAGGGACTAGCGTAAGCATTGTTACAGGGTGCCTCAACTGAGGATGATGAAGGTAAGTAGCCCTGGCGCACCAACCTCCGGACTATATCCTCCAGGGCCTCCCGCTCCTGCCCACTTGAAAAACCCCACCACACGGGCGAGTAATAAAGCATCTTACCAACTGTAGTTGCACGTACCACATCAAACAAACAGTCCCCCATGAGCTCTCAAAACCCGAAGTGCATAGAAGGACTGTATTGCCTTAATGGTCAGGTGTTTGATGTAACTCGAAAACCCAAATATTTCATTAAGGTCGACACCCAAAATATTAAGAGTGTGTACCCTGGCGAAACCATTTAAAATTGGAGGTGGAGGTTCTCCGATGGTGCGTGAATCATCGGCATATTTAAAGATGCGGTTACATTTGCTGATTGGCTTTAAACCAGAGATAGTGACTACAAAATCAATGGGGACCAAACCGGATTCCTGAATGATGATTTCATTGATTTGTGCATAGGAAGATATTTCACCCGGGAACTTAGTACAGTGACTTTCATTGTGGAGGACTTTCAAGATCCAATAATTAAAGACATGATCAGGGATAGGGAAGGAGGCAAGCTGCTCAGCCAGATATGAATGTCTGACCGAGTCAAATGCTTTAGAAAAATCCAAAGAGACCAAGCGAACATAGGGTTCGTTACCTAGGATATAAAGAATGTGGCTAGATATGGCCATCAAATTAACAGTCGTTGAGCCCGTAGGCCTAAAGGCATACTGGTCGTCAAACTTACAATTAATGTCTGGATTTGTGATTAACGGATACATATATGTATAATTATATTGGGTTACTATTTTTTCAAGGATTCTACATAGGTTAGAGGTGATAGAGATCGGCACAAAAAACAATGACGTCATAGAATTTTGACCTCAAACAACACGGAAAGTCCATTTTTATAGCGCAATTTTATTCGTCGCGTAGAAAATGTCATTTCAGGCAAGCTCTGGAGAGCCGCACAGAACTTTTTCAGAGCCGCATGCAGCTCGCGAGCCACGGGTTGGTGATCACTGCAGGTATAGATCATTGATATATTTCTCTAGGACTCTAGATTTAGTTGAAAGATTACGCGCAGTGACAAATATATAACGGCGGTTGAAAACGTTTTAAAGGTGCCGAAGTAGTACATTATGTTTTAGATGATTTTATTCAGATATATATAGATGTATCTTTGTCATTGACGTATAGACTACCGCTGGACCACACGGTGTTCGAAAACAAAGCGTGTTGGAATGGCTGAGTCGATGAGGTCGAAGGTTCAAATCTTCGTCAGGGCAGAAATCTCTTTCAAGTGGGGCGTGGTGGCTCAGTGGTAAGTTCGGCGCCTTGTGACCGGAGGGTTGCAGGTTCGAATCCCACTCTAGCCGCTGCGTACGGACCTTGGGCAAGTCCTTCACTCGCAATTGCTCGTGGCGCTTCGGCGTGAAAATTCCGGCACAATATCAATGCTGTAGTCGGGAGAGCCTCTGAGTAGTAGTAGACTTCGAGAGGCGCTATAGAAATATCCGGAATAAATAAATAAATAAATTTCTGCTCCACCTGCACCCCCTAGCCAACTCAGATGTATACTGAGTGCACTGATCGTACACTGTCGATGGGAAGATCGGACGGCTAGGGAGAGGACAGGCCACCCGCCCTTATATGCCGAGGCTAAAAAAACGAAGACGCTAACATTTCGTACTCATGGCTGCATCTCAGGATAATTTAAGGAACTACTGTTTCTGTTGTGCTCGGATGATTTCAGAGTTTAAAGTCTTGTGGGAATGGTAACAGAGGATGTTGATGTCGACATTAATCAGTTTTAACAGTTCCTGTGGCATAATGACAATGACAATGACAAACTCGTTTATTGAGACCAATAATCAACGTAAAATGCATACAATTATACTTTCATAGGAAGCTGGTGACAAAAGGATGTCCCAAAAGGGAAAAGCTCCCGCTACCAGGGACACCTATCTGCAAAGCAAAATACAATGGCGCGAAACAAAACCAGCTTGTAATCTAAATTATTTTGCATATACATAGCAGAATAAAAGTCTTAACTAACATTGCCACACTTGGGCAGTGAACAAAAAATTATAAGAAACGCAGGAAAAAAGAAAAAGGTAAAAGACCAACTGTCGGAGACTCAGTCCAATGGGGCAAACGATCAGGAAAGATACTGAGCCAAGGATCAGACATTCTATCAAGGTTAAACATAAAAAATAGATAGAGATTGGATCGTACATTTACTATAAAACACGATTCAATTACTGGGATTTAGTAAGTAATGGCGCAGTGATTTTTTAACGCTCTGAAGAGTCCCCACCTGCTGAAGTGAAGGGGGAAGGGCATTCCATATTTGAGGTCCAGAAACATTAATCGAGAATTTGCGTGTGTTTGTGCGTGCAAATACTGGCCTATATTTAGCGGCACTCCTAGTGTCATGGGAATGGATGTCAGAGCCAGTTTTAAAGAAATTCTTAAGTTTAATAGGTAGAAGATTTCTTGTAAGTTTGAACATAAGTAGTCCTATTTGATAATTCCTAATTTGATCAATTTTTAGTATTTTATAAGAAATAAATATTGGATCCGTATGTGCGCCCCAGGCAGCTCCGCTAACAGTACGTATGGCTCTTTTCTGCAAGAGACCCAACTTATGAAGCCTAGAGGCATAGGTGGAGGCCCACACTATACAACAGTAGGATAGATAGGGGTAAATAAGCGAATAATATAATTGGGTGCGTATTACAGGCGGTAGTTTGTTTGAAGCACGGTAAATTATTCCTGTATTTTTTGCGACCTTATTTGCAATACTCTTAATGTGCAAGTCCCAGGTTAGGTGTTGGTCTATTATCACTCCCAGAAATTTAGTACTCTGAACTTGGTTAATTTTATGATTATTTATAGTAAGACTAATAGAGCAATCCCACGGCCCAGCCTTTCTGCGAGATTTGAAAAGCATAGAGGCTGTCTTATCAACATTGAGGGATAATTTATTTGCTAGAAACCATTCAGATATAAGACAAAGTTCAGTGTTAAAAGTACTTACAAGGTTTGAGTAGGATTTATCCGAATAAAACAGGGTCGTATCATCAGCAAATAGTATAAAAGATAAGATAGACGATACGTTGGGCAAGTCATTAATGAAAAGCAGGAAGAGCAGAGGTCCAAGGTTAGAACCTTGGGGAACCCCAAATTTAATGCTGTTAGTATTAGATGCAGCACCATTACAGTACACATATTGCAACCTGCCACTTAAGTAACTCTTAAACCATTCCAGTTGGATACCTCTTATACCGTAATTAGCTAGTTTGTGAAGGAGTATAGTATGATTTACTGTATCAAAAGCCTTGGAAAGGTCAAGGAAAATGCCTATAGAGTACTCATTGTTATCAATGGTATTAGATATTTTATCATACAAATTAATGAGGGCTAGGGAGGGGGACTGCTCCTCTTCAATTCATAACGATGGTTTCTATTAAGAAGGTGTCCAAGAAAACTCCACTTACCTGGCTCATATGCAACTACTAATCTTAATCTTATCGTATCGGAGGGTTTCGTTGAGGACGAGAAAGCAAGGGAAGGCAGAGGATCACAGTGCATATTTTAAGGAGTTTTGACTACTGGGACAAAATCAGCCATGGGTCCAGTTCATGATCTTTCTTTGGAACTCGTCTCTGAGAGGTGGGTGGGAGAAAGTCGCCCATGATCTGGTCGAAGAACTTTTTTTTAGGAATTAATCTCCACGAACTTGCAACTTTCTGATTTTTTCTACAAATTCATCTCCAAAAAAAGTTGATGACTTTTGTTATTTTTTTAGTCATCACCTTCTTTTACAACTTTTCTCTGGTCTCCCAACCAATACCAAGGGGTCATTCAACAGTGATGTCATACCTTTCTCATTTTACTACTGGGACAAATCTTTAAATTCTTCCAACATTTGTCCCACTAGTTGTACTTTATACATACATTGCCTGGGACAAATCAGTTTGACTACTGGGACAAATCCTAAGACTACTGGGACATTTGTCCCACTAGTTATACAGTTAAAATATGCCCTGGAGGATCATCATTAACGTAAAAGACTTAATTTCGTGAATTTAACGACTTCTTTGTGGCTGTTGTTGCCGTTGACTAGAGGCGTCTGTAGACTTAATTAAGGTGGATCGTATAAACCAGAGTCTGAATTTAACGACATCTTTGGCCATTTATATATATGTAAATGATCAAATCCATTTTTTTCCAGCGTAACATCGGACGAAGACGATCAAGTTATAGACATGGTTAGTTGCCGTTTAAGCGACACTGTCATAAGAAAGATGATTAGAATCGTCCTCCTCCTTCCTGCATTCTTGAGACTGGCACTACCAGATCACGAGTTAGAGTATTCCTTATTTATAACATCATGTTGTACTTTAAAGAGGTGTTCTATTTTAAGTCCATAAAAGTTGTTTTTAAAGGTATACACGGGACTGCTCTTAGTCCATATCTTTGTCTAGTCCATAGTTGATAGCGAGATGTCGGAAATTTAGGTGGCAGCCTCAGAAACATTCTGGCTTTCCTGTACCACTTGCGCCCACTAGTGGCTAGCCAACCGATCCATGTCATGAGTACATCGATAGAAGTTGCGAAGGAAAGGGAGATTGCTTGATGCCTTAGACACCATGTTCACGGCGCCTTTCAGGGGTTTTTAAATGCTTTCTGTAAAACCCAGTGGCTGAAATATGCTGACGCTGAAAATTGCCTTAACTCTAACATTTCGAACCCAAATGCATGCTTCGTATTGAGATTCTACACATGGATTTAGGATGAAAGATAGCAGCCTCATCCTGCCTAATAGCAATTTTTTACACACCTTTGTAAAGCTTAAAGTTTAACTACATCCTTTGAGTTTTCCATGTTGTAAGGTATTGCCCTTGAACCTTAACTTATACGGCAAATATAAATCTTTAAAAAGGTGTGGAAAGAACTGATTCTATTATAGTGTTAAAGGCCGTTGAGTCTTGTCATGGGCTCTCAGACTCTGCACTCGTTAAGAACAAATTTCTAATTATTCAAACGATTTCGAGATTATCTTGCAGCATTAACGGCTGTTGACGTCGATGAAAGATTTTGTGCATTTTCGAGGGTATTACGAGGGTATTACGACGCAACTTTACCACACGTTTCAAATGTTGGCGTCTACTTCTTTTATAACTGCAATGAGAACCTTAGAAAAGGTGTTCTATCACAAGGCTATAACGCATGTGTTTGAAAAGGTGTGTAAAGGCGTGCACTTTATCTTCTGCTTTCTTCTAAGGAGGATTTTGTTACGAAATTCGTTTGAACTCGGCGAACTTGTTCATTTTCTCCCTTCTCCTCCTCTCTCTTCTTCCTCTTTCTTGTCCTCTTCCTCCTCCTCTTCTGTCTCTTACTCTCTTGTCTTCTCCTCTTCCTCTTTCTGTTCCTCCTCCCCCTCCTCCTGATTCGTTTAGGAGAGGGAGGAATGGCGGAGTTAGTTATGATTATGTTGGATATCTGAACGCCGAAAACAAGGCACGCAGACGGGCGAGGATATCAGTCTATCTCGGCGGAGGCCCATAGACAACATTGGCCAGGGTCAGCTGGATATTTTGTTCAAACTCCTTATGCCAGGGGCATAACTTTGGTCAGAAAACTGCAGTTGACCGAATAGTGGTAAGGCGTTTGAAGGAGAAGATGCACGCAACAACACGGGAGCCAGAAATTTGAAGCATGTTGATCCCCCATCCCATTGCTTAGCTGTGTACTGAACTGTTCCAAACAGCTTTCCTATCGACATCAGTTATTAACGGCCTTTGCTCTCTAAGAGCAGTTCTTTACCATAGGCTGCCTCTCTGTCTTACGGACTGATCTTCTGGATATTGACCTGATTACGGCTTAGTTTTGGTGTGCCATGGGTTGATGTCTCGTTTATTCGAAGTCTGCACAGTAGAATTTACTAAATACAACTTACAATTTTTACACACCCTTGTAAAGCTCTACATTCGCCATATAAGTAAAAGTGGTCTCGCAAACTTTATAGTAACTTGTATAATATTTCTTGTTAGCAACTCTTACAACAGTTCAAGTCAAGTGGGTAAGTGGTCTGTGATCTATAGTGGGTCAAAAGAGTCAGCTGGAAATCCTTGGCTAGATCTAGGGGTGACTGTCTCGAAACCAGGACACCTCCCAGAGTAGCCTTCTGTGGTGCAGTCCATCCCCTCTGAACCACAACACCTGTCAATCATTAATTATGTGACGTTCGTCGCTCGAGATCAACTAACCCTTCATCAGACATGGTACCAATTTGTGACGGTCTTACCCGAGACGCTGCTTCGTCGTCGGGCTGGGTTCGGCTCCAGCCAACTGACCTTCTGGAGTCACCCGGGTCACTATCCTGTCTACTTCTGCTGTAGACGAGCGGTTCCCTGTCCCCGCTCTCAGTGCCCATTTCTCCAAGAGGAGGTTCCGAGGGTATCGCTTGTTTGCGAACAGTGTCGCTGTCAAGCTCCATCTCACTTTCGGACTCTGCCACTGCCGCGGTCGCCGGGTGGGCAACGTCCTCGTCCTCAGGATGGCCGTCCTTTAGAACAGGGTTCGCTCTCTTGCCGGCAGGAGTCCTCAGCTTCCTGTGAGATCTCTTAGTCAAAGACTTCCTCTTTTTCTCCACCTTAACCGAACCCTCACGTACCATTCTGCATCTCATGACTCTCGAGTTATCGTCAATAGGGGAAATCTCTGAACGTTCTCCTGTCCGAGAGGACAAGGTGTACATCTGACGAGTCGTCACGTCGTGCCGTCTCAAACACGCGAACATCTTGCGATAATATATGCACGTGTAATATTATCGCGGTGTACTGGTCTCACGACACTCTCTTCTGATAGGACAGGTTCTAGGTCTAAAACCTCCCTAACCGCACGCAGAACTGGGTTCCGACCGGTGCACGAGGTGGGCCCTACTTCGCACTTCGGTCAGTTCTCGGAGCTACGTGTTTCGATCACCAAGTTATTTGCTCTGAATAACGATTGGTTTGAATACAAGATTTTCCTGACTCTATCGTTTTTCCTGGTCTTACCGCACTGTAATCAGTTGTCGGGCGGTCTTTTCCCGTACTGCGGTCTTTCGGTAACAGTGGTCTTTCCCAGTAACTATTTTTTAGTTACCGGGCGATGGAGCCCCTCCAACGCTCCACCGGCGTGTCAGCCATCCAAGTGTCACAATCCAAATGTAACGCTGACCCCGTAAGGTTACCAGAATGTCCTGAATTTTGTTCCCAAGAATTTCCGAATTTTGGTTCCCTAACGAGGGTCACACTTACTCCCACAGGTAACCGGACAAGCTCCGATCGCGGAGTTCTTCAAAACCCAAGAGGGAATTTTCTGCCTGTCGCCAAATTTACCCTTATTATCGTTTTTGTACTAAATTGGTTTTTTCAGGTATCCCGACGGTCACTTCACCGAGTGCCGAAGTCGCGTAAAACTCTCCCAGCCGAAGACGCCGAAGTCGCGTAAAACCCTCCCGGCCGAGTACGCCGAAAGCGCGTAGAACTTCCCCTGTGTCGAGTACGCCGAAATCGCGTAAAACTCGCCTCAGTGGATAAAACCAAACACTGTCGGATCTTGGAGTTCTTCGAACTCCAAGAGGGATTTCCTTGCCCGACGCCAAATTTACTCTTGGTTTCAAGGATTTCAGAATTCCAGAAAATGGCTACCTTAAGAAGGTCACCTTTACTCCCATGGGTTACCGGACAAGCTCCGATCGCGGAGTTCTTCAAAACCCAAGAGGGACTTTCCTGCCCGTCGCCAAATTCACCCTGGTTTTCGATCTCACACTGAATTGGTTTTCCTGTATATCAACGGTATCCTTCCCCGAGTATTACTCAGCCGTAGATTTCCCACAATCGGGATCTAGACCGCTTCGCGATCAACTGAGGGATCCAACCCGCCGGATCGGCGCTGTCGGCCCGTCTCCCAACAGTGAACTTCTTTAGCTGTACTCGGGATCGCCTGATTATATTATTCGGACGCCCCTTTCGTCCGTAAATATATTTGTACTAACCGGAAACTCGAACTCTGACTCGGTCGTAACCAAAATCACTCGCCTACCACACTGAGTGTAGTATATTTGAATCGGTAACTGAATCGCTAACCAACAACGCTGTTTCACAGTATTGCTATGTATGAAGAGTCGAACCAACTCTTCACGTATAAAGCAGCACACCGTGAGGCAGGCTCTACTTATCCCTCACCACACTATACCGTGGCTTAAAATATATAATCAGTCTTCCCTACCACGGTCGTTGCTGGACCGTCGCCTATTGAAATTAAATAAAAATTAAATGATCGATGCTGGGCCTTCGCATGTAAAATTAAGAGAAACGATGCTGTTCCCTTCGCATGTAAACTTAAAGAAAACGATGCTATTCGCATAAAATAAATCTTCCCACATACGCACGGTAACCTTGACCGCCACACTCTCCCCACCTTACTTAGATGCGGAGCATCTCTGCCAAAATCGGGGACCTTAATCAAACGTGACAGGAACATCCCCAACCCAGATCCCCTTAGAGAGCAAGGAACCAAATGCACCTTTGGTTATAGGGCGGTATATCAACAATCTCGGCACCCTGCACGTACGCCAAACAACGATGAGAACCGTGATAGCGACAGCCTATTTAATGATGCTTTCGATCCGAACCACCACCCTACTGGCAACCTGTCGTACCTGACAAATCGCCAACCTTAACAGGCCCTCTATCGTGAACCTGGGCTCTACCGGACCCCAAGGGCCAGGAGAACTAAAGGAGAGAAAAGTCGCCCACTGTCTCCCGATCTGGTAACCATCGTCGATCAGTCACACCCGGTACCACTTCAAAATCGTGAAAGCAAAATAACTAGTACAAGTTATCATATTTACGCACATGATCTAAGTCCTAACATATGCTTCTATCGCATGATGCTCTATCCTAAATAGCGCACTAAGGTAGCGCACTAAAGTATCATGAAACGGTAACCAAGGAAATCGCGTTGCCCCGAATTTCCTTAACACTCGTTGTTACGAGCATTATACTGTCGAAAAGAAACTCTGTCATCACAAGGAAACGGAAACATGGTTCTCCAATAATTCGCTTGTAGAACCAACGCAATGAAGCGTTCTAGTACTGGAATCTTTACTCGTTTCAGTACTAACCACTAAGCCAATGTTTAACCGAAAACATATCATCAAAAGGAAACTTAAACAGTCATTCACTGACAATCTGTAAAACCAACGCAATTAAGCGTTGGTGGTAGCACAGGTACTGTATGCTCCCAGATACCGCTCAAAAGAAATATTCTCATCAAAAGGGCAACTGAAACATGAGTCTCGAATAGTCATTGAAACCAACGCAATTAAGCGTTCATCTAGTTGGTCCTAGATACACGTCTGCTTCAGAAGGTCACTAACAAGGACTTCTACAGTCGTAGTCATCCATCCAAGCGAGGTCTTCGTCTCGTCCGTCGTCCAGGTGGCAATTCTGGATCAGCGGTCTCGCCTGGATTTTCTGAAGGTTCCTCTGGTTCATGTTCTGCATTAGGATCTTGAGCCAGGACTGACCAGTCTACTGTAGGTAACTCAAGATTTCTGTCCCTCTCCGGTAACCAGGTACTTGGAGGTTTACCGTAAAACGGCTTCAATTTATCCACGTGCACAACCATTAGCGTGGATTTCGGACTCTTCTGAATCCGGTACAGACAGGGACTGAGCACTTGAATAACCAAGAATGGGCCGGTGTAATAGCGAGCCCATTTTGTCTTCCTTCCACTTCTTAGCCGAGGGTAGTAATAGTAAACCCAATCTCCTTGAGCGAACTTGCTAGGTCTCACTCTCAAATCGTAGGCTTTTTTCCTTCTTTCTGCTACTCTCTTTAACTGTTCTCGTACAAGCCGATACGATCGTTCCATTTTCTCCTTCTGTTTCTCCACGTACTCTTCCATGTCACTGTAAGACGGTCTCTCGAACTCTGTAACTTGGGCTAGAATCAAGTCTAATGGCGTATGGTTCTCTCTTCCCAGGAACAGGAAATTAGGTGTCCGTTGGGTCGCTTCATGTTCAGTACCTCGATATGCCGCCATTACATATGGTACATGAACATCCCAATCCTTTTGTCGTTCCGACACTACCTTTCCGATCAACATGTTCAGTGTTCTGTGGAACCTTTCGATCATTCCGTTACCAGTGGGTCGATATGGAGTTGTACGTACTTTGTCAATCTCCATGCGTTTACACAGCTCTTTGAATAACTTCGACTCAAAACACGGTCCCTGATCCGTCAGGATCTGGCGTGGCATACCAAACCTCGAGAACACGTGTACCATAAGCGATTCTGCCACAGTAACGGCCTCTTGGTTTCTGATAGGCAGAGCTTCAGCCCATCTCGAGAAGTAATCTATCGCTGTCAGTATGTATTTGTTGCCTTTACTTGATACAGGATGCGGACCAGATATATCAATTCCGAATCTCTCCATTGGTTCACCGACCACAGGAGTCTGCATGTAACCCTGTCTTGGAGGTTTCTCCCTTCGATAACGAGCACAGCGATCGCACCTTTGGCAGAACCGTCTAACATCGTCCTTCCAACTCGGCCAATACGCCCGACGTTGCAACTGAGTTAAACTCTTCCGAATCCCGAAATGTCCTCCGGCAAAGCTTGCGTGTGTTAACTGAAGCATCTCTTGCCGTAGAGATAAGGGCACAACTAACTGAGATCGCTCAGCTTTTCCTGTGTTACCCTGAATCCAGCCTCTGTGTAACACTCCTTGCAGGACTTCCAGCTGATTCCAGTTGCTCACCAACACTTTCACCTCTCCGCTAGCAGGTGATAGTTCTGCCTGTGTTGGATGATGCTTCGACTCCTTCCAACCAAGGACCGTACCAATATTGCAATCGCTCTGCTGTTCTCTTCGAAGAAGCTCCTTTGTCCAACGGATTTCCTGGCCTGTATCTTCACTGGTAACCTCGGAGCGCGTTACTTCTCCGATCGGACGTGCCCACATCACGTCTTCATTCGTAACTCTCATGGTAACCACTTTAGGTTGTTCCTCACCCGGACCTCTAGACATCGCGTCTGCGTTACCGTGTTTTGCTCCCGGTCTGTGACATATCTCCATGTCAAACTCCTCTATCATCTCTAACCAACGAGCCTGTTGGCCAATCGGTTCCGGTGTTCTGCGTAACCACTGAAGTGCGGAGTGGTCTGTTCTGAGTAGGAATTTACTACCCAGTAAGTACTGACGAAACTCTTTCAAGAAATACACCACAGCTAACAACTCTCGCCTGGTAACGTTATAGTTCCGTTCCGCCGTCGACAAGAGCCGACTCGCGTAACAAATCACTGTCTCTTCTCCCTCTTGTACTTGCGATAACACCGCTCCAATGGCGTATGCCGAGGCATCCGTATCTAGGATGTACTGGCCCTCGTCGTTCGGTAACCCAAGTATAGGTGCGGAAACCAACTTTCGTTTAAGTTCTTCGAAAGCTCCCTGACATTCGTCAGTCCAATGGAACGGTACATTTTTCCTGGTCAGGAAATGAAGTGGTTGAGCTACCACCGCGAAATCATGTATGAAACGTCGGTAATAGGAGCAAAGACCAACGAAGGATCTGACTTGCCTCAAGTTCCGAGGAGCAGACCATTCTTCTACGGCCTTGATCTTGCTCGGATCCGTCGCGACCCCTTTTTCACTCAAAACGTGACCAAGAAACAATACTCTCTGTTGTAACAGGTAACATTTGGATGGTTTCAGCTTGAGATTATACTCTTGTAATCTCCTGAAAATCATCTCTAGACGTTGCATGTGCGTCTCTACGTCCCTCGAGAACACAATTATGTCATCCAAGTAAACCAGACAGATGTCATAGTTTAGCCCTGTCAAGACTAAGTTCATTAGTCGACAAAACGAGGCCGGACTATTGCACAATCCGAAAGGTAACACTTTGAATTGGAAGCTGCCCCTTCTCGTAACGAACCCGGTCTTGTGTTTGTCTCTTGGGTGCAAGGCCATCTGGTGATAACCTGCTCTCAAATCGAACGTACTGTACCATCTGGCGCCACCCAGGGTATCTAAACTCTCGCGGATAAGGGGTAACGGATGAGCATCTTTCCGTGTCTTCAGGTTCAGTTGCCTGTAATCGATACAGAAACGCATACTGCCATCCTTTTTCTTAACCATTACGACATTGGATGCCCATTCCGATATCGAAGGTTCAATGATTCCTTGTCTCAACATGTCTTCTACCTGACGATCAACTTCCGGTAACATGGAAAGCGGTTGACGTCTCAAAGGTTGCCGAACTGGTTTCTCCTGTCCCGTATCGATCTCGTGTTGGATCACCGAAGTGAATCCGTTATCACTTTCGTTAAGAGAAAACGTTGCGCTGTACGATAGCACAAGTTTTCGTAACCTGATTCGCTCTTCTTCCGAAATGTCTGCTGGCGCTTCTTCCCATAGTCGTTTTAGGGTCTGTTCGGCAAGTGGGTTGAGCGTCTGCTCCGCCACACTGGCCGTTGTACTAATCTTCGATCCAAACCGGTCAATCGTACTTTGCTGCTTTCCTCGGCGTTCCTCCGGATAACCTGGGCCCATAGGCTTCTCCGGATTTTCGCTTCGGTAAGGCTCATCATACGATTCCGTTCTGGCTCGATTAACTGTCACATCGACTACGTTCACTCGCTCCAGCGGACATTCAGTCCGTTTCTTGACTAGCGAATCTCTGTCTCCAACATTCAACATCCTGATCCACACTTCCGTGTCTCTTCCTGTCACCAACGTACGTCCGATTATCAAATCTTTTGATAATTCCATTGGAATGGTCGTCCAATCTTCGTTATCTTTTTGGAAATGCGGGTATACGACCCAAGCTGGAACGTCAACTTCGCTCCTTGGAGGAACTATTATGTCCTCTTGCACAATAACCCTCCGGCACATGGACTCGGTAACGACCTCTTTCAGAGGGATCTTCTCGCTCCCAAGGAAAACGCATCGACTTGCGAAGTCCCATCTTGCCTGATTGGCTTCCAGCCAAGATAACCCCAAGATCACTTCTGTCACTTGGTCTGTAACTAGACAGGGTACAGGGTACACCTGCTTTCCGATCCGAATCTTAAGGTTAGTTTCACCATCCACCTTAATCTGACTTCCATTAGCGGCTAGGAGTCGCTGTTCTGACGGTACTAGCACAGCGTCTAGCACGAAACGTCGTGGCACAAGTGACATTTCACTTCCAGAATCAAGTAGACAGTGTATACGTTTTCCTGCCAGTCTCGCAACCACGTAGGCCACCCTACTGCCTTTGACCAGTCGGTTTTGGGTTTCCTCTTGTATCGGTTCAGCCTTTGTAGGTTCACTGGTACCGGTTGCACCATTCGTCTCAGCGTTTCTCTGAGGACAATATCGCTTCATGTGTCCTTTTCGTTTGCACAAGTAGCATTCGATATCCGGGTTACGCAACCGTGTGGGCGGATAAATCCGTCGCCACCCCACATTCGGTTCGGTTGTCCTCTGATCTCCCACAGCTAGATCAGAACTGTTCTCCCTTTCATGAGGTTTTCTCGGAACGATGCCCAAATTCTGATTTATTGTCACTCGATCAAGTTCTCTTGAAAGATTTTTAATCTTTCGCTCGAGATCTTCTAGACGACGAGACTGTTGCCCCTCAGTGCTCGAGTCTTTTCGGTCTTCCATGGTAACTTTAACTCTCGCGTGTCTCCGGTCTAAATCACCACCTTGTGTCGAAGATCGACCATAGGCATCCAACCTCACCGCATGTTTATACGCCGCTTCGAGGTTAACTGGTTCTCGCTCGCGCACCTTCTGCCCCAAATCTTGGTTTGCCAGTGCATCAATGAAAGCGTCACAAGCGACCGTCTCGACGACATCACTTGTTGGTCCTGGGTATGCCAAAGCCATTAGCCTTCGTACTTCCTGCACTACACTACTCAGCGTTTCTCCGTGAGCCTGCCGGTAAGTGCGAAGTTTCATCCGATATAGGCTAGTTTGGTCATCAGACCCGTACCGGGCCTTAAGCCGCTCAACAAGTTCTCGCCAAGCCACGTCCCTCTGTGCACCCATGTCCCACAACAGCTGCGAAGCGGGACCCGTAACAATCTCGGCACCCTGCACGTACGCCAAAACGATGAGAACCGTGATAGCGACAGCCTATTTAATGATGCTTTCGATCCGAAAGGGCACACATTAACTGGTCTGCTTTTTCCTGATCACTCCACCGGTTGCACCGTGCACAAACTTCGAACTTTGCTAGAAAGGCTGCGATCGCTGACTTGCCGTCGTACTTCTCTAGCTTGATTCGTATACCGCGATCCGATCGGTCTTCGCCTCTTGTCCGTGTAACAAGTGATCTTCCGACACTCTTCTTGGGATTTCCTCTCCGGTTGTCCTCATCGTTACTCCGGGAATCGTTTCCCTCGTCTGTCCTCACCACTGACCGGTGCCGACTCTGTCCCCTCAGAGTACCCAACGTCTTCCCTGTACGCCACTTAGAATACATCGTAGTCATCTCTCGGTCGTCTGACGTTGCACTGTCTTCATCAGAGATGTACTCAGCCGGTCTCTGACCTTTTCTACGAGGCTCACCACCTGCGTAGTCTTTGGACTCCGATCGTTTATATTTATTGCGAGAACTCTGAGAGTTTCCGTTGACGAACGTAACTCTTCTGTCTTCTTCGCGAATATCTCTTTTTCCTGACTCTGGCGGTCTGTCAGATTCGTCGTACCTAAGACAATTACGACTTCTCGAATCTGGTTTGTGCCCTTTAGAGTACCGCTCGTGGGTCTCATCCCAGGCCAAATGATCTCTGTCTCTTCCCATGTTCGATTCTCTCTCGGTTTCTCTATCAAGTGCCTGTTTTAAACCGCGTCTCTCGTACTCTGGTAGACGTTCCTTACCATACGTCTCCCTTTCAGTTTTCTCATAACTCTCGTGTCTTCCTCGTTGGCGGAGGTTTTTCCTGTCAAAGACTCCGGTTCTCATGGCCTCTTCTGGACCAACACTATCGGTGTCTGAATCCGAAGAACTCACTGACGAACGTAATTTCGCCTCAACTCTTCCTCTTGTCAACAGACGTTGTCGACTCGATTGCCTTGCCGTTTTTCCGTGTGACTCTCTCCCGCTGTCCTCGGGAAGATAGCGGCTACGTAACTTTTCCGAAGTTTCCGAAAGCGAAACTTCCTCGCGTGTCTCTGTGTTACCTCGGCTCCGTGCCGGCTCTTCGATCTGCAGCTTCCCTCGGCGATCCATCTGGTAACCTGGGCCCGTAGGTTTCCCCGATGTCTCGCGTCGGTAAGACTTCGCATGCTGAGCAGCAGGAACAGACAGTTCTTCAAGTTTCGAACTCATCATTGCCACACTCTGTCGCAGGTAAGACATCTCCGCTTGCCAATCTACCTCATCTGTCACAGGTCTTGGGCGACCTTCTTTCATGTTGGTAAACGGTACTCGATTACCTTCGTTTCGCTGATGCGCCACGATGTCACCACTCGTTTTCTGCACTACGGCGTCACCCCGCGGTTTCAGGCCTGTCTCAATGTCTCTTGGCCTATCACAAGCCTGTCTCAACTGTACAGGTTGCCTGCCCCGTACAATACTAGGTACTTGAACCTGCACAAGGTTCCCCGATCTATTGTCGAACGTTCTCTCATGTATTATACGCGGAACTCTATTGTCGTCGAGTGGTTTGGACCTGTCAAACCTACTCTCACCAACGGTCTCTCGCCAGTGTGTGAATGTCTCGTTATTCACATCGTTCCGTACTACCTCAGTAGTCTTTGGAACGGTTATCAACCATCCGTTATCCTCATGGAAACCTCTTTCACGCCCACTGCGGGTTCCAGCTTCCGTTTCAAATGCACTGGTTTCGTCAGGTGCACCCGTTTCATCAAGCAACCTTCGTTTGCTTTTCCGTTTACGTAACTTTGGACGCGCGCCTCCGTGCTCACTATGGGGCACTTCATCCGACTCGTCCTCGGTATCTTCCTGACCTTGCCTGGTTCTGTGACAAGAAAACGCTAGAACCCCACTTCTGGTACCAGTTTGTGACGTTCGTCGCTCGAGATCAACTAACCCTTCATCAGACATGGTACCAATTTGTGACGGTCTTACCCGAGACGCTGCTTCGTCGTCGGGCTGGGTTCGGCTCCAGCCAACTGACCTTCTGGAGTCACCCGGGTCACTATCCTGTCTACTTCTGCTGTAGACGAGCGGTTCCCTGTCCCCGCTCTCAGTGCCCATTTCTCCAAGAGGAGGTTCCGAGGGTATCGCTTGTTTGCGAACAGTGTCGCTGTCAAGCTCCATCTCACTTTCGGACTCTGCCACTGCCGCGGTCGCCGGGTGGGCAACGTCCTCGTCCTCAGGATGGCCGTCCTTTAGAACAGGGTTCGCTCTCTTGCCGGCAGGAGTCCTCAGCTTCCTGTGAGATCTCTTAGTCAAAGACTTCCTCTTTTTCTCCACCTTAACCGAACCCTCACGTACCATTCTGCATCTCATGACTCTCGAGTTATCGTCAATAGGGGAAATCTCTGAACGTTCTCCTGTCCGAGAGGACAAGGTGTACATCTGACGAGTCGTCACGTCGTGCCGTCTCAAACACGCGAACATCTTGCGATAATATATGCACGTGTAATATTATCGCGGTGTACTGGTCTCACGACACTCTCTTCTGATAGGACAGGTTCTAGGTCTAAAACCTCCCTAACCGCACGCAGAACTGGGTTCCGACCGGTGCACGAGGTGGGCCCTACTTCGCACTTCGGTCAGTTCTCGGAGCTACGTGTTTCGATCACCAAGTTATTTGCTCTGAATAACGATTGGTTTGAATACAAGATTTTCCTGACTCTATCGTTTTTCCTGGTCTTACCGCACTGTAATCAGTTGTCGGGCGGTCTTTTCCCGTACTGCGGTCTTTCGGTAACAGTGGTCTTTCCCAGTAACTATTTTTTAGTTACCGGGCGATGGAGCCCCTCCAACGCTCCACCGGCGTGTCAGCCATCCAAGTGTCACAATCCAAATGTAACGCTGACCCCGTAAGGTTACCAGAATGTCCTGAATTTTGTTCCCAAGAATTTCCGAATTTTGGTTCCCTAACGAGGGTCACACTTACTCCCACAGGTAACCGGACAAGCTCCGATCGCGGAGTTCTTCAAAACCCAAGAGGGAATTTCCTGCCTGTCGCCAAATTTACCCTTATTATCGTTTTTGTACTAAATTGGTTTTTTCAGGTATCCCGACGGTCACTTCACCGAGTGCCGAAGTCGCGTAAAACTCTCCCAGCCGAAGACGCCGAAGTCGCGTAAAACCCTCCCGGCCGAGTACGCCGAAAGCGCGTAGAACTTCCCCTGTGTCGAGTACGCCGAAATCGCGTAAAACTCGCCTCAGTGGATAAAACCAAACACTGTCGGATCTTGGAGTTCTTCGAACTCCAAGAGGGATTTCCTTGCCCGACGCCAAATTTACTCTTGGTTTCAAGGATTTCAGAATTCCAGAAAATGGCTACCTTAAGAAGGTCACCTTTACTCCCATGGGTTACCGGACAAGCTCCGATCGCGGAGTTCTTCAAAACCCAAGAGGGACTTTCCTGCCCGTCGCCAAATTCACCCTGGTTTTCGATCTCACACTGAATTGGTTTTCCTGTATATCAACGGTATCCTTCCCCGAGTATTACTCAGCCGTAGATTTCCCACAATCGGGATCTAGACCGCTTCGCGATCAACTGAGGGATCCAACCCGCCGGATCGGCGCTGTCGGCCCGTCTCCCAACAGTGAACTTCTTTAGCTGTACTCGGGATCGCCTGATTATATTATTCGGACGCCCCTTTCGTCCGTAAATATATTTGTACTAACCGGAAACTCGAACTCTGACTCGGTCGTAACCAAAATCACTCGCCTACCACACTGAGTGTAGTATATTTGAATCGGTAACTGAATCGCTAACCAACAACGCTGTTTCACAGTATTGCTATGTATGAAGAGTCGAACCAACTCTTCACGTATAAAGCAGCACACCGTGAGGCAGGCTCTACTTATCCCTCACCACACTATACCGTGGCTTAAAATATATAATCAGTCTTCCCTACCACGGTCGTTGCTGGACCGTCGCCTATTGAAATTAAATAAAAATTAAATGATCGATGCTGGGCCTTCGCATGTAAAATTAAGAGAAACGATGCTGTTCCCTTCGCATGTAAACTTAAAGAAAACGATGCTATTCGCATAAAATAAATCTTCCCACATACGCACGGTAACCTTGACCGCCACACTCTCCCCACCTTACTTAGATGCGGAGCATCTCTGCCAAAATCGGGGACCTTAATCAAACGTGACAGGAACATCCCCAACCCAGATCCCCTTAGAGAGCAAGGAACCAAATGCACCTTTGGTTATAGGGCGGTATATCAACAATCTCGGCACCCTGCACGTACGCCAAACAACGATGAGAACCGTGATAGCGACAGCCTATTTAATGATGCTTTCGATCCGAACCACCACCCTACTGGCAACCTGTCGTACCTGACAAATCGCCAACCTTAACAGGCCCTCTATCGTGAACCTGGGCTCTACCGGACCCCAAGGGCCAGGAGAACTAAAGGAGAGAAAAGTCGCCCACTGTCTCCCGATCTGGTAACCATCGTCGATCAGTCACACCCGGTACCACTTCAAAATCGTGAAAGCAAAATAACTAGTACAAGTTATCATATTTACGCACATGATCTAAGTCCTAACATATGCTTCTATCGCATGATGCTCTATCCTAAATAGCGCACTAAGGTAGCGCACTAAAGTATCATGAAACGGTAACCAAGGAAATCGCGTTGCCCCGAATTTCCTTAACACTCGTTGTTACGAGCATTATACTGTCGAAAAGAAACTCTGTCATCACAAGGAAACGGAAACATGGTTCTCCAATAATTCGCTTGTAGAACCAACGCAATGAAGCGTTCTAGTACTGGAATCTTTACTCGTTTCAGTACTAACCACTAAGCCAATGTTTAACCGAAAACATATCATCAAAAGGAAACTTAAACAGTCATTCACTGACAATCTGTAAAACCAACGCAATTAAGCGTTGGTGGTAGCACAGGTACTGTATGCTCCCAGATACCGCTCAAAAGAAATATTCTCATCAAAAGGGCAACTGAAACATGAGTCTCGAATAGTCATTGAAACCAACGCAATTAAGCGTTCATCTAGTTGGTCCTAGATACACGTCTGCTTCAGAAGGTCACTAACAAGGACTTCTACAGTCGTAGTCATCCATCCAAGCGAGGTCTTCGTCTCGTCCGTCGTCCAGGTGGCAATTCTGGATCAGCGGTCTCGCCTGGATTTTCTGAAGGTTCCTCTGGTTCATGTTCTGCATTAGGATCTTGAGCCAGGACTGACCAGTCTACTGTAGGTAACTCAAGATTTCTGTCCCTCTCCGGTAACCAGGTACTTGGAGGTTTACCGTAAAACGGCTTCAATTTATCCACGTGCACAACCATTAGCGTGGATTTCGGACTCTTCTGAATCCGGTACAGACACGGACTGAGCACTTGAATAACCAAGAATGGGCCGGTGTAATAGCGAGCCCATTTTGTCTTCCTTCCACTTCTTAGCCGAGGGTAGTAATAGTAAACCCAATCTCCTTGAGCGAACTTGCTAGGTCTCACTCTCAAATCGTAGGCTTTTTTCCTTCTTTCTGCTACTCTCTTTAACTGTTCTCGTACAAGCCGATACGATCGTTCCATTTTCTCCTTCTGTTTCTCCACGTACTCTTCCATGTCACTGTAAGACGGTCTCTCGAACTCTGTAACTTGGGCTAGAATCAAGTCTAATGGCGTATGGTTCTCTCTTCCCAGGAACAGGAAATTAGGTGTCCGTTGGGTCGCTTCATGTTCAGTACCTCGATATGCCGCCATTACATATGGTACATGAACATCCCAATCCTTTTGTCGTTCCGACACTACCTTTCCGATCAACATGTTCAGTGTTCTGTGGAACCTTTCGATCATTCCGTTACCAGTGGGTCGATATGGAGTTGTACGTACTTTGTCAATCTCCATGCGTTTACACAGCTCTTTGAATAACTTCGACTCAAAACACGGTCCCTGATCCGTCAGGATCTGGCGTGGCATACCAAACCTCGAGAACACGTGTACCATAAGCGATTCTGCCACAGTAACGGCCTCTTGGTTTCTGATAGGCAGAGCTTCAGCCCATCTCGAGAAGTAATCTATCGCTGTCAGTATGTATTTGTTGCCTTTACTTGATACAGGATGCGGACCAGATATATCAATTCCGAATCTCTCCATTGGTTCACCGACCACAGGAGTCTGCATGTAACCCTGTCTTGGAGGTTTCTCCCTTCGATAACGAGCACAGCGATCGCACCTTTGGCAGAACCGTCTAACATCGTCCTTCCAACTCGGCCAATACGCCCGACGTTGCAACTGAGTTAAACTCTTCCGAATCCCGAAATGTCCTCCGGCAAAGCTTGCGTGTGTTAACTGAAGCATCTCTTGCCGTAGAGATAAGGGCACAACTAACTGAGATCGCTCAGCTTTTCCTGTGTTACCCTGAATCCAGCCTCTGTGTAACACTCCTTGCAGGACTTCCAGCTGATTCCAGTTGCTCACCAACACTTTCACCTCTCCGCTAGCAGGTGATAGTTCTGCCTGTGTTGGATGATGCTTCGACTCCTTCCAACCAAGGACCGTACCAATATTGCAATCGCTCTGCTGTTCTCTTCGAAGAAACTCCTTTGTCCAACGGATTTCCTGGCCTGTATCTTCACTGGTAACCTCGGAGCGCGTTACTTCTCCGATCGGACGTGCCCACATCACGTCTTCATTCGTAACTCTCATGGTAACCACTTTAGGTTGTTCCTCACCCGGACCTCTAGACATCGCGTCTGCGTTACCGTGTTTTGCTCCCGGTCTGTGACATATCTCCATGTCAAACTCCTCTATCATCTCTAACCAACGAGCCTGTTGGCCAATCGGTTCCGGTGTTCTGCGTAACCACTGAAGTGCGGAGTGGTCTGTTCTGAGTAGGAATTTACTACCCAGTAAGTACTGACGAAACTCTTTCAAGAAATACACCACAGCTAACAACTCTCGCCTGGTAACGTTATAGTTCCGTTCCGCCGTCGACAAGAGCCGACTCGCGTAACAAATCACTGTCTCTTCTCCCTCTTGTACTTGCGATAACACCGCTCCAATGGCGTATGCCGAGGCATCCGTATCTAGGATGTACTGGCCCTCGTCGTTCGGTAACCCAAGTATAGGTGCGGAAACCAACTTTCGTTTAAGTTCTTCGAAAGCTCCCTGACATTCGTCAGTCCAATGGAACGGTACATTTTTCCTGGTCAGGAAATGAAGTGGTTGAGCTACCACCGCGAAATCATGTATGAAACGTCGGTAATAGGAGCAAAGACCAACGAAGGATCTGACTTGCCTCAAGTTCCGAGGAGCAGACCATTCTTCTACGGCCTTGATCTTGCTCGGATCCGTCGCGACCCCTTTTTCACTCAAAACGTGACCAAGAAACAATACTCTCTGTTGTAACAGGTAACATTTGGATGGTTTCAGCTTGAGATTATACTCTTGTAATCTCCTGAAAATCATCTCTAGACGTTGCATGTGCGTCTCTACGTCCCTCGAGAACACAATTATGTCATCCAAGTAAACCAGACAGATGTCATAGTTTAGCCCTGTCAAGACTAAGTTCATTAGTCGACAAAACGAGGCCGGACTATTGCACAATCCGAAAGGTAACACTTTGAATTGGAAGCTGCCCCTTCTCGTAACGAACCCGGTCTTGTGTTTGTCTCTTGGGTGCAAGGCCATCTGGTGATAACCTGCTCTCAAATCGAACGTACTGTACCATCTGGCGCCACCCAGGGTATCTAAACTCTCGCGGATAAGGGGTAACGGATGAGCATCTTTCCGTGTCTTCAGGTTCAGTTGCCTGTAATCGATACAGAAACGCATACTGCCATCCTTTTTCTTAACCATTACGACATTGGATGCCCATTCCGATATCGAAGGTTCAATGATTCCTTGTCTCAACATGTCTTCTACCTGACGATCAACTTCCGGTAACATGGAAAGCGGTTGACGTCTCAAAGGTTGCCGAACTGGTTTCTCCTGTCCCGTATCGATCTCGTGTTGGATCACCGAAGTGAATCCGTTATCACTTTCGTTAAGAGAAAACGTTGCGCTGTACGATAGCACAAGTTTTCGTAACCTGATTCGCTCTTCTTCCGAAATGTCTGCTGGCGCTTCTTCCCATAGTCGTTTTAGGGTCTGTTCGGCAAGTGGGTTGAGCGTCTGCTCCGCCACACTGGCCGTTGTACTAATCTTCGATCCAAACCGGTCAATCGTACTTTGCTGCTTTCCTCGGCGTTCCTCCGGATAACCTGGGCCCATAGGCTTCTCCGGATTTTCGCTTCGGTAAGGCTCATCATACGATTCCGTTCTGGCTCGATTAACTGTCACATCGACTACGTTCACTCGCTCCAGCGGACATTCAGTCCGTTTCTTGACTAGCGAATCTCTGTCTCCAACATTCAACATCCTGATCCACACTTCCGTGTCTCTTCCTGTCACCAACGTACGTCCGATTATCAAATCTTTTGATAATTCCATTGGAATGGTCGTCCAATCTTCGTTATCTTTTTGGAAATGCGGGTATACGACCCAAGCTGGAACGTCAACTTCGCTCCTTGGAGGAACTATTATGTCCTCTTGCACAATAACCCTCCGGCACATGGACTCGGTAACGACCTCTTTCAGAGGGATCTTCTCGCTCCCAAGGAAAACGCATCGACTTGCGAAGTCCCATCTTGCCTGATTGGCTTCCAGCCAAGATAACCCCAAGATCACTTCTGTCACTTGGTCTGTAACTAGACAGGGTACAGGGTACACCTGCTTTCCGATCCGAATCTTAAGGTTAGTTTCACCATCCACCTTAATCTGACTTCCATTAGCGGCTAGGAGTCGCTGTTCTGACGGTACTAGCACAGCGTCTAGCACGAAACGTCGTGGCACAAGTGACATTTCACTTCCAGAATCAAGTAGACAGTGTATACGTTTTCCTGCCAGTCTCGCAACCACGTAGGCCACCCTACTGCCTTTGACCAGTCGGTTTTGGGTTTCCTCTTGTATCGGTTCAGCCTTTGTAGGTTCACTGGTACCGGTTGCACCATTCGTCTCAGCGTTTCTCTGAGGACAATATCGCTTCATGTGTCCTTTTCGTTTGCACAAGTAGCATTCGATATCCGGGTTACGCAACCGTGTGGGCGGATAAATCCGTCGCCACCCCACATTCGGTTCGGTTGTCCTCTGATCTCCCACAGCTAGATCAGAACTGTTCTCCCTTTCATGAGGTTTTCTCGGAACGATGCCCAAATTCTGATTTATTGTCACTCGATCAAGTTCTCTTGAAAGATTTTTAATCTTTCGCTCGAGATCTTCTAGACGACGAGACTGTTGCCCCTCAGTGCTCGAGTCTTTTCGGTCTTCCATGGTAACTTTAACTCTCGCGTGTCTCCGGTCTAAATCACCACCTTGTGTCGAAGATCGACCATAGGCATCCAACCTCACCGCATGTTTATACGCCGCTTCGAGGTTAACTGGTTCTCGCTCGCGCACCTTCTGCCCCAAATCTTGGTTTGCCAGTGCATCAATGAAAGCGTCACAAGCGACCGTCTCGACGACATCACTTGTTGGTCCTGGGTATGCCAAAGCCATTAGCCTTCGTACTTCCTGCACTACACTACTCAGCGTTTCTCCGTGAGCCTGCCGGTAAGTGCGAAGTTTCATCCGATATAGGCTAGTTTGGTCATCAGACCCGTACCGGGCCTTAAGCCGCTCAACAAGTTCTCGCCAAGCCACGTCCCTCTGTGCACCCATGTCCCACAACAGCTGCGAAGCGGGACCCGTAACAATCTCGGCACCCTGCACGTACGCCAAAACGATGAGAACCGTGATAGCGACAGCCTATTTAATGATGCTTTCGATCCGAAAGGGCACACATTAACTGGTCTGCTTTTTCCTGATCACTCCACCGGTTGCACCGTGCACAAACTTCGAACTTTGCTAGAAAGGCTGCGATCGCTGACTTGCCGTCGTACTTCTCTAGCTTGATTCGTATACCGCGATCCGATCGGTCTTCGCCTCTTGTCCGTGTAACAAGTGATCTTCCGACACTCTTCTTGGGATTTCCTCTCCGGTTGTCCTCATCGTTACTCCGGGAATCGTTTCCCTCGTCTGTCCTCACCACTGACCGGTGCCGACTCTGTCCCCTCAGAGTACCCAACGTCTTCCCTGTACGCCACTTAGAATACATCGTAGTCATCTCTCGGTCGTCTGACGTTGCACTGTCTTCATCAGAGATGTACTCAGCCGGTCTCTGACCTTTTCTACGAGGCTCACCACCTGCGTAGTCTTTGGACTCCGATCGTTTATATTTATTGCGAGAACTCTGAGAGTTTCCGTTGACGAACGTAACTCTTCTGTCTTCTTCGCGAATATCTCTTTTTCCTGACTCTGGCGGTCTGTCAGATTCGTCGTACCTAAGACAATTACGACTTCTCGAATCTGGTTTGTGCCCTTTAGAGTACCGCTCGTGGGTCTCATCCCAGGCCAAATGATCTCTGTCTCTTCCCATGTTCGATTCTCTCTCGGTTTCTCTATCAAGTGCCTGTTTTAAACCGCGTCTCTCGTACTCTGGTAGACGTTCCTTACCATACGTCTCCCTTTCAGTTTTCTCATAACTCTCGTGTCTTCCTCGTTGGCGGAGGTTTTTCCTGTCAAAGACTCCGGTTCTCATGGCCTCTTCTGGACCAACACTATCGGTGTCTGAATCCGAAGAACTCACTGACGAACGTAATTTCGCCTCAACTCTTCCTCTTGTCAACAGACGTTGTCGACTCGATTGCCTTGCCGTTTTTCCGTGTGACTCTCTCCCGCTGTCCTCGGGAAGATAGCGGCTACGTAACTTTTCCGAAGTTTCCGAAAGCGAAACTTCCTCGCGTGTCTCTGTGTTACCTCGGCTCCGTGCCGGCTCTTCGATCTGCAGCTTCCCTCGGCGATCCATCTGGTAACCTGGGCCCGTAGGTTTCCCCGATGTCTCGCGTCGGTAAGACTTCGCATGCTGAGCAGCAGGAACAGACAGTTCTTCAAGTTTCGAACTCATCATTGCCACACTCTGTCGCAGGTAAGACATCTCCGCTTGCCAATCTACCTCATCTGTCACAGGTCTTGGGCGACCTTCTTTCATGTTGGTAAACGGTACTCGATTACCTTCGTTTCGCTGATGCGCCACGATGTCACCACTCGTTTTCTGCACTACGGCGTCACCCCGCGGTTTCAGGCCTGTCTCAATGTCTCTTGGCCTATCACAAGCCTGTCTCAACTGTACAGGTTGCCTGCCCCGTACAATACTAGGTACTTGAACCTGCACAAGGTTCCCCGATCTATTGTCGAACGTTCTCTCATGTATTATACGCGGAACTCTATTGTCGTCGAGTGGTTTGGACCTGTCAAACCTACTCTCACCAACGGTCTCTCGCCAGTGTGTGAATGTCTCATTATTCACATCGTTCCGTACTACCTCAGTAGTCTTTGGAACGGTTATCAACCATCCGTTATCCTCATGGAAACCTCTTTCACGCCCACTGCGGGTTCCAGCTTCCGTTTCAAATGCACTGGTTTCGTCAGGTGCACCCGTTTCATCAAGCAACCTTCGTTTGCTTTTCCGTTTACGTAACTTTGGACGCGCGCCTCCGTGCTCACTATGGGGCACTTCATCCGACTCGTCCTCGGTATCTTCCTGACCTTGCCTGGTTCTGTGACAAGAAAACGCTAGAACCCCACTTCTGGTACCAGTTTGTGACGTTCGTCGCTCGAGATCAACTAACCCTTCATCAGACATGGTACCAATTTGTGACGGTCTTACCCGAGACGCTGCTTCGTCGTCGGGCTGGGTTCGGCTCCAGCCAACTGACCTTCTGGAGTCACCCGGGTCACTATCCTGTCTACTTCTGCTGTAGACGAGCGGTTCCCTGTCCCCGCTCTCAGTGCCCATTTCTCCAAGAGGAGGTTCCGAGGGTATCGCTTGTTTGCGAACAGTGTCGCTGTCAAGCTCCATCTCACTTTCGGACTCTGCCACTGCCGCGGTCGCCGGGTGGGCAACGTCCTCGTCCTCAGGATGGCCGTCCTTTAGAACAGGGTTCGCTCTCTTGCCGGCAGGAGTCCTCAGCTTCCTGTGAGATCTCTTAGTCAAAGACTTCCTCTTTTTCTCCACCTTAACCGAACCCTCACGTACCATTCTGCATCTCATGACTCTCGAGTTATCGTCAATAGGGGAAATCTCTGAACGTTCTCCTGTCCGAGAGGACAAGGTGTACATCTGACGAGTCGTCACGTCGTGCCGTCTCAAACACGCGAACATCTTGCGATAATATATGCACGTGTAATATTATCGCGGTGTACTGGTCTCACGACACTCTCTTCTGATAGGACAGGTTCTAGGTCTAAAACCTCCCTAACCGCACGCAGAACTGGGTTCCGACCGGTGCACGAGGTGGGCCCTACTTCGCACTTCGGTCAGTTCTCGGAGCTACGTGTTTCGATCACCAAGTTATTTGCTCTGAATAACGATTGGTTTGAATACAAGATTTTCCTGACTCTATCGTTTTTCCTGGTCTTACCGCACTGTAATCAGTTGTCGGGCGGTCTTTTCCCGTACTGCGGTCTTTCGGTAACAGTGGTCTTTCCCAGTAACTATTTTTTAGTTACCGGGCGATGGAGCCCCTCCAACGCTCCACCGGCGTGTCAGCCATCCAAGTGTCACAATCCAAATGTAACGCTGACCCCGTAAGGTTACCAGAATGTCCTGAATTTTGTTCCCAAGAATTTCCGAATTTTGGTTCCCTAACGAGGGTCACACTTACTCCCACAGGTAACCGGACAAGCTCCGATCGCGGAGTTCTTCAAAACCCAAGAGGGAATTTCCTGCCTGTCGCCAAATTTACCCTTATTATCGTTTTTGTACTAAATTGGTTTTTTCAGGTATCCCGACGGTCACTTCACCGAGTGCCGAAGTCGCGTAAAACTCTCCCAGCCGAAGACGCCGAAGTCGCGTAAAACCCTCCCGGCCGAGTACGCCGAAAGCGCGTAGAACTTCCCCTGTGTCGAGTACGCCGAAATCGCGTAAAACTCGCCTCAGTGGATAAAACCAAACACTGTCGGATCTTGGAGTTCTTCGAACTCCAAGAGGGATTTCCTTGCCCGACGCCAAATTTACTCTTGGTTTCAAGGATTTCAGAATTCCAGAAAATGGCTACCTTAAGAAGGTCACCTTTACTCCCATGGGTTACCGGACAAGCTCCGATCGCGGAGTTCTTCAAAACCCAAGAGGGACTTTCCTGCCCGTCGCCAAATTCACCCTGGTTTTCGATCTCACACTGAATTGGTTTTCCTGTATATCAACGGTATCCTTCCCCGAGTATTACTCAGCCGTAGATTTCCCACAATCGGGATCTAGACCGCTTCGCGATCAACTGAGGGATCCAACCCGCCGGATCGGCGCTGTCGGCCCGTCTCCCAACAGTGAACTTCTTTAGCTGTACTCGGGATCGCCTGATTATATTATTCGGACGCCCCTTTCGTCCGTAAATATATTTGTACTAACCGGAAACTCGAACTCTGACTCGGTCGTAACCAAAATCACTCGCCTACCACACTGAGTGTAGTATATTTGAATCGGTAACTGAATCGCTAACCAACAACGCTGTTTCACAGTATTGCTATGTATGAAGAGTCGAACCAACTCTTCACGTATAAAGCAGCACACCGTGAGGCAGGCTCTACTTATCCCTCACCACACTATACCGTGGCTTAAAATATATAATCAGTCTTCCCTACCACGGTCGTTGCTGGACCGTCGCCTATTGAAATTAAATAAAAATTAAATGATCGATGCTGGGCCTTCGCATGTAAAATTAAGAGAAACGATGCTGTTCCCTTCGCATGTAAACTTAAAGAAAACGATGCTATTCGCATAAAATAAATCTTCCCACATACGCACGGTAACCTTGACCGCCACAATTATACAGACGTAATTATTTTAGTTGTCTGTTAAAAGAAGTATATTATATATATTATATATATGTGCATACATCTTTGTAATTGTAATTGTAATTGTAATTGTAATCGAGAATTTATATAGCACCACACACACAAACACACACACACACACACACACACACACACACACACACACACACACACACACACACACACACACATTTCAACCGCTAATCTTTCCTTAGCTTCCGCCACGCAGTATGCGAACTTCTGGTTTGGGTGTTAACCAAAACACCCATGTGCTCTCGAACTTTTGCGCCACACAAAATCCACTTCAGGGAGACCAGATTATCGATCACCGACGCCATATCAAATCAAGTCTGCAAGAGCCAGTTTGGTTGGTCCCATTACCTGGGTTAGTTAACGACAGTGTGTGATAACAAAGATCATTAGCGTCGCCCGTCCTTTATCCAGGCTTGAGACTGGCACTGTCAGAGTACGAACATTGGAGGAGTTGCAAGAATCACATTTTGGTCCTTTGCTTATATAGCATTGGTTCAAGTCACTCTTAAAGGTGTCTAAAAATGTCTAATAAATGCCCTCTGACAAATTCGCAGTAGTGGTACTTTCAGGTTAACGACACTGTGTGATTACAAAGATTATTAGCGCCGCCCTCCTCCTTCTTCCAGATTTGATACTAGCACTGCCAGAGTACGAGCAGTGGCAAATTCGTAAAAAATGAGCAAAGAGCAAATTCGCGCTTGTGTTTGCGCCCATATAGCTTCGAATAACAACTTTTTATAGGTGACTAAAGAGAGCGCTATAACCAATCGTGTCCCATATATAACATCGGTTAATGCCGTTTCAAAATTGTCTAAATCGAGCGCTTCAGACGATCGGCTGCAGTGTCCTGGTTTGTTCATTGCGGACCACAGCTCTTGTCTGTGTCCTCGTCTTCCACAGTCTGTGCGAAGCGTCCAGAAACTCATAAACTTAACATTTCTTAAACCGCTACTTTGAACTTTAGCGAATTCAATCGGTTTATTTGCGAGATTAAATGGAGATATTATCCATTCGGTCAGCGTGTCCCGTCCCTATATAGCATCAGTTGACACCGTTTTAAAGGTGTCTAAATAAAGCGCTCTTACCAGGCGCTTACCATGCATGGCCCATGCCTATATTACATCGATTAATTATGCGTTAAAAGGTGTCTTAAAGGAGCTTATTAATATTATTCCAAAGTTTAACATCGTCTTAGGACATCAAAAACCGTTGCCGAATACGAACAGTTTAGCAACAAATCCATATCAAGTACAGCATCTGCCAGCGTGCGTGCCTATATAGCATTAGTTTAAACCATTTTATAGGTGTCTAAAAAGAGCTCTATATATATAGTCCGACTAAGACCTTTTAAAGCGGTGTCTAAATCATTATGAAATGTTCATATCTATATTATTATATCAGGTAGACAGTTTCCGTTTAATACAGGTCGCATGTAAATAAAGAAATTTTACAGTTTATAACATCAGATGGAAAGATCCAGAGTTTAACGACATCTTAAAGCAACAAAGGCAGGTGACGTCGACAGAAATTATATTTGGCATATAGTAGTAGTTTCAGTTTAACGACACTGTGATAGCGGATAATTAGCGTAGCCCACTTCCTTTAATGAGGCTTGGGACTGGCATTACCAGAGTACGATTGGTGGCAGAGTTATTTTTGTACATAACGGCTCAATAGGTACCTATAGGGCGATTATTAAGATTAAAAGAGGTGTCTGTGTATTTAAACAGTTATTACCGTTCGTATGGCACAATAATTTTTCAACTTCAAACGCTTCATGTAAGATGCATCTATTTCTATTCACAGCTTAAATTTAATTCAAACTGGAAACATTCCTCTACCACGAGTCCTATCGAGATTCCTCCTCTTTCGCCGCTCCAGTTCTAAGCACCGTCCACCCTAGACGCCTGTCTGTCTGTCTGTCAGTCTGATCCCTTCTAATAGTTGTTGTTAGCTAAACTAAGACATTAGATTGTAATCCTATTTTGAAATACTAAAACGATTACTATTTAATAATGACGTTGGAATCAATGTGATCAATCGTCTACCGAGTCTCGTCGTTTATATAGCATCAGTTGATATCGCTTTAAAGGTGTCCAAAGAGAGCTCTCCCTTCTAACGCATTGACTACAGTTGAAAGGTTCAGTTTGCGTTTCAAGACTGTGGTAGAAACTGGTAGAGTTACCGTTCTCTTCTTGATTGCCATGTCCCTGACATAGTACGCTTAGGGAATCTGCAGTATCCTTCTGAGTCACAACACTTCAAAGGTTTCACAGCTGTAGGGAAGTACCATCAACTATCACTGCATGGTAACCCCAGCATTTGACACATCACTCTAGCTTAGCAGACGCGTCTACTAGATTTTATCCTAAAAAATAATTATTAATAATGAGATAATGATATTGGATAATAAACTAAGTATCAAGTTTTGATAACCCAACTGCACCATAAAAGTGTCACAGATTAACGAGAAGGCGTTATGAAAACGCCTGGAGATGCCGGGTTTCAAACCCAGGGCCTTTCGCATGCAAAGCGAACGCTCTACCGTTGAACTACATCGCCGCGTTTGAATTTTGCAACGTCTATTATATTATATTCTAATGGTGAGATATCGATATTTTAATAATAGCATTGTATACAGCACATTACCAGTCAGTAATAAGTCAAGCGTTATCATTGACTGTCATGTCGGAAGAGCATTGGCTGTCATGCGTGAAGGCTGGATATCAGTCAGGCGTAACGCTTCCAGATTGACTGTCATGCATGAGTAGCAATGGTCGTCAGCTCTCACATTGCGTGACGACGCTTTTTCAACGTACTGCAGCTACTGGATGTAGACGGTTTCCTTTTTCATGTGATCATCGATTGGTAGATGCTTTGTGCGTTCTGATAACGACGCTATACAAGTCACAATAGATTAGATTAACTCAGCTAGACTTAGATTAGCTTAGAACAGATTAGATGATATTAAATCATATTGGATTAGATTAGTTTAGATAACCTTAGCATGGCTTATCATAGCTTCGCTTGTCTTAGCTTAGAATGGCTTGGCTTAGATTAACTTAGATTAGCTTAGATTATATTATTATGCCATATTGACAGCATGTGAGACCAACCATCCTTCTGCGTTTTTAGTTGCCAGCATCGTGTTCGTAGTTATTCCCCGTATTTAACAACATTGTTTGCCAAAAGGCCGTTGACTCTGATAGTAACCCGTAGCATAGCAGAAGTTATTAGTCAACTTGAACAAGATTAATTATAGCCCCAGTGAGACCTTTAAAGAGGTGTATAATTCATCATAAATATTCATGGCTATAATTATTTTTGGTTTCTAACATCAGGCAGGGAGTTTCTGCTTAACGACTCCATATCATAATGAGGATGATCAGCGTCGCCCTCCCTTTCTATACCTGCTTCGGACTGGCATCTCCATAAAGCGACAGTGTCCCGAAGAAAGAGCGTAATATTTTCTAAGCGACAGTTCATTGTCATTAGCTTTTTGATGAGTTACTGTTTAACGATGGCGTGTCATAACGAAGATGATTAGAGTCGACCTCCTTCTTTACCCAGGCTTGAGACTAGCACTACAAGAGCAGAGGCGTAGCGACCGCCCTCCGTACCCTCCGACCGGAGGGGGCCCCGCAAGGAAAGGGGCCCCTAAAAGTGGCAAAAAATAACCGTGAACGGTGTGAAGTTATTATGATACTGTTTTGATGCATCACATAATACTATTAGCTACGTCATCAGTTGTCTGACTGTTGGCTACATCAGTTATCTGTCAGAGGCGCGTTTACGTGTAGGCGCACTAGGCGCGCGAATAAAGCCCCCAAATCTGAGAGGGCCCCAAACGAAGAAAAATATTTTGTTTCAATTACAAAAAATAACATTTGTGAATTTTGAATTATTTTAAATATAACCTATTTTCTATTTTTACAGTTTAGCATTCACATAAAAGTAATTACTACAATGTTCAATCAATAACTTCACATTCCTTAAAAATAGCTTCTTTAACTAATCATAGTTATATTGACAGTGTCAATAACAATCACAAAAACGGCTTCAAGTTCAACTTCGTTGCTTTTGCACAGCAGCATATGATAGGATAAACACCACCAGAGTCTCAGATTCTCAGTTTAGAAAGTCAGAAGGGCCCCAAAAATTCTTGCGCCCAGGGCCCCGTTTTCTGTAAACGCGCCTCTGTCGGTCATTCGAATTTTAGTTGGACCCATTCAAAGTATATTGTATATTACCGCATTCCAGTTTTCGCATTGTAAGGGGCCCCCGGACGTGTGTTCGGAGGGAGCCACGTTCTTTGTTGCTACGGCTCTGTACAAGAGTATGAGAAGTGGCTGAGTTACACGGGCGCAATAAGTCAATAAGTGTTGATTGGTTGTTTAAAAAGAGGAGTGCAGCTTTTTTTTCAAGCATACGTCAAGCTAACATAACATTCTTGTTCAAACTGTGGCGTTCTGCGCGCCCGCCCGGACGCCTGCCCTCTCGTCGCGCCGGACGGGTTTCCTGGTGGTGGCGACTCCAGCCCACTGCCCGTCTGGAGCCACCCCCGAGTCACTGCTTTGTGTGCTTTCAACGTAAAATGGCTCTTCTCTATCTCTTCCATAGTGAACGTTCCTATCAGAGGAGATTCAGGATTGGCCGCTTAAGACAGGCAACACTATACAGTTCGATCTCTGGGTCTGACTCTGCTCTTTTCCGCGGTCGCCGGATGGGCAACGTCCTGCAGGATGGCCGTCCTTCAGAACAGGGTTCGTTCTCTTACCAGCAGGAGTCTTCCTCTTTTGTGTGTCTTCTTAGCTACGGGCTTCCTCCAACTCTCCACCTGATCTAAACCTTGACGCACCATTATACATCTCGTGACTCTTGAACTATCGCCATTTATCAGGGACACCAAACGTTTTCTAAATATCGGGAACAAGGAATACATGTGACAAGTCTTTTCCATCACATCGTCCTAGACACCGGTCTATTGGGCAACTGTCAATTGTAACTCTCCGTCGTGTCGTCTAGGCACCTGTCCATACGTCTTCCCACCGTACGTATCTCTCGCTCCATGTCCGTGCAGGGCATACCGGCCTCACACGTATATTATCATGCACCACATTTACGGAGTAAGTTTCCTTACCCGTCTTCTGTGTTGGCAATTGTCGACCAACACAGTGATAAATTCTGCTTCGAAAGATAACGGTAAGGGGGTCTATGGCACTCTGATAGTGAAGGTCCTCTCTCTACCCTTCGCTATCTACACACAGAACTTCGTTCCGACCTACGCACGAGGGGGCCCATCCTCGCACTTCAGTCAGTTCTCAGAGCTGTGTGTTGCGACAAGCAAATATGTTTCTACCTGGGTATCCGACAACCCGGACTTTCACGTATCACTCTCTTGGTCTGCTTTATTATTTCCCTTCAAACACGGGATTATCGTACTCCTCACCTCGGCACTCTGATTAGCCGAATCTCGCTGGGAAACGCGGTCGTGCCTCTTTAGGACCTGGGTACCCGACTACCCGATCCAAACTTTGAGGTTAATCTCTTGGTCTGCGTTAATGCCCCTTTTACCTGTGGACGCTCGTACACTTCACCTTGGGACTCTGACTAGCTGAACTTCAGCTAGGAAAACCCGGACATCTCTCTTCCAAACATGGGTTCCCGACTACCCGAAAGTTCACGTATCGTTTACTCTTGGTCTGAGTCAATGTCCCTTTTACCTGGGACTCCCGTACACTTCACCCTGGGATCTGACCCGCTGTATCCTCTCGTTGCGGCGTATCCCTACCCGTTTACACAACCTTTTATCTTCCCACTATTCAGAATTAGTCTGTCTCGAGACCTGAGCAGTAGAGTGGGCCCTTACTCCACAAGCCGTATCTCTTGAACCTGACTCTCTGAATCCATTAGAGAACGTAACAGTTGTGTCTTTTCCGGGAGCGCACAGACTCGTACTCACACTCGATTCTGCTAACGGTATCTGTGGGTAAATATCAGTAAATTTACCCCGCTATTGCACACAGACCTGTGTATCTTTCCCCCGTGGGAACTGTCCCGAACACCGTAACACCCAGCGGTCGAATCGTGCGGTTGGTCTCCCGGACGGATATTTGCCGGTAAACCGCGGGAGTAACTATGACTGCAAGGGAACCAAACGCGGGGACCGCGAATGGAAAATTTACCGGTAGTTCCCCGATGTTATCGAACGGTACCAACGGGGTCACCCTCCCCGTACAAATCGAACTGTCACCACCGGGGTCTTTGCTTCCCCGTTTTTATACAGACCTGTGTTTTCTCTAACTCTCACGATCGGTCTCTCCCCGAGGTTTACTCAGCCTGTTAAACTTCCACAATCGGGATTCAGACCGGCTCGCGATCTAACGGCAGGGTGGGCCCCAAACCTGTCGAATCGGCGGTCAATCCAACACCCAAGAGTGATTAGTTTTGCTGTACTCGGGATCGCACTGGTTAGCCAATATTTGACGATACTTGAACTGAGTTATCACTAATCGGGTCTTTGCCCGCGTATCTCTCTGACTGCTACCACCGGGCTTTGCCCGTATATCTCCGACGGTCAACACCGGGTCTTTGCCCGCGTATCTCCGGGTCTTTGCCCGTGTATTTCTAACGGTCAACAGCGGGGCCTTTCCGCGTGTATCTCTGACGGCTACCACCGGGTCTTTGCCCGTTTATATCTGACGGTCAACACCGGGTCTTTGCCCGCGTATCTCCGGCCGTGTATTTCTAACGGTCAACAGCGGGGCCTTTCCGCGTGTATCTCTGACGGTCAACTGCGGGGGCCTTTCCGCGTGTCTATCAGACGGTCACCAGCGCGGTCTTTCCGCGTATATATCCAACGGTCAACAACGGGGCCTTTCCCCGGACTCTACCGATACAGACCTGTGAGCCTTTATCTCTCACGATCGGTCTTTCCCTGTAACGCGAACCAGATACCAACGGGATCTTTCCCGTCTTTCTATCGTACAGTCACCGGCGGGCTCGCCTTTCCCGTCTTTACCGAACGGCCACCGACTGGGGCTGCTTCCCAGTCTTTATCGAACGGAGCCGCCGGGGCCTTCCCCGGACTATCGAACGGTTTACCAGCGGGGTCACCTTCCCCGAACTTTACCGACACAGACCTGTGAGCCTTTATTCCTCACGATCGGTCTTTCCCCGATTCAGCCTTCCACGATCAGACTCGGTACCTTTCGCGATCTACAACAGGGTGGGCCCAACCCCGCTGAATCGGCGTTTACCAGCACCGGTCAGACCGCCTTTGGAGCGGCTGTCACTCGGGAGCGCACTGATTAGCCTTGTACCGAACCGGTAACCAACGACACTAAAGCACCGTGTCGCTGTACATGTAAAGCGCAGTAACGCCGCTCTACAATATAGGCAAAACACCGTGAGGCAGCCTATACTTATCCCTCGCCACACTATACCGTGGCTTGTTCCTTATATACTAGCCTACGCACACCTTCTCAAATACAGGTGTCTAAGGTATCGAAATCAACCTATGATAATAAGCGCCGCCCTAGCTTTAGGCCTTATTTATTGGACCGAAAAGTGTGTAAATTATTCTAATTAATAATTTAAATCGCTTGAATGGCAAAAACAAGCTCAAACTTAATTATTGGCTATTTTAATATCGCGTTAGTGCTACCATTTACGCATCGGCCGCTGACGCCCTGCGATGCATTATATCACCGGATAACGCGTCAATAAGACAGATATTATTAAAACAACATACATTCGAGCCCAGTGGCCAGTCCGCCACAAAACTATGCGCACAACTGCATTAGTTTTTTTGGTTGAAGTTTGACCGAGCTTTGTCTACCTTGGCAAAACTTCCACAATGCGATTTCCGTCTTGGAGGTCGTTGCATCGTTGCTTATAGGCAGAGCATTCAATGCTCAATCATATAATGTAATTATTTGCAGTGTGGGAGATGATTGGTTAGACCGCTCTTTAGACACCTTAAAAACGATTTGAGAGTCGCTATATAAATTTGCGACAAATTGCTGTTCATTTGCAGATTTACTTTTAGACACCCATAAAAGGTGGTAACATAGGCTATATAAGATTGGAATCCTAGAGTCCATTACTCCCATCCTCTATGCGTGGATCGCTGTCACTTATGTTGCGGAGAGACATCTCTTCCTCGTATAACGACGTATATGGAAGTGCTTCACTCACGTTTAATCTTAGTCATTTGATTGTGGCACTTAATTAATGCGCTATAATGATAACCCATAAACGGATTGCAGTTATAGGAGAAGGAACTCTGGTCCTTCTATTTCGTCCAGTAAATTTGTCTTCGAGATATTTTAAAATAAAATCAAACTCACTTTACTCGACTGTAGTCTGATGAGAGTTTGCTTTTGCCTTGAACTCTATTTCAAAACCTGTAATTATGGTTTGCTGTCGTTGGATATGCATGAGGAAGCGTGATGAGACGGGACACGATGGGTGACAAGCTGAATTATTTCTTGAAAACACTCTGAAACTAAATCATCAGTTCATTTGTCATACGATTTCGTTAAACTGTTTGTAACAATAAAATTACCTGTTTTACAACTAAAATTGCAATTGATAGTCTTTGGAATAAATACTAGTGCAGAATGAAATGCTAATTTATTTTCCGAGTGAATGGGGAAAATTTCATGCAATTTTCACCTCAGCGTGAAAAAAATAAAATATTTATTTACGTTCATTAGGCTATTATTCCAAAAGTTTAACGACATCTTATGGCAACAGAAGGCCGTTGACGTCGTTCAGAAATTATTCTGAATAGTTCTCACCGTTTCTATAGCATAATGCAAAATACTCGTACCAGGGCAGGAACACAAATACTATTCATATTAAATTTTATATAGCATCTGTGAAGAGCAATAGAAAGGTGTCTAAATTACCGGAATTCATTATAGAGCCCATAATAGTTTTCCCTCGTCATCTTAAAAATGTCCATAGAAAATGAGAAATCTTCTGCAACGGCTTATTATTTCTTAAATATTATCGATTTATTCATAATAATAAATAAATTAATGCCTAAGACCCCAGAGGATAACAGGTACTTCGGGGCAAGAAAAAAAGTAATAAATGCTATCATCATCATCATCATCATCATCATCATCATCATCATCATCATCATCATCATCATCATCATCATCATCATCATCATCATCATCATCATCAGCATCGTCATCATCATCATCATCATCATCATCACCACCACCACCACCACCACCACCACCACCACCACCACCACCACCACCACCATCATCACCACTATCATCGTCATTATAATAATTATTGCAATCACTATCTTTACAACAATCATTATCATTAGTTGGTGCTCGTATTATAATAGTTAGCCTGTTGGACTTGCAACAAAGAGGTCGGGGGAGGGGGCAGTTCAAATCGCTGCTAGGACAAAATTTGGTTCGAAATTTCTGCTCCACCTGCTCCCCCTAGGAAACCCAGCTATTATGAATATACTGACCGTACACTGTCGGTGGGGAAATGAGACGGCGAGGAAGAGGATTGGCATCCTGCTCTCGTATGCCGAGGCTAAGAAAGTGATGTTGCTAACACTTCATATCCATAAGTGTCTCTCAGGCTGGCTCAAAGGACTGCTCTTCTTCTTCTATCATTATCATTATTATTTATTACTCATCCTTAAACTGATGACAGCTGCAGTAAGAAGTTATCGCCACAATGTCTCATATGCCAACAATTCGTCCATATTACGATGGAGCAACTATCGGCCAAGAATCCACAGACAGGCGTTGACGTCATTAATCTTTACACTCTTTACGGCTGTGATGGTCGCCCTCTGTCGACGACTTCGGTCGGTCGATAAATTACCAGAGGAAATATATTATATTTGACAGTCAATTATTTCTGAAAAAATGTGTTTATGTCTCTACCGAAATCAGCCGCCTGGCTGTTGGTCTTTCTCCTTGTCATGGCCGTCTTGTGCCTAGGGCCTACGAAACTTTCAGGGACCTATGAAAGTCTGAAAATGTGAAAATGAGATATAACAATATAAGCCTTACGATAATATATTGAGAAAAGAAAATCGATGGAAGAAAATGAACTGAAAAATACGAATATCAGAAGGACGCGGTTCGATACCCGTTAGCCACATAAAGGTTCACTCAACCTTCTCACTCTCTAGGGTGCGACTGTAAAAAGAGCTGTATTACAGATGGGCGCCTTGCAGGCTGCCATACAGTTAAATTCGACTCCCGTTTAACTTGTTATCATCTGTTACTACTATACCATGTAACCTTACTGCGTACTTGTCAGCTTGAATTTAGTAAACGAATATTATAACAATTATGATCTTTAAAGACGTCAAATTGCAATTAGTAACTTCTATTGTGCCGTTGTCTAATGCACAAGGCATCAACCGATGGCACACCAAAACCAAGCAGTAATCAGGTCAATATCCTGAAGATCAGTCCGTAAGAGAGCGGTCATTGTAGTCATAAGGTGTGGTCAAACTTTGGAAATAATAATAATACAATTATTAATCATATTACACGAAATTATACAGCAATCCGTACTTTGGCAGTGCCAGTCCCAAGTATGAAGAAGGAAAGAGGGCGACGATAGTCATCTTTTTTGCGATACCGTGTTGTATACCAGGAAACTACTAAACTTGCTTCTAAAATTATAAATTCTCTGCCTGATTAATAAAGCTATAACATTGGCACTGTTTTCTGAATGCTTAAACACCCTCTTTAAATACTTTAATGCAGATATAAATAGGTGTGCCTCGTGACTTCACGTTGAGTACCTCCATATCTATAGTTAATGATAACGGTCTTGAAATCCATCAGATGTTGTTAAACATCAGAAACTACTATTGCGGTCTCCAGCAATCTGGTAGTGCCAGTCGCAAGGGGAAAGGCGCTGACAATCTTATTCATGATACAGCATCGTTAAACAGCAACTAACCAACCACAATTAGTAATCATAATTTAACTAAATTATAAACTGCCCGTACTCTGGCAGAGCCAGTCCAAAGCAGGATGAAGGAAGGAGGGCGACGCTAATCGCTTTTGTTACCACCGGGAAACTACTAGGCTTACTGCTAAAATTAAGAATGCCCTACACGGTTTATAATCATTAATGGATCTCTTATTGTTTAGACACCTCCTTTAAGCATTTTCACTTAACTATAAATACATTTACGTCGCACTTCTTCGTCGAGTTTTCCTGAACGTTTGGTCCCAAATGGTGCTTTCTCGTTAACTGCAACTTACTAACAATGTACTGTATTGGCTACGGCTTCTGCATTATAATTCCGCCACTGGCCGTTCTTTGATGGTGCTTCTGGACCAATTAACGTGGGTCTCTGTTATCTAAGTCTGTCTGTCTGTCTGTCTGTCTGTCTGTCTGTCCGTCCGTCCGTCCGTCCGTCTGTCTGTCTGTCTGTCTGTCTGTCTGTCTGTCTGTCTGTCTGTCTGTCTGTCTGTCTGTCTCTGTGTTTCCCAGCAGCTGGATATTAATTGTTCTTTACGCAGAAAACTTCTGAACAACCCCTGCGACTTGACCCAGCGCTAGTGAATAAACTGGTGCCATGCGTTTAGCTTTATAGTACCGCTTGAGACATTTATAGAATGTGATCAAGGCACATTTGTAACATCAGGCATCTCCATTTCACTCGCTGTATACAGGGGCGTCTATCCCCCAAGTCATTGGAGCAACTTCTTCTTCCCCCTCTTTTCCCTCCTCCCACCCCCTAAAATGGTGGCACACACACACTGACAGATCTCCCCCCATTTCTTGGATGGAGCATTTGCTCCACGGTTTCTATGGTGTAGACGCCCCTGGCTGTATAGGCCTAAAGCTGTTTTTCTGTGATTACAGGTGACAAACGTCAGCGTTTTTCCACAGATTCCGCCAACCTAACCCAATCTCGACGCCTTAGCTACACGCAACCCTTCCTCAAATCCACCCTCTCGTTACTCGCTCGAGCCCCCGAAACCCCATCGGATCATCGACCCTGGTTGCTCGAACAGCTCCTCAACGCCTCTGACCATTCCAGACTTGGATTCGGCGTGACCAGTGAGGGAGTGGCCTACCATCTGAAGACCTCCAACTCGTCTCTTTACAAGTAGATCTGGAACGACAGGAGTCCTTCGGATATCGTTGTTCCACTGGAAGAGGGATTGAGGAAGGTGAGACAAGGAAACTTCGTCCTGATCATGGAGTCTACAGAGGCGGACTACCATTCATTCATTCATTCATTCATTCATTCATTCTGGACATTTATATAGCGCTTCTTCAAGAGACCTACTCAGAGGCGCTCCCAGCCCAGCCACGGCTAAACAGATAGGTCTTGAGTTGTCGTAAGAAAAATATATATCCATGCGTCCACAGAACCCTGCAATCTACTAGCCCACGATCAGTTCACCCACGAAACGGGATACGTCTTCACAATACGGCGGAATGCGTATCTTGTCGGATTCCTGAACGACGCTCTTAAAAGTCTCATGGAAGGCGACTTCTTCGCAGATCTGAACAGGAAGTGGTGGGACACGGATGAATGCAATCTTCGACCCGGTGAAATGGAGTGTCACGACCCCGATCTCGACATGGAACGCATCTTCTTCAATCAAGTTCTTCAAACGCAGAGTCAAACCTCAGGACACGCTTGACAGCTCACGTTCTGACTTGCTTACTTATCCACACGCGCGCGCGCGCGCGTACACACACACACACACACACACACACACACACGATGACATTTCTGTTCGTTTATATAATTTTATATAAACTCCGCGCCACTGCTCGTACTCTGTCAGTCCCAAGCACGAAGAACGAAGGAGGGCGACGCTAATCGTCTGTGTTACGATACAGTGTCGTTACCCAGAAAACTACTAGCCTATTATTAAAATTACGAATTCTATACCTGTTTTACAAGCATTAATTGTTTTTTATTATTTTTAGACACCTCCTGTAAGGATATATATTTTACTATAAATAAGTCTGCTTCGTGCCCCAATGTTCAGTTGTTCCATTGGTGTAGTTAGGTTAACGCATGTTAAGGTGTTAAAGTATAGAAACTGTTCCGCTCTCCCATAATGCAGTAGTGCCAGGCCAATCCTGGAAAAGGTAGGGGGAGACGCTGTATCATCTCTGTTAAGATGGATGGATGGTAACGCTTTGTCTTTGTAACAACACAATGTCGTTAACCAGTGCTACTACTAAAATTATTAAATCCCAACCTGATTTATAAACATTAATCATTTTCTGAGTCTATAGACACCTCCCTTAAAGATCTCCACTTGACTATAAATTGATTTTCCGCGCGATGCCATATTGAGTTCTTTAATTTCAAAGTGCCAGTATCGATCACAGCGCAGTTGAACAGCAACTGACCAACCAGAATTATTAATCATAATATTATAAAACTATGAAACTGCCCGTACTCTGGCAGTGCCAGTCCCAACATGGATAAAGAAGGAGGGCGACGCTAATAAACTTTCTTACAACACATTGTTGTTAACCAGGAAACTACTACGCCTACAGTACTCAAATAATCAATTGCTACCTGATGTATAAACATCAATTCTGGTCCGATTGTTTAGACACCTCCTTTAAGTATCTCCATTTGACTATAAATAAATTTTCCTCGTACCGATGTCTTGAGTGGGTGAATGTATGGCATGCTATTACTTCTAGCTTAGTGTTTGATGTCCACGAAATCATTGAAATCATTGAAATCATTGTTAAACAATAGCAACTGCTTTCCACTGTCCCGTAATGTGATAGTGCCAGTCACAAGCATGGGAAAAGGAGGCAGAGACGCTTTATCATCTTTTGTTAAGCTGAGAACGGCCTGTCAACTTTCTCGATATAATCCAATCAAACTATGGGTATTGTACGTGCGACGTCAGCTGCCCTTTAAGTCACAAGATGTATTTAAACAGTTGAAGCAAACTATTTGAAGGCTACAAACTCACTCTGATATTGGATGCTAAGTATACCAGCGCCATCTATTTCTGGAAATGGTTGGATCTGCTATCCAACAGATGCTAGAACTGAAAAGAGGGATTTGACCCAGATTTATCCACAGATGTAAAGCCTACTATAACACACCTTTAAAACGATTCCATTGCATCTATAACAGATTCTCAATCGTTTCATTTGAGTATCTCTTCTGAATTCTTTTCTTCACTTAATACATCTATTATTGGCCCTTCTTTCCCATCTGAACCTCCTTGGTGTAACAAACAAGTAGAGGTTGACTTAACTTTGAATAAATTAATAAATAAGAAAACTGATCATCCAGAATATTTAAAGCAATCTGCTTTGGAATTAGTTTCTAAGTACAACTCTTACATACATATCTATACTGATGGGTCAAAGGTAGATGAATTTGTTTCTGCTGCCTTTACAGTACCAAGTTTAAATATAGATAAAAAAATTAGATTATGTAATAGCTCCAGTATTTATGCAGCAGAGTTGACTGCAATTATAGAAACTGTAAAATGGATTTTAAACTCCGAATGTTATAAGAATTGTCAATTTGCATTGTTTTCTGATTCATTGAGTGTTCTTACGTCAATTAAGGAGTCTTATTCTCAGTCTAGACCTAATTTATTGAATGAACTATTGTCTCTGATTAACAGACTAAATTCCAATCAAATAAGATTTATTTGGATCCCAAGTCACATTGACCTGACAGGTAATGATCGAGCAGATACTTTGGCTAAAGAAGCCCTGAGTATTGATCATATTAATTCTACTAATTATCTTGAACTTTCAGAAATTTTTACTTTAATGAAACTGTATATAGTAAATAAATGGCAATTAGAATATACTAACGATAATAGAGGTCATTTTTATAAATCTATTTGTCCAATTGTAAGTACAGATATTAAATATTTAGAACCCTATAGGCATAAGGAAGTCCAAATTTCTAGGTTACGTCTGGGAGTCGCGAATACTAATCAAAGGCTGTTTATTATAAAACGACATTCAAGTGGTTTATGTGATACCTGTCAGGTCAAGGAGACTATTCATCACTTACTACTTGAGTGTAAAAAAGAAGATATATCGAAGTTGTTGGGAGATAAATGTCAATTGTATAAAAGGGACATTTCTATTTCAACCCTTTTAACAGTAAATATATTACAAAATGAAGTGTATAGGGTACTTAAACTAATTACTAAAGGTCAAATTCTGTAAAGAAATATGCTAAGTTTGCTAATGTAAATAGTTTTATTTTATTTTTATTTATTTTATTTTTTTTTATTTTTTATCTGTAATTTTAATTAATCTTTTCCTTGTGCATTTTATTTTATTGTATTAATTATTACATTATTATAATGCAATCTTGAATGCATTAATATCAAACTTGAAACAATTGTAATTATTATGCTCATATAATTTTATGCTTTGTTGGTTGATGAGATTTGTACTTGAGTGTGTTTAGTACCTGAGCAGTTTCTTTGAGGAAAGGTACTTGGTATAACCATACGTTTCATTTAATATGCATGATGTATGTGAGATTGGTACTATTTCATACATGATATGATTGTAGTGGTACATATTGCTATAAGATCTCATTGAACTGAGGAATAAGAAATGATCAATTAAACATTTCAATAATAGAATGGGAATATAATGTCATAATTATAATCATATGTGCTGTGCATTTATGTCTGAAGTTGTTTAAATATTTCTAGCGAGTGACAATAGTTGCGAAGTACTGTTTGGTTTGCGTCGGAACATTTTATAGCTATGTGTATTATAAATAACATTAGATATGTTGCTTTGGGTGATGTGACATTACTGACATTGTAAGCTTATGTTTGACACCTTTACATGGTGTTATACGGACACTATAAGTTTATCGTTTTCAAGAAATTGTATTTGTGAATTGTCGTCAACGGCCATTGTTGCCAAAGGACGACGTTAAACTTTGGAATAATAATAAAAATTTGAGTATCTAATTACTTAATTGCTGTGCGTATGCCTAAATCCACCACCGACAGTCCGTTAGTAGTGCCGGTCCCAACATAGATAAAGAGGAGGGCGACGCTAATCATAGTTGTTATGACACAGCGTCGTTAAAAAGCAAATAACCAACTATGTAGGTAAAGTACACAATGAGATATTATTGGCTACGTCTTCTGCATTTAAACCCCGCTACTGGCCATATTGTGGTGGAGGCGCTATATAAATATTTAATTACAGTTACTACTTGTGGCCCTTTCTGGACCAATTAACGTAGAGCTCTGTGTGATGTCTGTGTGTCTGTCAGTCTGTCTGTCTGTCTGTCTGTCTGTCTGTCTTATTGGTGACGATTAGATGAGTCTAAAGCAGAGTTGTTGTTGAGCGGCGGTAATAGTGGAGGAACCGAGGACACGGCTAATCCAGTCACTCACCCGAAGAAATTTATTCTAGTCGATCACTGCTGAAAAAAGGTGTCTTTGTCTATGCCAAAATCAAGCAACTAGCCCGTCTGCCTGGCTGTTTGTATTTCTCTCTGTCTCGTTATATGTTTCTGCCTAGATCTATAATCATTTTTGTTTCTGTGTGTGTCTCTCGTGCCGCTCTCTCTGTCTCTTTCTGTCTCTTTCTGTCTCTGTCTCTGTCTCTCTGTCTCTCTGTCTGTCTGTCTGTCTCTGTCTCTGTCTCTCTGCGTGTATGTGTGTCTCTCTGTTTTTCTCTTCGTCCCTGTTCGCTTTAACCCTTGGTTCTGTCGTTCTCTCTGTTTGTCCTTGATCCCGTCTCTTTCCATCTATACGTAAGGGCGATGTTGATGATGATGATGATATTCGTTTAATTAATTTACCAGATGACAAACCGCACCGTAGCATGTCAGGTTTGAAGGCAGTCACCCCTAGGTATATCGAAGGATTTGAGGGCACATGGCTCTTTTGACCCTCCGTTGTTCATAAACCCACGTGACTTGAACTTTTGAAGAAGTCGTAATCTGTCCGCTTCTGAATATGCATTTAGAAATTTTAAAATTATTATAACGTCTGTGCGTCCACTTTTGCTTGAACGGCGAATGCAGACTTTTATAGAGGTGTGTAAAGAACTGCTCTTAATAGTAGTTTTCTGTGTTTAACGACATCTTGGACCGTTGACGTCGACCTTGTAGAAACTTGAGTAAGGATGGATAGATCCGGGTCTTATGGCAACAAAGGCCGCTGATGTCAATAGAAATTGTTTGAGCAGTTCTCATTGTTCCTATAGCATTATTATACAGCTCATCAATTACGAGCGATGGTTTCTATCAAGCAGTTGTCCAAGAAATGCGCACTTTTCTGGCTCATTTGTAACTACTAAAGTATAGTAAGGCGATAGTAGTTAGTCAGTCTAACGACAACTTATGGCTTTTCTTGCCGTTGATATTAATACATTGACAGAAATTGAGAAGGAAAGGGAGACTGCTTGATGCCCTCGAAAGCCATATTCACAGCGCTTTTCAGAGGTTTTTAAATGCGTTCTATAAAGTCCAGTGGCTGAAATATGCCGACGCTGAAACTTGCCTTAACTGAAATATTTCGCCCCCATAATTATGGCCTCAATTCGAGATTCGCTAAATGTATTTTAATATCTATAATAATATATCGGCCATAACCTGATTAGGCGCAGTTCTTTAGACACCTTTTTAAACGTTAAAGGCCATTATATATCTAACGACACCTTAAGAATAATCAAGAGCTATTAAAAAGTCAGAGTAATACTTTTTACATATACGACGAATGCATTGCTGAAAAAGGTGTGTAAAGAAGTCCTCTTATATAGTAGGTTCCTTCGTTTAATCATGTCTTATGACTGTAAAAGGCCGTTCAAAAGCCTTAAGTTGCGCTGGCTTCCTGTCGAAATCAGAATAAGATATAGACTTGCTTGTCTTACCTATTAACCCGTCACAACGGTCACCCCTACCTATTTTCAGTCACTACTATTTCCTTAGCTTCCACCACACAGAATGACATCCTCTGGTATGGATCTTTTGGTTGAGCTTCGATGTAGCACTGTCATGGACTCTACTATTACTACTGCTGCTGCTGCTGCTGCTGCTACTACTACTACTACTACTACTACTACTACTACTACTACTAATAATAATAATAATAATAATAATAATAATAATAATAATAATAATAATAATAATAATAATAATAATAATAATAATAATAATAATAATAATAATAATAATAATAATAATAATAATAATATTATATTATATTATTATTATAGAATCCCTAGATACAGTTAACAATTCGTCTGCATATGACCTTGTTGGTTGGATGAAGAAATAAATTTGTATAATAATAAAAATTAAAAATAATTAAAAATAATAATAATAATAATAATAATAATAATAATAATAATAATAATAATAATAATAATAATAATAATAATAATAATAATAATAATAATAATAATAATAATGATAATAATAACAACAATAATAATTATTATTATTATTATTATTATTATAATTATAAGACGATTTATACAGCGCCGTAGCACAGCCGAGGCCGAAGAACAGGGCGCAGTACATAAGTTACAAAAGTCAATGACAGTCATATGAAAGTGCAAAACGATATTATGTCTTCAACTGTGATTTGAATGATTCCAGAGATGGCGCATTCGTCACGTGGTCAGGAAGACCATAAAGATCCACTTCAGAAGATCGCATACTCAATTGTGTGAGGGATGTTAAGAAAGAGTAGTGGTTGAAGGTACCAGTAAACAATATTCATGGTTCTAGGGAAAAGGTCATTCCGGATGACCTAGTTATTATCTAGTAGGCTGATGTTTTTCGCCAGAATAACATTGTTAGATCATTTACCTAAGTCCGCCGGTCTTTTTAATTTGATCCAATCCAATTCAATCCAATCCAATCCAACCCAGTCTAACTGACATAGCGTCATGTAATCTATTTAAAATTATCCACACCAATCGAATACCACACAATTTCATACTAAATTACACAAATTTAACATAGAAATTGTATGTTTAAGATGTATTCATAACTTCTCTAGCGCCGGTGTCTAATGCAAAAGGCATCAACCGATGGCACACCAAAACCATTTGGGTTTTCATTTCAAATGTTTTAACATAACGTATCCTTTGCCTCTTAAACTGTTATGTTAAATAGGTTTTTTGTTTAGGGCTTCGTTCAATTATCTTCACCACTCAACAGTGTAGTACTTAGGGGCGCTGGTAGACCAGAAATCTAATAACTTTATTGTTTTAAACACAGGGCACTTTTAACTCCGCGACAACCCAAAACCGTGGTAGTGCCAGTCTCCCAAGCCTGGAGAAAGGAGGAGGGCGACGCTAATAATCTTTGTTTTGACACAGTGTCGTTAAACAGCAGTTAATCAATCCCGACAGTCTTAAAATGATAACACACCTTAACAATCGTCACGTAAATAACAGTAGGTGAACGGTCCTTAACACACCTTTTTAAGTAGCACAGTCTTCCTATAAGTAAAAGTAGACAAGAAAATACCTAAATCAATATTGCTCCAACCCACCCCTTCGATCGACGTTAACGGTGTTTGATGCCATAACATATTGGTTCTATCTAATCACAGACAATCGTGGATACGAAGTTTAAGCGTCTTCATTTTCTTAGACTCGGCATGTGCGGGCGGGTGATCTCCTTCGTCGGCTCATTTCCCCACCGAAAGTCTACGGTTACGCAAATTTTATAAGCAGAAGGCAAACAGTTTTATGCAACAATTCTCAGCCAAGCAACATGCAAGTCGAGGTTAATTAGCAGTCATGTCCACAACTATTCCGTTCTTTTATTAATTGAACTAAACTAACAATATACAAATCGTCATTCACAAAATTAATTAATTTCCGCTTCTTTCTTAAGTAAATATTTGTTCAACTTCAAACCATCGTCTATGCATGTCACCAAGGACATAGCCAGACTTAAATTCAAGAGGAGTCAACTCCAGGAGACATTCAGGTGTAGGGTGCGAAGGTATAACCCACAGAAAGTTTTTAAAATCTAAAAAAGCAAGAGGAGGCAATGTGGCTACGCCTATGACGATAGCTGGTCGGGTCTGTCGGGTCGAGTCCAGCTTCCTTGACACGGGATAGAATGAAGGCACGTTCATGTTTCGCGGGTTAGGACGCCTGAGTTATGGAAGCATTGATGAGGAAGGCGAGGATCACAGCGAAGACGGTGGAGAGAGATTTAAGCAGCCAGACAGGTGCAGAGTCCAATTTCCCATCGTCTATGAGTTTTTGAACTTCGGCAGTTGTGACACCGTCGAATTTGCACAAATTACAATGAATGGGCAGGAGGTGGTAGAGCTGAGAAATCTGGCATCGGCGCATCTTTCGTTGATTCGCGAATCATGTCTATTTTATTCTCGAAGTAGTCAAGGAGCGTGTCTGGACAGATGACCGGGGAGGTGTCTTGACGCGAGGTGAATACGTGTTAAGGGATTTCCAAAGTGTTCGGCCATTTCCTTGGGCGTCATCGATGCTGTCTCGAAGATAATTCGAGATTTTCTGTTGGAACAAACGTAGCTGCGCTTTAACCTGGGATACAAATAAATGGATACATAAAAAATTCAACAGATACAAATGGCTATTTGGTGGATGTTGTAGAGGAGAGCTCACGAATCGTACTGTTCCAGTTCGAATGGGTGGTGGCAGACAAGAACAAGGCATATGGCAGGAAGTGAGAAAACGGAACAGTTCGGCAGAGCTTGCTGCAAAACTCTTGAACGGAATAATTATTTTGTTTTCAATTCGTTTAACTTTGTTTTATTACAAATCCTTCTAATATAATTTCGCGACGAAAGGTTAGGTCGACACCAAAAGAGCAACATCTTCTTCAACGCTTGTAGGAATCGCAGGGTTTTCCCGCCTCATAGCCTAAATAAATTATATTGTAAATGTTAGACACCTTTGAAAGGTATCTAGGTTTACTATAACAACTCAATTGCTAAAATATATATACTCGTGAAGATGGCGTCCGTGGGTGGACTGCGTTTAGTTGTTTAATCGCTGAGGCGACTACGGATTGTTTTTACGTAGAGTACGGATTATATATACTACGGATTAGTCAAATTAACCTATGGATTATTTTGTTACGGATTATACAACAGGTTATTACTACTATAATGCTGTTTATAACCCTGTAATCCGGATCAGGGTTTTCGTTTTTCCCGCCATCTGCGCGGGAAACCTGTACTGTGGCGTTTAAAAAACCGATTTATCTTTACTAACTTTGCATCAATCATTCAAGAATGGGAAAAGGCAAACGGAAAAGACCTCTGGACATATCTTCAAGTTCTTCGAATGCTGGTGATATATCGATGAATAAGAGTATAAATGAAACAAAGAAATCAGGCGATCAACACCATTCAGACGTCTATGAAATTCAAGAAATCGTATCAGCGTGTGAAACTGCTTCACATCAAGCTGGTTCCGATGAGACTACCGAAGATAAAAAAGATATTGAAAGTACAGACAAAGTCATGCAAGTTAACTCTGCATCTGAATCTGCTGAAGATGTCAGAAATTTCTTGTACAATTCGTCGGACAATCTTCGAAATACCAGTGCTATGCAGGGACGACTTTTTGAATCATACTTTGATTCTGTGGAAAGAAAACGATCCCAATCACTCGAAAGTCAGGTAATTAATACGAAAATTACACAAAGATTAATAAAAGAGGATTTTTTGCAGAAGGTCCCACCTCAGAAGCTACCAGGGAAAGATGGTAAGGATGGTGGTCCTCGCCGCAGTGCACACCCGAAAAAGAAACTTAAAATGAATATTTGTACGAGTCCGGTAAATCCGGTTATCAATAGAGTTGAACCGTCCCTTGTTGATAGATCTGTGGGATGTATTGATATTTCTGAGAAATGTCTGGATGAGATATGCGTTGATGAAAATGTTACCAGTTATGATGATCTAAATTTACAGGTTTTCAGTGAAACGAAAGTGATTGAAATGTTAAATGCAAATGTTGTAAGACAAGAGAAGGTCATTAGTATGGATAATTCCACACCGATGTCCACTGAGGTGACAAACGATGTAAATCAGTCAATAACTGACCAAGTTATTGAAAGCAAAATTAAACATAAATCCCGTCCTCCTCTGACTGAGGAAAAAAAGAAGCTCTTACGGGAAGTTCAGTCACGCACTGTGTATATAGAGGGGCATAAAGATGACCTCCGCAAGTACTTTATACACAGGCCTCGTCAACTTAACAAGGAAATAGTTGAGAAGACGAGGGGAGAGGTTGACAAAGTTTTTATAACTCAGCAAGGTGTAATTAAAATCATTGCTAAAGACGAAGCTCAGAAGAATCAACTTCTGAAGATACAATCATTGAATGAAAAGCCTGTAAAAACTAGTATTCCTTTTGCTTTGACATTCCAACCTGTGTCTAACAACAAACCGCCTCCTGTGAAAAGACAGGATAAGGATTACTTTGTTAAAGGCGTGGTATTTGGCTTGTTTGAAAATCAAGAGAATTTAAACGAGATTGCATTGGAAAAGGGAGCCCATCATATCCATAGACTGGGTAATTCCGAATTTAGCAAAGCCACTTTGATCGCTTATCCCAAAGGTACTGTTCTGCCAGATTTCTTGGAAGTGAATGGCAGAAGGTACAGGATTAATCCTTTTGTGCCTAGACCTTTGAGATGTGATCATTGCCAAATGTTTAGTCACTCTAAATTATTTTGCAGACGAGAAGTTGTGTGCAGTAGATGCAGTGGTAGCCACTCTTATGTTGACTGTCCAGATAAAACTAAATTAAGATGTGCTAACTGTGGTCAGAATCATAGTGCTGCCCACAGAAGCTGTCCAATGTATTTAAAGATTCAATCTGCTCTGAAAATAAGAGCAGAGCAGAACGTTACTCTTGCTGATGCTATTGTCAAGGTTGATGAGGTCCAGCATCAGAATGTTCCTGTCAATGCTCTTAAAACAAACAATTCCACCTATGCCTCAAAAGTTAAAACTGGACTAGAAACCCAAACAAGAGTAATAAATACTTCATTAGATATACACACACCAACTGATGTGCAAATTAATTCTACTGTACAAACCTCTTCTGATGATGTAGTCAAAAGGTTTTTGTCATTCAATGACGAAGATTACAAGGCAGTATATCACAGGAAGCCAGCGAATAACACAGTAGAAGATTATGACCCAATTATGAAGATAAAAGTGTCCTTTGTTCTTGGCGTATTGGCAACTATTGCAAAGGCTGAGTCCAAAAAACAGGCACAGTTTGTAATCTGCAATGCAGCGTCTGAATTACTTTTTGATAATGATATAGAATTTAGATATAAAGAACAGTAGTTTCATTTTTTTTGTCCACTATGGCGTTGACCATTCTTCAATGGAATGCACGTGGTTTTCGAGGTCATAAAGACCAACTTAAGAATTATATATTGAAGTCGTACATTCCACCGGATGTGATATGTCTGCAAGAGACCTTTTTGAAAAATCCAACTCAATCACCAAAATTGGATGGTTACAATATTATACGAAAAGATTGCTCAAGTAATGAAAGGGGGGGTTTAGCTATTTACTTAAACGAGGGCCTAAACTTTCATGTACTAGATGTGGACGAAGTTACAAACATTGAAATTCAAGGTATTGAAATTAAAACTTTAAGTGGTCATTTAAAAATATTTAATTCTTATTTCACACCTTCATATACATTTAAAAAAGAAGATATTCAGAATATTTTTCCACATAAAAGATCAATTATTGTTGGTGATTTTAATGCTCATAATAAATTATGGGGTTGTTCTAAGACAAATAAAAGAGGGGAAATTGTAGAAGAAATATTAACAGAAAAGAATTTAGTTGTGCTTAATACAGGTCAAGCTACACGTATCACATCAAACCAATCAAATTTGAATTCTGTTATAGATTTGAGCATATGTTCACAAGATGTAGCTCTTAATGCTAGACATAATGTCACCAATAGCAACATGAGCTCGGATCATTATGCTACTATAACTACTATTAATGAAGAAATCACAATAGAATATAATTTAAGTATGCATCTATGGAAATTTAAAAACGCGGATTGGAAAAATTATGAAGAACTAAGTAAATTTTCAATAACAACAGATATTTTGGTTGATAAAAATGTTGATGCTACTTTTAATAATTTAGTAGATTGTATTACTTCTATAGCGAATCAATCAATTCCTAGTAAAAATCTAAAAAATAAAAAGAATAAAAATAAAAAATTCAGGCCTCTACCATATTGGAATGATAAGTGTAGTGAAGCCATTTATAAGAGAAATCAATATAGGAATAAAATGAATAAAACAAGGGAGTTAAATGATTATTTGGAATATAAAAAGCAAGAGGCTATAGTTAAACAGACCCTCAAAACAGAAGCAAAAACGTGTTGGCAAGCATATTGCTCTGAACTCACGGATCAGACAAAATTGGGGTCTGTTTGGACATGGGCAAGAAAAATGAATGGTATTGCAACCTATAGTTCCATTCCTACTCTGAATTGTAATGAATTAATAGCTGAAACAAACCTTGAAAAAGCAAATCTTTTAGCTAACACTTATGTAAATACTAGTAGTACCCAAAATTATAACGAAAAATTCTTAAATTATATCAAAGATAATAATTTACAAAATAACCCTAATAGGATTGACAGTAGTCCTGTTCATGAAATGGAAATCTTAAATGAGAGGTTTTATCTTAATGAATTGAAACAAGCAATTAGATCAGCTAAAAATAATAAGTCACCAGGTGATGACAAACTACCTTATGAATTATTAAAACATCTCCATAATAATGCTCTTAATACCCTATTAATATTTTATAATGAAATCTGGGAGGAAGGGAAATTGCCAATTGACTGGCATCATGCCATTATTCTACCATTATTAAAACCTAATAAAAACGCATCGATTCCAGAATCTTATCGACCTATATCACTGACTCCAACACTTTGTAAAGTTATGGAAACAATGGTAACAAAACGTCTTCAATGGTTTTTGGAAAAAAATAACCTTATTTCAAAAAATCAGTCTGGCTTTCGAAAATATAGAAGTACAAATGATCAAATCCTTAAACTTCAGGATACTATTCTTAAAAAAATTAAAAATAAAGAACATGTATTAGCTATTTTTATTGACTTTGAAAGAGCATATGACATGTTACATGTACCTACCCTTTTAAATAAAATTCAGCATTTGGGAATAGTGGGTAATACATTTAACTGGATTGAAAACTTTCTTTCAAATAGAACTTTTCAAGTGAAAGTTGGGGCAGAACTTTCTGATAAATGTATACAACAGAATGGTACACCCCAGGGTTCGGTAATATCTCCTCTTTTATTCTTGCTAATGATAAATGATATTGCTGCAGGTGTGGATGGTGTAGAGATGTCACTGTTTGCTGATGATAGTGCTATTTATTTAGGACATAGAAATGTTAAAATATTACAAAATAAAATTCAATTATCGATCAATTTAATACAAAATTGGTGTAATAAAAATGGTTTTAAAATATCTATTAATAAAACGACTGGAGTCCTTTTCTCCAAAAGTAATAATTTATCAAGGATTACTATTAAAATTGATAAAGAACAAATTAAAATGGAAAATGAGGTCAAATTCTTGGGAGTAATTTTTGACAGTAAATTGAGTTGGAAAGCACATATTGATTATATAATTGAAAAATGCAAAAAGAGGTTAAATCTCATAAGAGCAATCAGTGGTTATGGTTGGGGAGCTTGTAAGAAAACTCTCTTAACCATCTATAGAGCTTTAATTAGGTCTATTTTAGATTATGGCGATGTTGCTTATTCATCTGCCTGTAAATCTTACCTGGATAAACTTTCCTGTATTCAAACTGAGGCACTTAGATTATGTTGTGGAACCCCTAGGGGTACTGCAGCCTCAGCACTTCAAAATGAATGTGGGGAGTTACCTCTTCATTTAAGACGACTCCAAAATTCAATAAAATGTGGGACTAAAATTTTGGGTAATAAATTTCACATAAATGCAGCAACAATGGAAAATCACTGGACAAACATTTTTAGGACTCCTGAGAGTAAGGAGCATTCCATTTATACTCGTACTTTTGAATTTTTTTCATCACTTAATACATCATTCATTGGCCCTTCCTTCCCTTCTGAACCTCTTTGGTGTAACAAACAAGTAGAGGTTGATTTAACTCTGAGTAAGTTAATAAATAAGAAAATTGATCATCCAGAATTTTTAAAGCAATCTGCTTTAGAATTAGTTTCTAAATACGACTCTTACGTACATATCTATACTGATGGGTCAAAGGTAGATCATAGTGTTTCTGCTGCCTTTACAGTACCAAGTTTAAATATAGATAAAAAATTCAGATTATGTAACAACTCCAGTATTTATGCCGCAGAGTTGACTGCAATTATAGAAACTGTTACATGGATTTTAAACTCCGAATGTTATAGGAATTGTCAATTTGCGATTTTTTCTGATTCATTGAGTGTTCTTACATCAATTAAAGAGTCTTATTCTCAGTCTAGACCTGCTTTATTGAATGATTTATTATCTCTCATTAACAAACTAAATTCTAATCAAATAAGATTTATTTGGATACCAAGTCACATTGACTTGACAGGCAATGATCGAGCAGATACTTTGGCTAAAGAAGCCCTGAATATTGATGTTAATTCTACTAATTATCTTGAACTTTCAGAAATTTTTACTTTAATTAAACTTTATATAGTAAATAAATGGCAATTAGAATATGTTAATGATAATAGAGGACATTTTTATAAATCTATATGTCCAATTGTAAGTACAGATATTAAATATTTGGAACCTTATAGACATAAAGAAGTCCAAATTTCTAGATTACGTCTGGGAGTGGCGAATACTAATCAAAGGTTGTTTATCATAAAACGACATTCTAGTGGTTTATGTGATACCTGTCAGGTCAAGGAGACTATTCACCACCTCCTACTTGAATGTAAAAACGAAGATATATCGAAGTTGTTGCGAGATAAATGTCAACTGTATAAAAGGGACATTTCTATTTCAACCCTTTTGACAGTAAATGTATTACAAAACGAAGTGTATAGGGTAGTTAAACAAATTACTAAAGGTCAAATTTTGTAATGATGTTCTTGTGTATTAACCTTAGTTATATCCATTACATATTGGTTATTTGAGAACCTATATAACCGTTTCTTTTCAATTGCAAGTATATAATGAGAGTGTGATGCTAGTAAATTGCATATATAATACATTGATTAATGAGTATCAATATTACAACCATCCAACATTTGGTGCTTGGATGTCGCATATGGTTTGATTTGGTTTATGTATTGGAGTAAAATCAATATTATATTATATAGTGCTGTATTATTGTGTTGCAATAAAGGAAATATACATGTAATTGTAACTTGAATGCATTGAAATCAAACTTGAGACAATTATGCTCATACATGCTTTGTTAATTAATAAAACTTATAGTTGAATGTGTTAGATACCTGTACAATTTGTTTAAAAAAGGAACTTGGTATAACCATATGTTTCATTTAATGTGCATGATGTATGTGAAATTTATTACTATTTCATACATGATATGATTGTAGTGGCAGATATTGAACTGAGGAATAAGAAATAATCAATTAAATATTTCAAAGATAAAATAAGAATATAATGTCATAATTATAATTATATGTACTGTGCATCTGAAATTGTTTAAATATTTCTTGCGAGTGACAATAGTTGGGAAGTACTGTTTAATTTGTATCAAAACAGTTTAGAGCTATGTGTTTTATAAATAACATTATTGCTTTAAATGATGTGACATTATTGATATTGTAAGCTTATGTTTGACACCTTTAAATGGTGTCTTTCGGACACTATAAGTTTATCGTTTTCTGTAAACTGTATTTCTAAATTGTCGTCAACGGCCTTTGGTGTCATAAGACGACGTTAAACTGTGGAATAATAATAAAAACAAAGATCTGGAATAGGAATACCTAACAGATAAGGTGGAAACAGTTTAAAAGTTCATGAAATATATTGGTAAATAAATTTTTTTCAGATTTTAAAAAGCCTAAAAACCCACAAAAGTTAATAATGGGCCTTTGAGGCTTCAAAGTCAATGTTAAAAATGAGAACAACAGAGCCTTTCATGGCCACCAAAAGAACCTTAAACGATTATACTAAATATTAATCTAGGCTATATTAATATTAATCTAGACACTATCAAGGCTCAACACCAACCATCTGCCTAACATAACCATCTCAACAAACTGTCAGACACGAAAACAACCAGGAGAAAAGCAGACGAAACTACTGGATGAAAGATATACGAAAATGAGTTGATCTATTTCAATAAACTTTGAAGACGAGAACGGCCTTTGTAGCTATAAGATGTCGTTAAACTACTACTATACGCCTACCTGTATATGTTGATTTTTTCTATTGTCGAACGGCCTTGGAAGCCACAGGATGTCGTTAACTATCCTGCTGTCCGGTAATGTGGTAGTGAAGATGAAGTATAAATTTAGACACCTTTAATATTGATTCCATCGCATCTATAAATAACTCTAACCGCGCCCAGAAGCGTCTATCAATTCTTCCGTGCTATCACAGCATCTAGAGTCATGATAAATATTATGCATAATTTTATACTTGAGATTATGGACCATTTAACGTCGATCTTACGGATCTCTCAGTCTGTATGTTTCTGTGTGTCTCTCTGTGCCGTCTCCCAGTAGCTAGATGTTGATTGTTCTTCATGCCGTAAACCTCTAGACAACCTCTCCGATTTGACGCAGCGCTCGCGTGTAAGCTGGTGCCATGCGCTTGCCTAATCAGTACCGCTTGGCAAATTTCTAGAATGTGATTAAGTTACAACTCCATTTCATTCGACCGTGAATTTCTATGTCTACAGAAACAGTATCCAGCCAAATTATTATTAAGCAGTTATGAAGCACAACTATCTAGTGATCAAGCATCAATCGATGGCGCTGAGTAAAATTTTGCGAGTGAAGGACTTGTTCAGTCCTTACACAGTAACCGTGTCAGGTGAGGAGGATCGAACCCATACACTCAGAGTTGCATGGTCAGCGCTCTAACCAATCGGTTATTTACAAGTCCCTCATTGTTATAGGAAAGACGTTATTGCAAATTCCTAACAATGTAAATTGACCAACTATAAATTTTACAAAAAATGTTATATACTCAGTCTAGATATATGTACACCACAGTGCGTTTATGCAATTGATGCAGCAGAGAATATCTACATGATTTTTTTAACGGCGAGCTAAATAATTTATACTCATATTGAGTACTTTAAACGAGGTGTCTAAAACAGCGTATATTTCTCATATCTATATTATTGGGTCTTAACACCAGGTAGGTAGTTTCTGTTTAACGACGCCATATCATCGCGAATATGGTTAATGTTGCACTCCCTAATAATAATAATAATAATAATAATAATAATAATAATAATAATAATAATAATAATAATAATAATAATAATAATAATAATAATAATAATAATAATAAACAACGACGGCCTGGCCTTTATCACGGCGCTTGGAAAGAGCCTGAGCACCATTTCCACTGATGCACGAGAAACCTCATACCTCTTCCAACGCCTGACGTTGACAATCCAACGCTTCAATGCAGTAGCTTTCCGCAGCACTTTCCCTCTCTCGAATCCTGAGGAATAGAGGCCGTTCCAGATGATTTGCATATTTTAATTAATATTTAAGTCCCCAAGGGATCATATGTACCTAGGGGCAAAAAAAATAAAATAAAATAAAAAAATAAAATAATAAAATAATAATAATAATAATAATAATAATAATAATAATAATAATAATAATAATAATAATAGTAATAATAATAATTACACAAATCGAGCGCGCTAGCCAATCGGCTGTGGTTAACAAAAGTTTAAAGACATTTTTGGCATTAAAGGCCGTTGACGTCGATAGGAAATTTTAGAAAAGTTCTCGCCTTTCGTTATTAGAGAGAATCGGTTGGTTGTTTAGTTGCTGTTTAACGATACTATGTCAAAACAAAGATGATTAGCGTCACCCTCCTATTTTCTCCAGGCTTGGGAATGGTACTACCACAGGTAGGGTAGTGGTGCAGTAATTACAGTCAAAACCATTTTAGCTTGTTTAGTTACTGTGAGTTTGTACACCTGAGCGATTAATAAAGCTACGTGTCCTCTGCCTATATAGCATTGGTTAAATTACTCTTAAAGGTGTCTAATAAGAGCGCTCTAACAAATTCGCACTTGTGTCTTGTGCCCACATAGCTTCGATTGACAACTTTCTATATGTGTCTAAAGCAGTGGTGCACAACCTCCGGCCCGCGGGTCAAATCTGGCCCCCAACGAATCGTCATGTGGCCCGCAATGTCCAACAGGAAAAGCGACTATTTATGAGCGGCACTGACATTAAGTTTACAGTGACTTGCGCACTGTGGTCACTGGAAAAACTCTCAGTATTATAGTAATCTAGAAGTACCAAGAGTCCCCATTCTCTATAATTCTTTATCCCCTTTCTCTATAATTCTATATCATCTATGTCAAGCTGAGAACGTCCTGTCATACTCTCTGGGTAAAATCCAGTCAAACCAACAGCACAGTACGGGTGACGTCAAATGCTCTGTTAGCCATAAAATATCTTTAAACAATTTAAACTAACTATTTGACGGCTACAAACTCACACTGCTATTGGATACTAAGTGTACCAGCGCCATCCATTTATGGAAATCGTTGACTTTGCTGTCTAACAGATGCTACAACTAAAAAGAAGGATTTCACCGAGATTTATCCACAGATTGAAACCACATTTAGACACCTTTAAAACTGACTCATCTCGTCTATAAAATGTTCTCAACAGCGTTGTTGTATGATCTCACACGCTCCTCAACTGATCATAGCGTCTTTGTGATAAATGTTATGCGTATACCCGAACTCCACCACTGCCCGTGCTTTGGTAGTGCCAGTCCCAAGTCTGGAGAAACGAGGACGGCGACGCTAATCATTTTTTTATGACACAGCGTCGTTAAACTACAACAAATCAACCATGTAAGTACAGTACACAATGACAATCCATTGCCTACGTTTTATGCATTATATTATTATGTGAATGAATGAATGAATGAATGAATTATAACCCCACCACTGGCCGAACTCGTGTGGTTGCGGTATATAAATTTTTAATTGCAATTACTATTTGTGGCCCCATCTGGATCATTTAATAGTCTACGCCTATGAGCGGAATAGTAGTTTCTGGACCTGTCTCTGTCTCTCTGTCTGTGTCTCTCCGTCGTGGATCTCAGGGAACTGAATAAGTCTTCTCTCTCTCTGTCTCTGTCTCTGTGTCTGTGTCTCTGTGTCTCTGTCTCTGTCTCTCCATATCTGTCTCTCCGTCTTTGTCTTTGTCTCTGTCTCTGTCTCTGTCTCTCTGTCTCTGTCTCTCTGTCTGTGTCTCTCCGTCGTGGATCTCAGGGAACTGAATAAGTCTTCTCTCTCTCTGTCTCTGTCTCTGTGTCTGTGTCTCTGTGTCTCTGTCTCTGTCTCTCCATATCTGTCTCTCCGTCTTTGTCTTTGTCTCTGTCTCTGTCTCTGTCTCTCTGTCTCTGTCTCTCTATCTCTGTCTCTGTCTCTCTGTCTCTGTCTGTCTGTCTCTGTCTGTCTGTCTGTCTGTCTGTCTGTCTGTCTGTCTGTCTGTCTGTCTGTCTGTCTGTCTGTCTGTCTGTCTGTCTGTCTGTCTGTCAGACAGACAGACAGATGGTGCTGAGCAATATTGTGCGCGTGAAGGACTTGTTCAAGGTCCTTTCACAGTAACCGTCTCAGGTGAGGAGGATCGACCCCATACACTCCGTGTTGCATGGTGAACGCTCTAACCAATAGGCATTTACAAGTCCCTCATCTCAACCCCCAGGTGGCATAAAGCCAATGAACCTGCCCTCGGGCAGAGAACTCATCATCATCATCATCATCATCATCATTGTTATAAGGAAGACGTTATTATAAATTATTAAAAATGTAAAAGTGATATCTAACTATACATTTTGTGAGATACTTACAAAGAATCTTATACTCCGTCTAGATGAATGTACTCCAAAGTGATGTTATGCAATTTATACAACAAAGAATATACTGACTTACTTACCTGGATGCTATATAATAAGAGTTCTGATGCAAATGAAAGAAGAAATCCACTAACACCCGTGTCTGTTTTGTACTGTTGTATGGCCTTGACACCGGTGAAACCAAAGAAGCTGATGGCAAATATCGATGTGACAACAAAATGGAGTATGGAGCAGCCATACCTTTGTAGAAGCCACGAGGATCCTAGAAGTAAATAAGTAAGAAAGACACACAAGTGCTTATGTGCCCCAATTGTTGGCACTGCTTTAATATACATCAGAGGGCTCTGTATTCCACTATCCAGTCAGCTGGGTATGCAATCGGGCTCTTCAGCCCATGGAGATTTTCAGGTGCCATGCAGTCGCACGTCAACTTGAGTCCAATGTGCCTTCTCATGTGTTGGACCGTCCTTCTTGGACAGTCTGCCTCTGCACTTACGTACTGTTGCCTTTGACTCTGGCATTCTTAACGTACATGATTTATTCTTAATCTATATATTTAATTTTTTTTAAACAGTGAAAAACAGTGAAACAGTGATAGACATTTCTCAATCATAATTACATGATATAGATCTGATAATAAAAGAGAACTGCAACACTTGAGATTCTCAGTCTATTAATTTTAATTTCTTAATTCTGATTCACTGTTGCTCATTAAGTATCACAACATAATAATAATTATTATTACTGTAATAAAATCTTTAAAAGAGGTGTCAAAACATCTTAAATTCTTCATGTCTATAATTATAACTGGGTTTTAATATTAGTACGTAGTTTCTGTATAACGACGCCATATCATAACGAATATGATTAATGTCGCCCTCCCTGTCTATCCCTGCTTCGGACTCATATCTTTCAAAAGTGACAGTGTTGCGAAGAAAATGTCGAGGTCGAAAATGCTCCAAATGTCAGTTCATTGTCATTAAAAGCTGATTAGTTAATTACAGCTCAACGTTGTACTATTCTTCCACTGCGTCGTTCCTTCTAGGCAAAGCATTCAATGCTCATGAATCGTATAATATTATTATTTCCAGCGTATGACACGATTGGTTAGAGAGCTCTGAAGACACCTTTAAAACGTTTCTCAAGTCTCTACAATGCTATACAGGTATGCGAACCCTAACCGATTGGTTACAGAGCTCTCTTTTACACACCTTTAAAAAAAAGTAACTTATGCTATATAAGTTTAGGAAACGACACCCGATTGGTTATTATCTCGGAGGGCAGGAATGTTAATACTGTTTAAACGATGGTTGGCGTAAATGTCCGCGCTCAGCAAATCGACCGGTCATCGACCGTTAAGCAGCCAACCGGTCGCCACCGGAGGAGAAAAGACAAGACTGCATCAGAAGGGGAAGACGGCTTCGGGGAAGGACTGGTGCCGTCTGGTGGTCAAGTTCGGACGGAATGTAGTTTCCTTCACAGAGACCGGTCACCGGCCGTGTTACAGCCAACCGTTCGATAGAAGGTTGTGCGATAGTCTAATGCCGTGTTGTCCAACATGCGGCCCGTGGGTTCATTTTAATTGGTCAGCCCGAGCTGATTCCAACCACACATACAAAAATTGCAAGCACAATTCAAAACCAAATATCTCACCAAAACGTGCTTGAACGTTTATTTATATACTTTTTGGCGGTGAACTATTATAAAACATGCCATATATACATACTATCATTCACTGTTATTACATAATTATAGCCAATCATAATAAATTTTAATACAGTTAGTAATTTTAATAAATTTTAGTCGTTGCTTTTGAGTTTACTGGTGCGCCCCTCGGCTTCAATAATAATTGTTTCGGTGGCTACATAAAGGGGAGATTTGACCCATATTTATCCACAGATGCTAAGCAACATTTAGACACCTTTAAAACTGACTCCACAGTTTGTATAAAGGACTTCAATCGCACAATGTGATTATCTATGAACTTAACATCATCACACTAGAGGGTCTCTGTGATAAATGTCGTACGTATACCTGAAATCCACCACTGTCCGTCCTTTGGTAGTGTCAGTCCCAAGCCTAGAGAAAGCGGGAGGGCGACGCCAATCATATTTGTTATAACACAGTGTCGTTAAACTGCAGCTAACCAACCATGTAGGTAAAGTACACAATGAGAACCCACTGGCTATGGCTTCTGCATTATAACCCTGCCAATGGCTGTACTCGGATGCAGGTGCTAAACAAAATTTTAATTACAATTACCATTTGTGGCCCCTTCTGGATCAATTAACGGGGATCTCTGGGATCTGAGTCTCTATGTCTGTCTCTCTGTGGTCTATTACGCATTTGTGAAGCACAACTATCTAGTGATCAAGCATCAATCGATGGCGCTGAGCAAAATTTTGCACGTGAAGGACTTGTTCAGTCCTTACACAGTAACCGTCTCAGGTGAGGAGGATCGAACCCATACACTCCGCGTTGCATGGTGAACGCTCTAACCAATCGGTTACTTACAAGTCCCTCATTCTTATAAGAAAGACGTGATTATACATACCTAAAAATGTAAAGTGACCAAATAAAATTTCTGAGGTACTTACAAAGTATGTTATACTCCATCTAGATGTTTGTCGGTTATGCAATTGATTCAACAAAGAATATACTTACTTACGTATTTAATCTAAATGCGCTATAATAATTATTCCGGCGCAAATGAAAGAAGAAATCTACAAACGTGAGTGGGTCATCTGGCTTGTTCTGTTGTATGGCTTTGCCAACGTTGAAACCGAAGAAGCTGATGGCAAATATCGGCGTGACACCAACAACAGGAGCAGCCATGCTTTCGTAGAAACCACGAGGTCCCTAGAAGTAAATAAGTAAGAGAGACACACAAGTGCTTATGTTCCCCAATTGTTGGCTCTGCTTCAGCATCCATCACACTGCTCTGTGTTCCATTCACGAGTCAGCTGGGTCTGCAATCGGGCTCTTCAGCCCATGGAGATATTCAGGTGTCATGCAGTCGCACTTCAACTCGAGCCCATCGTGCCTTACGTACTGTTGCCTTTGACTCTGTGCATTCTTAAGGTACATGAGATTCTTAATCTATTTATTTAAATTTAAAAAACGGTGAAAAAGACATTTCTTTATCATATATGTTACAGATGTGATAACAAAACAGAACTGCAAAACTTGAAATGCTTAGTATATTAATTTTAAGTTTCGTTGATGCTTCCTGTACTGTACATGCCTACGCAATTATCTTTCAAAGCAAGCAAGGGTATTTATAGTCAAGTTTAAATGTTAAAAGAGGTGTCTAAAAGATCTTAACTTTTCATATCTATATTATAGAGTTTTAACATCAGGTAGGTAGTCTCTGTTTAACAACGCCATGTCATAACGAATATGGTTAATATTGCCCTCCCTTTGTATCCCTGCTTCGGACTGGCATCTCTCGAAAACGACAGTGTGGCGAAGGAAAGTCCAGCCGGAAAATGTACCAAATGTCAGTTCAATGGTTAGTTACTGTTTAGCGTTGTTCCATTCCTCCACTGCGTCACTGCTTCTAGCAATGAGTTCAATGCTCATGAATCATGTAATATTATTATTACTATTTCCAGTGTATGATGCGATTAGTTAGAGCGCTATTTACATACCTTCAACACGTTTTACTATAATGCAATATAGGTATGTGATACACTAGCAAATGATTAGAGATTATTATTATTAATCCAAAGTTTAGCGTCGTCTTATAACATCAATGGTTAGAGAGCTCTCTTTAGATACCTTTGAACAAATTGAACTGTGCTATATAAGGGTAGGAAACAGTTGTCCATTACTAATACAAATTTTGTCAAATATGGAAATAACTGTGCATGGACCTTGAGGAAGTCCTTCATGCACTCACATTTGCTAATCAACCATCGTTTAGTCCGATGTACATCTTTTAAACAAACACCATTTTTAAGGATATCAATGGAACAATAAATAAATCTTTTTACCGGCTGATTTGGGACAACATAAGTCCTTTGGTGATCGTTGTTTCGATTGAGGAGGGACTGAGGAAGGTGAGACAAGGAGACCGTTCTGAATTCTGAGTATGGAGTCTACAGAGGCGGTCTACCACCCGTCCAGAGACCCCTGCAATCTACTAACCCACGATCAGTTCACCCACTAAACGGGGTATACGTCTTCGCAATGCGGCGGTATGCGCCCCTTATTGGACTTTTGAACGACGCTCTTGAGCGATTCCGGGAAGAGGATTTCTTCGTGGATCTGTACAGGAAGTGGTGGGACACGGATGAATGCAATCTACGACGCTTTGAAACAAACGATGAGAGGAAAAAATCGATTAAAGAAACTCTTATAAAATAAGGCTGAAATACAATTATTCTCTTAAAAGACGTCAACGGCCATTTCGCACCTATGAGATGTCGTTAAACTTTGGAAATAATAGTTAAATTATTAATCATTATATTAAATTATAAAACTGCCCGTACTTTGGTAGTGCCAGTCACAAGCATGGAAACAGAAGGAGGGCGACGCTAATCGTCTTTGTCACGACACGGTGTCGTTAACCAGGAAACCACTAAACCTGCTACTCAAATTATGAATTCTCTACCTGATTTAGAAAGCTAAAAAAATTCAACATATATTGTTTTTCCGATTGTTTAGACACCTTCTTTAAGGAGTTGAATTTGATTATAAATATGTTTTCCCACGATGGTAGGTCTACATCGAGCAGATCAAACCCTGTAAACAGGTTACGTCAGCTGCGTTGTAAGCCATACGATGCTGTAAAACACTGGTAATTACTATCCCTGTTTCCAGTAAGTGTAGTAACGCCAGTCCAAATCCTGAATAAAGGAGGGGAGAGGCGTTTTTGTTATGACACAGCGTTATTAAACAGCAACTAACCAACCATGTAAGCACAGTACACAATGAGAATCTATTGGCTACGGCTTCTGCATTATAACTCCGCCACTGGCCGTACCCGTGAGGTGGCGCTATATAAATTTTTAATTACAATCGATCCTGGCTGCTGGCACATCTCCTCAACGCCTCTCACCTTTCCAGACTTGGATTCGGCGTCACCAACAAGGGAGTGGCCAACCAGTTAAAGACCTCCAACTATAAGGGCGCTTATACAATTGGCACAAAAATAATATACTTAATTACCTACTTAAATGCGCTATAATAAGAGTTCTGATGCAGATGAAGGAGGAAATCTACAAACGTGAGTGGGTCATCTGGCTTGTTCTGTTGTATGGCTTTGCCAACGTTGAAACCGAAGAAGCTGATGGCAAATATCGGAGTGACACCAATAACAGGAGCAGCCATGCTTTCGTAGAAACCACGAGGACCCTTAAAAATATATTATATGGTATACGTTTTCTAGAATGTTGGCCAGGTAGACATGCTTGATGGTGTCGAATGCCTTTGAAAAATCTAAAGCTATCAGGTATACAAATTGATTGGTGTTCAGCACAAAGGGTAGGGTTGTGCGTAAGGGCGTTAAGAGCAGCCGAAGTAGAACCCGTGGGTCAAAGTGATTCAGTCGAGGGTTAGTTAGGATCAGGTATAAAAATCTACAGAGAATTTGTTTTTCTAAAATTTTGCATAATATATTTAACTGGATTGATACCCTTTAAACCGGCGAAGTCACAAATCCAAATTTCAGGGCTAAATACCTTCACTCACTGAAATCAACGGATTCAACGCAAGCATCGTTCAAGTCTTAAGCCTCGGGCCAACGAATATTTGATTGATTTGATAGGTTTACAATAACATATCAACCCAGCGCTAAAACATATATGTATCCCGCAAGCACACGTATAATTCAAAGCCACAAATATTCAATAATGCATTAAGAATAACATAAGAATAACATAAGAATAAAATAAAATATTTATGTGACTTAATTCATCGCCCTCACTCTGCTGCTTCTCTTCGTCCTCTTCGTTTATCTGACCGTTTGGACCTCCTCGTTCCCCGTGTCAGGACTTCATTGGCTCAATCTAGGTCTTTTGCCTCCATTGGCCCTGTTCTTTGGAATGAGCTTCCTCCGTTCGTTCGTTCTTCTATTCTCTCAGGTACCTTCTCTTCCTCTTTTACCTTTCTTAAAACTTGCTTTTTCTCTCGGGGTCTCTCGCACTGGGAGCGCTTCTGAATGGCCCTCCCGCTAGAAGCGCTTTATAAATATCCGAATACAATATAATACAATGCAATACAACATGAATAATAAATATCAATGAATAAATACGTCACTGTTCGTACTGTGCTAGTGCCAGTCGGAATTCTGGAGAAAGGAGGAGGGCGACGCTAATCATCTTTGTTATCATAGTGTCGTTAACCAGGAAACTACGAAGCCCACTACTAAAATTATGAATTCCATAACAGATTTACAAGCATTAATTGTTAAATGATAGTTTAGACACCTACTTTAAGGATGTTCAACTGACTATAAATAAATTTGCTTCGCGACTGGAATGTTAAGTTGATCTAATGCTCAATGGAGTTAGGTAGACGCATGGGATGTCGTTAAAACACAGGGAACTATTATTCCGCTTTGCCGTAATGTGGTAGTGCCAGTCCCAAGATTGGAAAAAGGAGGGGAGAGACGCCTTATTATCTTCGTTAAGCTGAGAACGTCATGTCATAACTTTCGGGATATAATCCAGTCAAACCAACGTCATAGTATTTAATAATTATATTCTTTAATATTTCAAACCGACAGACGCAGGAAGATTACATTGAGACATAAAAGTACAATCTATATCTTAATTAAACACACGGTTTGGCAGCCATGCAAGGCGCCGCCTTTGAGGGGGTTACGGGAGTCGATCCGCGTACCTTGAGCTCTCCTGGCCATGAGTGTTACCACTACTCTATCCCCCTCCCTCGACATCACCATGTAAGCCACAAGATGTCGTTAAACAATTGTAACTAACTATTTGACGGCTACAAACTCACACGGCTATTGGATGCCAACTACCAGCACTATCTATTTCCGAATATCGTCGACTCCGCTATCCAACAGAAGCTACAACTTAAGAGGGTTTTGATCCAGATTTATCCACACATGCAAAGCCTACATTTACACACCTTTAAAACTGATTCATTTGCATCTATAAAAGATTCGCAACTGCATCCTCGAAGCATCTCCGATTCCGTTCATTGCATCAAAGCGTTTTATGATAAATGTTATAATTCAACGTCAATCGATCATAATTAATTTTATTTGCTTATTGATAAATTCCCGTCGACACAGACACGATGGGATTACACAGTGATTACGAAGACGATAGTTGCAATTGATAATACAAACGAACAGAAATGAGGCGAAGTCAACATTTGCAAGTTACGATCCTCTCATTGGCCGCTTCAACTAATGAATATTTATTACCAATGACGTCACTGTTTTGAAATGCCCACATTCAAAGCACTTTCGATTTGAACTTCATTCAACGTCAATTTAGAAATACCGTAAAAGACAGCTCTTTAAAAAAGTAACCAACCATATATATATATATATATATATAAATATATATATATATATATATATATATATATATATATATATATATATATATATATATATATATATATATATATATATATATATATATATATATATACCCAGAGTTTCAACAGATGCAAAGTCACATTTAGACACCTTTAAAACTGATTCCAACTTGTCTATAAAGATTCTGAACCCATCATTCAATTATCTTATATAAGAATAGTTTGAGACACGGTGAATCAGTTTTAAAGGTCATGAAATTATCTTTGTAAATAAATGCTAAAAACATTTTAAAAGAACCTATTCTACACCAAGCAAACTATTGATGTTAAAATCTACTTTATATGAAATACATTTATCTCTTAATTTGTAAGAGATATTTCTCATTTACAATTTAATAATAAATGATTAGTGTTTTCTGTGACTTTACATGAATTACAAAGACCGTTTATTGCTTCTTTATAAGGAAAAGTCTTTCATTGAGATTTTCGTTTCCTGATCTTATTCGATAGTGTAGTGGTTAGCGTGCTGGAATGTAAATCGGGAGGTCAGTTGTTCAAATCACCGCCAGGGCAGAAATTTGGTTCGAGATTTCTGCCCCACCTGCGCCCCTAGCAACTCAGCTATTACGAGTCCACTGACCATACACTGTTGTTGGGAAGATGAGACGGTGAGGGAGAGGACTGGACACCCACCCTCATATGCCGAGGCTAAGGAAATTAAGTCGTTAACACTTCATACCCATAGCTGCTTCACGGAGAGCTTCTGGGCTGCTCTCCTTCCAATACTAAGAAACATACATGTACACCTCCATCCAATATATCTCTCAAGAGCGCTGCTTTCATGTATATCTACCTGATTAAAACAGGTGTGACTTGAGGTAAACCATAGGAGTCTGAAAAATGCATGAAATAAACTATGCATCTCTTACATCTCTTCCTGCTTCTCCATCCATCCATCCATCCATCCATCCATCCATCCATCCATCCATCCATCCATCCATCCATCCATCCACCCATCCATTCCATAGAGCGCTAAGATTGAGACCATAAAATGTGCGGTATTTACTGCAAGATCTCGTATATTTCCAGGTTCAGATAAAAAAAAATTCGTATGAAAATTTGCAGGTAACAGTTTTCTTTTATATGTAAGCATAAATATACAAATCCGTTTATTGATCAAGTCAAATGGCAGTACTCCTAGACATATGGTCCGAAAAGCGCGCTTTTGTAGAATTATAACTTAAGGCTCACGTAATAGAAGCATTGTATCGAGTTAAAAATGTTCGCCTCTACTTATTCTTATGGGAACTGTGGAAGATTTAAAAAGGTTTGTATGGGACTTATTTGAATATAACGAAATCTAGTGGCATGGAAAAATTAAGGAGTAATATAAGCTAACATTTTAGGCATATAACATAAATAATGCGAGATATTATGCCTGTAGGCCTATTTGTTTCAAGTAGCCCTGCATCCATTCATTCGCGTATACTTTGCTAGTAAATCAAACTTAGATTCAAGTACATTAAACCACTACAATATTTTAAAAAGAAATAGCAACTAGACCTATATTAGCTAATTTTATAGTTTAATGTGCCTGCTGTTTGTACATTTGTGAATGAGTGATGTTTAACATGCTGTATAATAATTATTGTTTGACATATTGTCTCTGTACAGTGCTTTCTAAATAAACGTTCTCAATTATTATCATGATGTAATCAAACTCGCACGCACGTCCGCTACTGCCAGGCAGTGCCTGTCCCAAGCCTGGATGAAGGAGGAGGGCGACGCTAATGATCTTTGTTATCAGGCAGTGTCGTTAAACTAAAACTACTAATGTTAATCTGTTTCGACAAGAGCTTCTCGGTCTTTCTTTACCTCTATTCCGTAAGCCATTAAAACCATTTTGTTTGATCCTGGTTTTCCATCGTTAGATCGAGAGCAACTCTGATGAGTGTCTCTCTTGAAAAGTCGCTATATAAATCTATGATTACATTACATTACATTAATGGCTGTCGAACAAAAGAAGATTCTCAAAGAAAAGAGAACTTTTAAAACTATATATAAAAAAATATATACTTTCAAATTACCGTCAACGGCCTTTGATGTCATAATATGACAACGTTAAACCTTGGAAATAATCATACTGATACCGATGTTATACTGTTATAAAGTATTGAGCGATCATATAACGATGCTAAGTTAATGATGTTAAGCTGTATTGTGCCATAGCAACGACTAGAACAGTTAAAAATAATAACACACCTCTTTTAGGTGTGATATTAGCCCTATAAGTGAGAGCAGAAGCGCAGTCGTTTATATTCCACTCGTGTCTAGTCCCATGTAGCTTCGATCGATAAGTTTTTATAGGTGTGCAAAGTGAGCGCTCTAACCAGCCGGGATGGATGGATACAGGGTTCAACGACATTTTATATACCAACATAGGCATAATGAACATGATCGGCGTCGCCCTCCCTTTTTATCCCTGCTTCGGACTAGCATCTCCTAAGGCGACAGGGTCCCGAAGAAAAAATCCAGAGAAAAACGACAGTTCATTGTCATTGGCTGGGTTATAAGTTTCCGTTTAACGACGCTGTGTCATAACGAGGATGATTAGCGACGACCTCCTTGATCCAGGCTTGGGTCTGGCACTGCAAGAATGCGAGCACTGGCGGACTTACACGGGCGCAATAAGTCAATTACGTGTTGACAGCAAAAGAACTAAAAGAACAAACCAGCGAATGTTCATTGTTCTTTTAGACGCCAGCGCGAAAATAGAGCTGCACACCTCTTTTAAAACCCATTGTTAACACAATTCATGTAACACCACTCACATGTATAAACTTATATATATATATATATATATATATATATATATATATATATATATATATATATATATATATATATATGTATTGTATTTAAACATTTATAAAGCGCCTCTAGTAGGGTGAACCGTTCAGAGGCGCTCCCAGTGCGCAAGGCCAAGAGAAAAGAAATAAGTTTTGAGGAAAGCAAAAGAAGATGAGGGGTTACTTATTAAAATTTGAGAGCGAGTAGAAGGAGACAGTGTATTCCAGAGAGAGGGACCAATTGAGGCAAAAGATCGGGACTTCGCCATAGCTGTTCTAGTATGAGGAACTGCAAGTTCAAATCTGTTTGAGGAGCGAAGTGGACGATGCGAAGATACAGAAAGAGGCCGGTGAATTACATCAATTAAATATTTGGGGGCGAGACCCCGCTGTGTCTTTGACACCAGAATAAGGATTTTGAACTTAATACGTGCAGAGAGAGGAAGCCAGTGCAGTTTCTCAAACATGAAGGATGAAATGCGTGAGTAGCGTGGCAGACGGGCAATTAATCTCGCAGCTGCATTTAGGACTGACTGCAGAGGCATGAGACGGACCTTAGGAAGACCGATTAGAAGCGAATTGCAGTAGTCAATTCTGGAGCAAATGAAAGCATGGACCAGCGTTGTGAAAACAGAGGAAGAGACAGATCGTCGAACAGCCCTGAGACGCCTTAAGTGGAAGTAGGAAACACGTGTGAGGTTAGAGATGTGATCTTTGAAGGAGAGAGAGCTATCAAGCGTAACACCTAGATCACGTACACTTGATGAAAAGGAGTAGTGAGGGAAGATTTCCAAGAGGAGGGCGAAATCAATCTTAAGCAACTGTTGACGGGAGCCAAACCAAATGAACTGGGTTTTGGAGGCATTAAGACAGAGACGATTTGAGGACATCCAGGAATGGAGAGACTTAGATAGAGACTCAATACGCTCAACTAAGTGCAATTGAGATAAAGGAGACCCATGGACAAAAGCTTGCACATCATCAGCAAAGATATGTATGTGTGTGTGTGTGTGTGCGTGCGTGCGTGCGTGCGCGCGTGCGTGCGTGCGCTCGTGTTATAATAATGTATACAAGACATCATTAAAACTAGAAACGGGATCAACGATTAAAATATAACTACAACTAGAAGCGGAATCAGCGATGATAATACAACTGACACTATAAGCTAAAATTCACGTTCGTGGCGCTTCGGTCTGGGCGCATTTGTCTGGGCGCTTTTGTCCACGGCGCTGTATTGTGCCATAGCGACGACTAGACCAGTTAACAACAATTACACACCTATTTTAGGCGTAGTCTTCACCCTATAATAAACAGCAGAGGCGCAGTCCTGTAGTGGTCGATACATGACGTCAAAGACCTATGCTAAACTCAACTACAACAAACAAACTCAGAAAATTAAAGCCAAACTAGAATTAAAATTTTGTTCCAATAAGCAGATGTATCCCTTGTAATGTGTGGTACACAGAAAAGGTATTGGGTAAATGAATAAATTAAAGTATAAGTTCGAAAAGACGCGAAACTTTCAGGTGGTGCTAGACTTTTGCACACCACTGTTCGCTTGCATTGTGAGATCGCAATAACAAAATCATAATCCAGATGAGAGAAACTACAGACGCCAGGATACGTTGGATATGAAAAATGTAACAGATGAGTTTTAACTTTGGACTTGAATTATATTAATTAAAGAAGAAATTTGACTGCGAATTTTAAAACGTAAAACGTTGCTCGACCGAACTGCTGAATATTTTAAGAGTATACTGTAATAACTGATGTATAACTGGACATGATCATATGTAATTGTGAATGCACTCCTTAAACACCTTTAAAACATCTATTACCGATGCTATATAAATATCGATTGCATTTCAATTTCGATCTTGATGTAGTTGTTGCATAACCTAATCCAATAAATCCAAATCTATTGCAATCTAATCCAATTCAATTCAATCTCATATTATTTATCTAAATTTACTACCTTAAAACTGTGGTAGTGCTAGTCTCAAGCCTTGAGGAAGGAGGAGGGCGACGTTAATCATAGTTTGTCAATATGTTTGTTTATAGTCAAAAGATGGATTCTTTAATTTGGAATTAGGATGTTTGAGGTTGCTGGTCCAGCTGAATGGAACTCTCTGCCAGAACCAGTACAAAGATCCACCTCGATTATTACTTTAAAACTAAACTCAAAACTCTTATTCTCTCAGTACTTTAATAAACTATTTGATTATAACACGTCCTTATATACTGTAAGTCTCTGCTTTATTAAGGTGTGTTATGAACATAAGTTGTATTGTATTATACTGTAATCATCTTTCTTAATACACAGTGAGGTTAAACAGCAGTTAATGAATTCCGGAAGTCCTACAATGATAACAAGAGGAGCGGTCTTTTACAAACCTTTTTAAAGTCAAACTTTCGTAGTATAAATAAAAGAAGGCGACCAATCTTTACACACTTGAAATTCTTCCTATAAGTATAGAGTAGAAACTGCGTTCTTAAATTTTATGCCTACGATATGTGTAATCGCCGTCAACGGTCCTTGTGGCCTTAAAATATTGGATCTAGCTAGGCGTGCACAAAAACAACCATGGATATGAAGTTTAAGCGTCTACATTTTTTGACCTCGGCATATAAAGGCGGGTGGGCCAGGTTTCAGCCGTCGACTCATCTTCCTACCGACTGTTTATGGTCGGTTTTCAATCATTATAGCTGAGTTGGCTAGGGGGTGCAGGTGGCGCAGAAATTTCAAATCACTTTTCGGCCCTTTATCGGGATTTGAACCCCCGACCTCTCCAGTGACAGTCCAGTACGCTAACCACTACACAATCGAGAACCCATTTTGCAACTACTTAATTCTTTTCATAATTTAAAGACGATCTCCCTAAGACTAATATTTCTAATAGTGCTTGGTCATTGTGGCTTTCAGGGGAGAAAATAGAAGTTTAATTGATTTTCCCATTGAAACTTACAATTAAAGCTTCATCTATACATCACCCGAAACACCCAGCTAACCATTCTCTTCTTCAGAACACCATGACGAATTTCGTCGATTAAGTTTCCATTGTTTAACAACATCTGCCATTATTCGAGCTGTTCACTCAGTCGACTCTTTCAAATCCCTTCTTAAAGCTTTTTACTCCGCTAGGCCTAAGCCCTACCTGCTGTTATTTTGCACGAGACGCCCTTGTAACGGCATGACTATGTTACGTCGGAATACAAATTGTCATCTTTATTACCATTGTTAGTAGGCAATCTTGAAGGGGCGCTATATAAAACTGTTTTAATTATTGTTATTAATCAAGATCGCCAAATAAATATATAGCATCGATGAAAAACGGTTTACAGCAATGAGAGAAGCGTTTGACGACTTGGCCACATTTCTCTTCTATTTTATTGGTAAGCATTCAAAGTGATTATTTTTTGAAAGCGGGCAAGATTATTTAGAGTCACATACGAACATTTAAAAGAGGTGTCTAAATATCAGAAAATATCCATACCTATATTATTGGATTTTAACATCAGGTAGGTAGTTTCTTTTTAACGAAGCCATGGATAATCGTAACGAAGATAATTAGCTCGCCCGCCCCTTCTATCCCTGCCTTGGGCTGGTATCTCTCGAAAAGGACGGTATCGCGAAGAAAAGTTCAGCGAGAAATGTTCGAAATGTCATTTCATTGTCATTACAAGCTAATTGATTAGTTATTGTTCAACGTTGTTCCATTCTCCCACTGCGTAGTTGCTTCTAAACACAGCACTCAATGCCTAATCATATAATATTATTCTATATTATGACATCATTATAGATTATACTATATATATATTTCACAGTGTATGACACAATTGGTTAAAGCGCTGTTTAGACACCTTTAAACAGTTGTAATAAATGCTGTATAGGTATGTCACAAATAGCCGATTGTTTAAAACTTTACTTAGACACCATTAAAATGCAGTAAACTGTGCTATATAAGCTTGGAAACGTATCCGTTAGTAATTTTCTGACCATAGTTGTGAGTTCATTTTCGTCCAAATGTGTAATCGCTTTGCTCATCAACTTGGGATATGGGTGATATCACCTTCTTCCTCGTTATCCTCTAAAGAACTAATACGCGTTTTTCGAAAGTAGGTCCAGTGAAGAATGGCAGCACTGAGTACGCAATGAGCACGGGATCGATCCTCGTCCTCCTCCTCCTCCTCTGAGACCATTGCTGTGTATGGCCCTTGAACAAGTCCTTTACTCGCATTTGCTGCGCGTCATCGTTTAGTCCTTATTCGTTAGATAGTGGCGCTTAATAAATGCGCAATAATGATAATAAGCTAAGAATCAACTTTTGATAACCCATCTGTGCCAAAAAAAGTGTATCAGATTAACGAGAAGGCGTTATTGAAAACGCCTGGAGATGCCGGGTCTCGAACTCAGGGCCTTTCGCATGCAAAGCGAACACTCTACCGCTGAACTACATCGCCGCGTTTGAATTTTGCCAAGTCTATTATATTATATTCTAATGGTGAGATTATACTGAGATATCGATATTATAATTATAGCATTGTATACAGCACATTACCAGTCAGTAATAAGTCAAGCGTTATCATTGACTGTCATGTCGGAAGAGCATTGGCTGTCATGCGTGAAGGCTGGATATCAGTCAGGCATGACGCTTCCAGATTGACTGTCATGCATGAGTAGCAATGGTCGTCTCACATTGCGTGACCACGCTTCTTCAACGTTTACTGCAGCTGCTGGATGTAGGCGGTTTCCTTTCTCATGTGATCATCGATTGGTAGATGCTTTGTGCGTTCTGATAACGCCGCATACCCATCGCTATAAATTAGATTAACTCAGCTAGACTTAGATTAGCTTAGAACAGATTAGATGATATTAAATCAGATTGGATTAGATTCGTTTAGATAAGCTTAGTTTATACTTAGCTTCGCTTGTCTTAGCTTAGGATTGCTTGGATTAGATTATCTTGAATTAGATTACGTTAGATTAAATTATCATGCCATATTGACAACATTTGAAGCCAACCATCCTTCTGCGCTGCGTGTTGCCAACATGGTGTTCCTAGTTGTTCCCCGTATAAATTTAACAACATTGTTTGCCAAAAGGCCGTTGACTCTACATCTGATAACCTATAATCCAAAAGCATTTATTAGTCGACTTCAGCAAGAGTAATTATAGCCCCACTGAGACATTTAAAAGAGGTGTCTAATTCATCATAAATATTAATGTCTATAATTATTATTAGGTTCTAACATCAGGCAGGCAGTTTCTGTTTAACGACTCCATATCATAATGAAAATGATCAGCGTCGCCCTCCCTTTCCATACCTGCTTCGGACTGGCATCTCCCTAAAGCGACAGTTTCCCGAAGAAAGAGCGTAATATTTTCTAAGCGACAGTTCATTGTAATTAGCTTTTTGATAAGTTACTGTTTAAGGACGCCGTGTCATAACGAAGATGATTAGAGTCGATCTCCTTCTTTACCCAGGCTTGGGAATGGCACTGCAAGAGTATGAGCAGTGGCTGAGTTATTTTTCAAGGCGGGCAAGGTTATTTAGAGTCACATGGGAAGCTTTAAAAATATAAAAAAATATTCAAATCTATATTATTGGAGTTTTACATTAGGTAAGTAGTTTCTTTTTAACGAAGCCATATCATAACAAAGATAATTAGCGTCGCACTCCCCTTCTATCCCTGCTTCGGGCTGGTATCTCTCGAAAGCGACAATCTTGCGCAGAAAAGGTCCAGCTGGAAATGTTCCAAATGTCAGTTTATTTTCATTACAGGCTGATTGATTAGTTATTGTTCAACGTTGTTCCATTCCATTAGGGGAGGGGGATAGAGTAATGGTAACACTCATGGCCAGGAGAGCATAAAGTACGCGGATCGATTCCCGTAATCCCCCCCCTAGGTCGGCACCTTGCATGGCTACTAAACCGTGTGTTTAACTAAGATTTGATTGTACTGTTATGTTTCAATGTAATCTTACTGCGTTTGTCGGTTTGAAAAAATAAAGATTTTAATTAATTCTTCCACTACATCGTTTCTATACAAAGCATTTAATGCCTAATCATATATTATTCTATATTATAACATCATTATATATATATATATATATATATATATATATATATATATATATATATATATATATATTATACTATATAATATCTAGTGTGTAACACAATTGGTTACAGCGCTCTTTAGACACCTTTAAAGAGTTTTATATAAATGCTATATAGGTATGTGACGCAATAGCCGATTGCTTAAAAGTTGATTTAGACACCTTTAAAACGGAGTCGACTATGCTATGTAAGCTTGGAAACGGTAAACTTTAAATGTTTTCTGGGTTTACGATCATAGTCGTTAGTGCATTTTCATCCAAATGTGTATTCGCTTGCTCATCAACTTGGGATATGGATAGGACTACAATGTCAACATCGGTGATATCACCTTCTTCCCCGTCATCCTCTAAAAAATGAATAAGAATTTTTCGAAAGTATGTCCAGTGAAGAGTGGCAGCACTGAGTACGCAATGAGAACGGGTTCGATCCTCCTCCTCCGCGTCCTCCTCCTCCTCCTCCTCTTAGACCGTTGCTGTGCATGGCCCTTGAACAAGTCCTTTACTCACAGTTGCATAAAAGGGTTGCAGTTCTTGGAGAAGCAACTCTGGTCCTTCTATTTCGTCCTCTAAAGTAATCTTCGAATTGCTTTTAACTAGAGTCAAATCGTAAGCGTTAACTATAAATGTCTAAAGCGCCACTCTAACGCTTAGCGTTTTCACGAGTGTTGCGTCGTATCAGAATATCGATTTCACTCGTCCAGATATCGATTTCCAGTGGGCCAGAGTTTTTCTAGAGACCAGAGAGAGTGAGAGAGAGAGACAGACAGACAGACAGACAGACAGACAGACAGAGACAGAGACAGAGACAGAGACAGAGACAGACAGAGAGAGACAGACAGACAGACAGACAGACAGACAGTCTAAATCGAGCACTCCAGCCGATCGACTACTGTGAATTCATTTATAAATCCTTTTCTCATGGTCTCTTCTGTGGTCCTCGTCTTCCTCAGCACGTTAACGATGACGTTTTAGCGCATGGAACCAGCTTATTCAGAAATATAAAATGATTACACATGCCAGTGGTTTTAAACCGGGGTTCCGCGGAACCCAGGGATTCCGCGGGCGTCGGCTAAGGGTTCCGCGGCAGCAGTCTTAAATTTAAAAAACACCCACTGGTTTCACAAAAGGATGAACAAATAACAGAATCCTTCACAGCTTTCAGGCTAGACACAATTCTATGTAAAAATAATTAACATTATTACGGGAATGTCTTGTTGCATTTTATATTTGCATTGCATTTTTACGCGGGTAAACGGCGGGGTAGGCTAACCAGACGCTTTGATATAGACAAACCCTCTTATTGTCGAATTGGTTTCATTATTCCCGATCTGTTCCCGTTTGGGATAGAGGAAGAATGTGCCGACAGCAGTCCTGAATTGCTGAAATGACCTTGGGTCGGGCCGAGTGCCAACCACTTTTTGCAATTGTGATTGCACCGTGTTGACTCACCGTTGGGTAGAACCTCGTATACATGTAATCCGAGGCGGAGGGCTGGCACATACCATTACCGTTGGTGGGACTGTGAGAGTGTCACCCAAAGGGAGAGAGGCAGGACCCTAGAGCGGATCGGAAACTGCTACGCGGCCGCGTGTATGCGAATTGTTGTTGGTCCGCAGAGTGACTAGTGTGACGTTCTGTTGCGTTCTCGGCGAAATCTGGAATCCCCGACCGCCAGAGGAGAAGAAGTTGGCTCACTATGGCCTACTTTGAATTAGCGATGGAAGCTGTCTCAAGGCACTTCGTGGACTAATGTGCACTACCCATCAGTGCAGGAGGTAGGTCTGGAGAGGGTAGTGATCAAAGACACTTGTCTCCTACCACAACTCCAGTATATAACAAGGAGTACCCGGAGTGGCGACCTATGTCGTGCCTTGAATGTCAAAGTGAAGAAGTTAAAAAGCCCAAGGATAAACGTAGGCCTTTTAAAATTTTAGAAGTTAATTACTTAGGCCTACAGCCCAGCGTTTCTATAACTCTGTTCTGTACTATTTTAAAAATTCTACCCATCTGTCAGAATTAGTTGCCGGCAAAATACAGTAAAATACACGTGCTTGTTGTTTACCGACATTGTTTCTGTGCACTACTCTACAGTCCTAAAGTATGTCTTTATAATAGCCTGCACCAGAGATGCAAAAAACTTATATTAAAATTTAATTTTCTAAAAAACTAAACATTATCCCAACATTACAAGATACAATTACTTGAATTTCTTGAAAAATTGGGCGGCTGGAACGCCCTGGGTTTCGTGAGCAAATAAGACAGTGCTCTGTTAGGGTTCCGTCACTATAAAAGAGTTGAAAACCACTGACACATGCCATCGTGCTGCGTGTCCCGTGCCTATAAAGCTTCAGTCGACACCGTTTTAAAGGTGTATAAAGAGAGCGTTCCAAACAGGCGCCCTCAATGCATGGCCGATGCCTAAATATTGCATCGCTAAATAATTTATGCGTTCCAAAGGTGTCTTAGAGAAGTTTATTAATATTATTCCAGAGCTTAAAGTTGTCTTGAGTCATCAAAGGCCGTTGACGACAATTAAAAAACACAAATCGAAGAAAACGAGAAACTTATAATGACCGAAATACATGATTAACCCTCGAGTGCCCAAGCTATTTTTTGGTACACGAATGCCCAACGGGGGGGTCCGACCGGACCCCAATGTTTTCATTGTGATATCTGGAGAACGGATTGGAATATTTTAACGGGACTTGTCTTGTTATAATCCAAATTCAATTTGCAATCGACTGATATATGGTATTTCACAATAGCGCCACCTGGTGAAACTTTATTTGAACTTTAATAGGGGGCCTACTCTTTTGTAGTTTTGTTTGCAATTTCGGGATTTTTCGCATGTATTCAATTGTACGCATGTAGTTGTTCCCTGGTTGTGGGGTACAGGATTGGAATATTTTTACGGGATTTGGCTTGTTATAATCCAAATTCAATTTGCATTCGACTGATACATGGTATTTTACAATAACTTGCGCTAAAAATTTATTTCTGGGCTGGTAAACCATATGCCAGTATGACCACCAGCCGCATATCTTGGGGTGTCCTTGGTATATGCTATGGTTGTGGGGTACAGGAATGGAATATTTTTACGGGATTTGGCTTGTTATAATCCAAATTCAATTTGCAATCGATTGATATATGGTATTTCACAATAACGTGCGTTAAAACAATTTATTTCTGGGTTGGCATACTATATGCCAGTATGACCATTAGCCGCATATCTTGGGGTGTCCTTGGTATATGCTATGGTTGTGGGCTACAGGGTGGTAGTATAATCACGCAAAATATAACATACGAAGCCCAATTGAATGCTTTAGGATGTCCTAAAAGCATTTCTACAATTTCGTAGCCGTTCTAAAGTTATCCGTGAAAAGCGGGTCTGGGGTCCGGTCGGACCCCCCCCCCCCTTGGGCATTCGAGGGTTAAAGATGTCAAAACAGCTATTCTCCCACACAAGAAATCTTAGTAGTAAAAAAGACGATTTCGGCCGCAAAAGCGCAATACATATAGTTCTAATTAAAATTTATGAGTGAAACTACGAGATTAGATTGTTATTCTATTTTGAAATATTAAAACCATTATTAGTTATTAATCGATATGGAGTGAAACTAATCAATCGTCTTATTATTATTATTCCAAAGTTTAACGTCGTCCTTTGGCAACAATGGCCGTTGACGACAATTCACAAATACAATTTCTAGAAAACGATAAACTTATAGTGTCCGTATAACACCATGTAAAGGTGTCAAACATAAGCTTACAATGTCAGTAATGTCACATCACCCAAAGCAACATATCTAATGTTATTTATAATACACATAGCTATAAAATGTTCCGACGCAAACCAAACAGTACTTCGCAACTATTGTCACTCGCTAGAAATATTTAAACAACTTCAGACATAAATGCACAGCACATATGATTATAATTATGACATTATATTCCCATTCTATTATTGAAATGTTTAATTGATCATTTCTTATTCCTCAGTTCAATGAGATCTTATAGCAATATGTACCACTACAATCATATCATGTATGAAATAGTACCAATCTCACATACATCATGCATATTAAATGAAACGTATGGTTATACCAAGTACCTTTCCTCAAAGAAACTGCTCAGGTACTAATCAATCGTCTACTGTGTCCCATTCCTTATATAGCTTGATGAAACTAGTTTAAAAGGTGTGTAAAGAGAGCGTTCCCTTATAAGAAATGGGCTACAGAGGGAAAGCTCACCCTGCGTTTACGCAACTGTTGCAGAGACTGGTATAGTTGCCGTTCTCTTCCTGAATGCCATGTTCATGACGTGGTACACTTAGGGAATCTGCAGCATCCTTCTGAGTTATAACACGTCGACAGTTTTACAGCTGTAGGGAAGTACCGTAAACTATCACCACACATTTGACGCACACGTCCAGTAGCTTTCATTATGCAAATAATTATAATTATTAATAATGAGATTATGATACACGATAATAAACTACGCATCAGGTTTTGATAACCCAGTTTCGCAAAAAATGTCTCAGATCGACGTGAAGTCATTATTGAAAATATTTGGAGATGCCGGGTCTCTAACCCGGGGCCTTTCGCATGCAAAGCGAACGCTGTACCACTGGGCTACATCCCATTTGGGTTTCGTTCTCTCTAAATGGTATTTATAGATACATCGCTGTCTTACTCAAATATCCCTTCTACTGAGCTATTTATTAAGTGGGTAGGTATCCGATTGTTTTTAAGCAGCGCAGAAACTTCTGACATATCTTTCGAAAGGAGAATGGTTTGATTATTGCAACTTCTATTGTAGTGTATTGTATTATAATTATTATAAAAGCATTATTGTATTATATTGTAATTTATAATATTATATTTACTATTACATTACATTTTAATACGAAATATCAATATTATATAGCATTGTATACGTCATATTACCTGTCAGTCATACGTCAAGCGTGAACATTGACTGTCATGTCGGAAGAGCATTGGCTGTCATGGGCAAAGGCTAGATGTCAGTCAGGCGTAACGCTTGAACATTGGCTGTCACGCATGAATAGCAATGGCTGTCAACTCTCGCTTTTCGCGACCACGCATCTTCAACGTACTGCGGCTGTTGGATCTGTATACAGTTTCCTCTGAGGCGATCATCGATTGAGGGATGCGCTATAGAAGTCACCATAGATTAGATTAACTCAGCCAAACGTAGATTAGCTTGGCTTTGATTAGATGAGATTAGTTTAGATAATCTTAACTTAACTTATCATGGCTTCACTTGTCTTAGCTTAGAATGGCTTGGCTTAGACTTTCTTGGATTAGATTAGGTTAGGTTAGAGTATTATCCCATATTGACAGCATGTTAGACCAACCATCGTCCAGCGCTTCGTGTTGCAGTCATGTTGTTCCTAGTAACTGTTGTTCTCCGTAGAGATCGTTTGCCAGGAGACTGTTGACCTTTACATCTGATCGCTACAACAAAAGTCACTTCTACCGAATTTCAGCAAGTTTATTTATAGCCCAACTGAGACCTTTAAAAGAGGTGTCTAAATTAACATAAATATTTATGTCTATATTATTAGGTTTAACATCAGGTAGGAAACATTCTGTTTAACGACGCAATGTCATAATGAAGATGATAAGCGTCGCCCTCCATTTCTGTCCCTGCTACGGTCTGGCATCTCCCTAAAGCGACAGTTTCCCGAAGAAAGAGTCCAGCGGAAAAATTTTCTAAGCGACAGTTCACTGTTATTAGCTTTTTGATAAGTTACTGTTTAACGACGCCGTGTTATAACGAAGATATTAGCGTCGACCTCCTCCTTCACCCAGGCTTGGGACTGGCACTGCAAGAGTACGAGAAGTGGCTGAGTTACACGGACGCAATAAGTCAATCATGTGTTGATAGGTTGTTTAAACAGAGGAGTGCAGCGTTATTTTCAAGCATACGTCAAGCTAAAAGAACAATCTTGTTCAAACTATGCGCACAGCTGCATTAGTTCTTTTGGTTGAAGTTTGACCGAGTTTTGTCTACCTTGGCCAAACTTCCACAATGCGATTTTCGTCTTGGAGGTCGTTGCATCGTTGCTTATAGGCAGAGCATTAAATGCTCAATCACATAATTTTATCATTTGCAGTGTGGGAGACGATTGGTTAGACCACTCTTTAGACACCTTAAAAACTTTTCAGAGACGCTATAATAATAATGCGACAAAATTGCTGTTTATTTGGAGATTTCCTTTTATATACCCATAAAAAGGCGCAAAAAATGGGTATATAAAAGGAAATCTCCAAATAAACGCCTAAACTATCGCCCCATCTCCAACCTCTCCTTCCTTTCTAAGACTCTTGAACGACTTGTTTCTTTGCAGCTTCTCCCTTACCTTGAACGGTCGAGTCTCCTTCCTCCCAGTCAATCAGGTTACAGGGCTCATCATTCCACCGAAACGGTCTTGCTCTCCATACTTTCTGACATTTATTCTGCTATTGATCGATCGGAACTCTCTCTGTTAGCACTCTTTGATGTCTCTGCTGCCTTTGACATGGTAGATCACGACATCTTATTGCAGCGACTTGAAACCTCATGTGGCATCCATGGCCTTCCACTTCTTTGGTTCCGGTCTTACCTTGCTGATCGTACGCAAATGGTTATCTGCGGAGACTCCAGAACCCATTGGGTCAGAGTTAAATTTGGGGTGCCACAGGGCTCTGTCTTAGGCCCTCTCCTTTACCTCATATACACGGCTGACATTTCCGCTATATTTGCTAAGCACTTATCAACTGGTCATCTTTATGCAGATGATGCCCAAGCGCTCGTTCATGGCACTCCCTCTGCACAGCTTGCATTAACTGGACGTATTGATGCTCTCTCACGTGATTTACACCTTTGGCTGTCTTCTAATCGTCTCTCTTTGAACCCAACTAAGACGCAGCTTATATGGTTTGGTACTCGTCAGCAGCTCCTCAAACTAGACTTCCCACTTCTTGCTGAGAAATTCCCGTCATCACTTTTCTCTCTAGTGTCCGTGACCTTGGTGTTGTCCTTGACAGTATGCTCACCTTTTCTGAACACATTGCTAATCTTACCCGTTCTTCTTACTTTCACTTGAGACGGCTTAGAGCAATCCGACGCTCTGTCTCCTCCTCCGTTTTTACCACTATCATCCACGCCTTCATCTGCTCCAGAATTGACTACTGTAATTCTGTTTTGATTGGGCTGCCAAAAGTCCGTCTTTCCCCCCTCCAGACTGTTTTAAATGCTGCAGCCAGATTAATAGCCCGACTTCCTCGCTGGTCTCATATTTCCTCTTTCATGTTCGATCATCTTCATTGGCTTCCCCTTACTGCTCGGATTCAGCTTAAGGTTCTCACTTTAGTCCTTCGGTCCTGTACAGGCTTAGCACCCAAGTACCTCTGTGACATTGTTCGTCTGCCAATTTCAGCTACTTCCCTCCGTCCATTGCGATCGCTTAATCGACATGATCTTCTTGTACCACGAGCCAGGACCTCTATGGCCAAAACTCGAGCCTTTTCCTGCATTGGTCCTGCTCTATGGAATCAACTTCCTCCATTGACACGTGCCTCTTTATTAGTTGGTGGCCCAAGTGCCTCGTTCCGCTGTCTTAAAACCTCTTTCTATTCACTGGGTCTTTCGCACTGGGAGCGCCTCTGATTAGCGTATACTGTGAGAGGCGCTTTATAAATGTTTAGATACAATACAATACAATTATTATTTATTAGGTAACTTTAAAACTACTGACAGCTGCAGTATAAGAAGTTATCGCCACAATGTACCGTGTGTCAACACTTCGTCGTAGGAGCAACTATCGAGAGGACGATGACGTCATTAATCTTTATGGTCCACCGTTACTCCGTTAGACAGTAAGAGGTCTAGCAGAGTGTCTGCATAGCACTCTGGAAATGTAGTTCCGCAATTTAACATTAAGTATTCAGCCACACTTTAACATAAACTATTCAGCCACACTTTAGCATAAAGCATACAGCCTAAATCACCTATTCTCTGCTCTATTTTTAGAGAGTAGTGTTATTAATAGGCGCGCGATCATCTCGTGGTTAGCGTGCTGGACTGTCAGTCGATAAGTTGGGGATTCAAATCCCTGCAAAAACAGAAATTTGTGTTATGTTTTCGTCTCGACCTGCGCCCCCTAGCAAATTTACAAACAAACTAACTCCCTTCTTGGCTATTACGAGTACACTGACCGTACCCTGTCGGTGGGAAGATTAGACGGCAAGGGAGAAGACTATCCCCACCCATATGCCGAGGTTAAGACAAAGACGCTACCAGTTTCTTACCATTTTTAGCTAAAACGTTCTGTTTTCTGCTTACTCTTATTTATGTTACAGGGAATGTGTATTTTCAGGGAATATGTATATTCCCTGAAAATTTCAGGGAATATGTATATTCCCTGATTCACTCAGCGAATGTATACATTCCCTGAAAAAACCAGGGTATATACATATTCCCTGAAATCTTCAAGTGATTTCTATACACATTCCCTGAAAGCTTTCAAAGACACAGCGACATAAAGTCAACAGTAGGCCTAGTGCTTAGCTAGGGTTATAATTGATCTTGAGTTTTTATCCGAGCTTGGGAAATGGAGGTTTTCCTGGACCTTGGTTTTTTCTTTGGCTTTTCTTGTTTTATTTAAACCCTGTTTTAAAATTCATTTAATCAATTTTTTAAACGGTCTGGATGCCGAGGTCAATAAATAAATGGCGCAATATGCATGCTATACTACTTTATTTATATTTAAAATATTACTAGTCGAAAGACTAAAGGAGACTGCAGACTCAGACTGAACTGTTTTGGAAGTTTTCTGGAAGTAAACTGTTGCCCTTTTCAAAACTTAGTAAATTATTTTTTGAGTTTCATAGTCCGATTTTCAGGAGGCCAAACCAAATCAAAAGGGGGTTTCCAGAGAGTAGTCCAAAAGAGGTCCAAGTCCGATTTCCAGGGTACCAGATCAGGAGGTTTCCAGAGAGTGGTCCAAAAGAGGTCCAAGTCAGATTTCCCGGAGGCCAAACCAAATCAAAGGGGGTTTCCAGAGAGTAGTCCAAAAGAGGTCCATGTCCGATTTCCAGAGTACCAGATCAGGTGAGGCAGAGCAGCTGTCAAGGCGGGTGTCGTTTACGGCGAGTATAATTGGAAGGCGGAGTATCAGATGAGTCAGAGTAGGAGTATTTGAAAAGGTGAGACTTCAGTTTTGAGTGGAAACCGATGGCTAGGGTTTTCTTTGGTTATTTTAATGTTCTAGCTTAGGTTTTTCATTTTTCAACAGTGATAACACTGATTACTACTAAAACCTTTCTTCTATGATGTGAGATGTTGTTTATTCTGAAGATTTGATCCTATATTTACCTACAGTTATTGAACAATGGGCGTTTGCGCATCAAAGGAGGTACGCAGTGATAGAACCTTCCAATTAGCGACCAATTATAACCCTAGCTAAGCACTAGGCCTACTGTTGACTTTATGTCGCTGTGTCTTTGAAAGCTTTCAGGGAATGTGTATAGAAATCACTTGAAGATTTCAGGGAATATGTATATACCCTGGTTTTTTCAGGGAATGTACACATTCCCTGAGTGAATCAGGGAATATACATATACCCTGAAATTTTCAGGGAATATACATATTCCCTGAAAATACACATTCCCTGTAACATTTATAAGACTACAATACAGCTTTAAAAGGTGTTTAAGGAACTGCTCTTATAGTTGGTTGATCTGTAACGACGCTGTGTGACAACAGAGATGATTAGCGTCGCCCTCCTGCTATCTCCAGGCTTAGGACTGACACCATCAGAGTAGCGATAGTGGCGGAGAGCTGCTCTTAGATATGATAAAGTTTCTTTGCCAGAAGCGCTCATAGTAACTGCTAATGGTTAACTTTTCCTTACGCAACGGCAGTGACATTTAACATCAACTGTCTATTTCGTAAACTGTGAGCGTTTGACCTGCATTATTAAAAGGCTACATATTAATCTTCTGAGTGTCTCGTTCTGAATATTCCGTGGAACAGACGGCTCTCGGTATATAGGGCCTTATAGGCGCGCCTTTTCTGTTGCTGACCCTATGGAGTCTGTATAGACTCTGCAAGTCTCTTCCGGCAAAAGTTCGTCCTGCAAAGTCTGTTCTGGCCAAATCTTTTCCTGGACTTATTTCCTCCGTATACTGTTCCCGTATCTTCTCAGCTGTTTCCGTGTCTTCTCGGCTGTTCCCGTATATCTTCTCAGCTGTTCCCGTATATCTTCTCAGCTGTTCCCGTATCTTCTAAGCTGTTCCGTATCTTCTCAGCTGTTCCCCTATCTTCTCAGCTGTTAACGTATCTTCTCAGCTGTTAACGTATCTTCTCAGCTGTTTCCGTATCTTCTCAGCTGTTCCCGTATCTTCTCAGCTGTTCCCGTATCTTCTCAGCTCTTTCCGTATCTTCTCAGCTGTTCCCGTATCTTCTCAGCTGTTCCCGTATCTTCTCAGCTGTTCCCGTATTTTCTCAGCTCTCTCCGTATCTTCTCAGCTGTTCCCGTATCTTTTCAGCTCTTTCCGTATCTTCTCAGCTGTTCCCGTATCTTCTCAGCTGTTCCCGCATCTTCTCAGCTGTTTCCGTGTCTTCTCAGCTCTTTCCGTATCTTCTCAGCTGTTCCCGTATCTTCTCAGCTGTTCCCTTATCTTCTCAGCTGTTCCCGTATCTTCTCAGCTCTCTCCGTATCTTCTCAGCTGTTCCCGTATCTTCTCAGCTGTTCCCGCATCTTCTCAGCTGTTTCCGTGTCTTCTCAGCTCTTTCCGTATCTTCTCAGCAGTTCCCGTATCTTCTCAGCTGTTCCCGTGTCTTCTCAGCTGTTCCCGTATCTTCTCAGCTCTCTCCGTATCTTCTCAGCTGTTCCCGTATCTTTTCAGCTGTTTCCGTATCTTCTCAGCTGTTCCCGTATCTTCTCAGCTCTCTCCGTATCTTCTCAGCTGTTCCCGTATCTTTACAGCTGTTTCCGTATCTTCTCAGCTGTTCCCGTGTCTTCTCAGCTCTTTCCGTATCTTCTCGGTTGTTTTCGTATCTTATCGGCTGTTTTCGTATCTTATCGGCTGTTTTCGTATCTTATCGGCTGTTTCCGTATCTTCTCAGTTGTTTTCGTATCTTATCGGCTGTTCCCGTGTCTTCTCAGACTCCCTTCTTGGCTTTCGACCAGACTCACCTAGATTTTGGCTTGCACATCGATTTAGCATCGCACCTTGCGACCATAGACTGATGACTTGAACATTAGGACATTGGCGCTACATAAACTATTTAGATAAGATTAGATTAGATTAGGTTATCAAAGATGATTAGTGTCAGATTGACATACGTACGCAGCGTGTAACAGAGTCTTGCAAGAGGGGATCAGATTACGCGAGAGTGCGTGGAACCATTACTTATAGGATGATGTGATCATTTAAAATGGTATGCAAGGACTACATTTAAAAATTAGTGTCAATGTTTTCGTCTGAGTCTATAGTTCAGATTTATTAATTATTTTTATTTATGATTTTTCGGTGTTAGGTAATAATAACCCGTGGATGCGCATTTAATTTAATACTCTTGTCTTTTTCGAGCTCGTAATCGTAACCTCGAGATTTCTACTGCGCCCTAAAAGCGAAGTTGAGCCAGCTTATTCCCAGGCGCTTAGTAAAAAAATGTAGGCAGGTAGAGTCCAAAGCGGTTGCAGGATAAGATCCAAAAGAGCCAGGATATTGAGCAGATTACAGCGTGGCCCTAACATAGGAACAGTTCTTGCACACCTTTTTAAAGGTTTAAATCTCCCTATAAATTTAGGCAGATGAGAAATTGTAGTTAATATGCTTGACTGTTGCTCTTTAGTCTGTTGATACCTTGCGCATAAGACCGTGGCGCAATAAAAATTTCTAATTAATTACAATCAAGGGCGCCCGCAGGCTTAAAAAAATTGGACGCACACACCAAAAAATTGGACGCACATCCCTCCCGTACCCTCCCGTCTTAATTCAATTTAGATGACATCTAGTGCTTTAACATGCCGTACGTATTATCGTTTGCCAAAAATATCGATGCGATGCCTATTCTTTGTGTGGATTTGATTTGGTGGGTGGACGCACGTGCGTCCAGTGCGTCCGTCTGCGGGTGCCCCTGATTACAATTACGGTCGGTGTGGTTCTGAACATGAATATTCATGAGAAACTATGCTGACTTTTTAGTGTTTTCGGTGTGTGTATATTTATATATTGCATGCATTTTCACGCTCCACTTCACACACTATATTAGACTGGAGTATTTGCCCATCATCTTTGAAGGGTTGAAAAAGAAAATGAGTGGATTGATAGGAAGAGAAAAGAATTTGTTTATTGGAATGCTCGATCATAAGTCACATTGCGTGTCAGACAGACGGATAGATAGACAGACAAACAGCGGTAAATAAGTCTGCGCCTCCCACCCTTCCTCCCTCCGTTTAGCCCTCCCTCTCTGTATCGAACAACAGTGTTTGACATGTATTGCAGGTGACCAGTCGATGTGTAAGCTAATCAGTCTTCATCTCGTCAGTATTTGCTCCTCCTCCCCTTCCCCTCCCGTCAGGCCATCAGACACATTCCACACATTCCTGAGCGTTTATCGTAGGACACACAGATCTGGAAAACTATATAAGAGATACATAGTAGAAAGTGTGTGTATATGTGTGTTGTAAGTGGCCTAAATTGTACTATGTAGGCCTAATTGTGTTGTTACATGCATGTATTTTTTACATATACTGTCTGTCTGGCTATTTCTGGATGGTATTTGTTGAATGATCCCTGGGGCGATTTAGGACGATGAGCGGTTCCCACATTTCCGCATTATCATTCGACAGGGAGTATTTCATTCCCCCTTCGGTGCATTACGCTCCTTTAGAGCCGGATAATGACAAACTGCATCGGGTGGGGAATTTCTCTTCCAACCTGTCGTTTATCTATTGGGCTTCGGCTGAGTGGAGAAAAACAGAGGTATCCTTCGTTGGATCCCTTGCACCAGGTTGAAAGTTACCCATAATGGGGCGTTTGTCGACTCGTGGAGGTTCCCACAGGTCTAAGCCTTTACCTCCCGGCAGCGGCTGGCAGTGTCACTTTTCCAGTTGGTGTCAGACTGGCAAACGTATATGTACGCAGCGTGTAGCAACGAATTGCGATAGGCTAGCAGAAGTCGGATTATCCACGAGTACGTGGAGACATCTACTTATAAGATGAGTTCTTCTTTTAAAACGGTGTGCAAGCACTACTTTTTAAAATGAATGGTAATATTTTCGTCTGAGTCCATAGTTCAGATTTATTTATTTTTTATTTCTGATCTTTCAGTGTTTAGTTAACAATAGCCCGTGGATGTACATTTAATTTAATATTCTTGTCTTTTTCCAGATTGTAATCGTAACCTCGAGATTTCTACAACGCCCCAAAGGCGGAGTCAGTGGAACCAGCTTATTCACAGGCGCTTAGTCAGAACAAAATCGATAGGCAGGTAGGGTCAAAATCGGTTCCGGGATAAGATCCCAAAGGGTTACGATAGTAACTAGATTACGGCGTGGGCCTAGCAAGAGCATAGCAGTCCTTGGACACCTTTTAAAAAAATTCCCCATATACACAAAGGCCAAAATGAAATACGATGCAGTGCATTTGATCCATGTGGTCGCTATAACGACGCTATTATTAATATTCTTTATTGATGAACCAAAAGCGAACCGCACATTGGTGAACAAGTATAGAAAAATATAAAATATAGAAGTAATAAGAAGATAATAATATTTGAAAAAAAAAAGAGTATACATTTAAATTTTTAAAAGTAGAAAATTACTAATAACACTAAATCAAAGCATCATAACAAGAGAGAAAATTTAAATCTACAATAGTTACTATTATCTGAAAAGGGTAGCAGAATTTGAGAAGTTTTACTAATTAAACAACATCAAAAAGCATCCTAATAATAAAGCTTTTTCTAGTCAGATTATCAGAACGAGGTAGAGTAAGATTATGGCCTCTGGGGCGCAACAGGTAACCGGTCGATTTAATTTGAGGCAATAGACCATGAAGGACATGACCATCAAAGCTTCTTATGGCTAAGAAGAGACGGATATCAGCTGATTGACAGAGTTGAGCATAGGAAGGGTTGTCTTCAGGTAAGTAATGTCCTCTCATAAGTCGTCTTATGATTGAAGATAGCTTATCCCGATCACTTTGGTTAGTAAATCCCCACCAGGCAGGAGAAGCATACAATATTCGTGAGAGGATAGTTGCTCTAACCACATCATATAGGCAAGGTCCTTGTAGACCGTGAGCTACTAAGGTGCGAATAGCATATATGGAGCGGCGGGCCTGACTACAAATTCGATTAACATGATTAGAAATGTTTAAATTGTCAGATATAGTAACTCCTAAGATGGATAAATGAGACACTCTAACGAGTCCAGGGGTGGATAAAGGTGCGTTTATATTAGTAAACATCCCTCTGGGTCTGTGTAAAATCATTTCATACGTTTTACTATGATTTAATTTCAGGTTACATTAATTTCAGGTTGCTATTATGCAATCAGTTGATACCTTGTACATTAGACGTCGGCGCAACAGAATCAATGCGGTTCTGAACATGAATATTCATGAGCAACTATGCAGACTATCGTGTTTTCGGTGTGCATATATTTATGTAGTGCCTGTATTTTTCACAATCCACTATATTAGATACATAGTAGAAATTGTGTGTGTGTGTGCGTGCGTGCGTGCGTGCGTGCGTGCGTGCGTGCGTGCGTGCGTGCGTGCGTGCGTGCGTGCGTGCGTGCGTGCGTGCGTGCGTGCGTGCGTGCGTGCGTGCGTGCGTGCGTGCGTGCGTGCGTGCGTGCGTGCGTGCGTGCGTGCGTGCGTGCGTGCGTGCGTGCGTGCGTGCGTGCGTGCGTGCGTGCGTGCGTGCGTGCGTGCGTGCGTGCGTGCGTGCGTGCGTGCGTGCGTGCGTGCGTGCGTGCGTGCGTGCGTGCGTGCGTGCGTGCGTGCGTGCGTGCGTGCGTGCGTGCGTGCGTGCGTGCGTGCGTGCGTGCGTGCGTGCGTGCGTGTGTGTGTGTGTGTGTGTGTGTGTGTGTCATACTCAAATAACATACCAGTATAATTAATGATTGACAGGTGCTTTAGCTCAGAGGGGAAGGTTGCAGCACAGGAGGCTGTCCTGGGAGGTGTCATGGTTTCAAGGTAGTCCCCTTAGGTTTAGCCTAGGATTTCCTGAGGGCACATGGTTCTCTTGACCATCTTTAGTTAACACAAATATTCAACTGATTTATAGCGCACTTTAACAAGACACGTCTTGCACGAGAGCGCGTTGCACTGCAATCCAATAGTTATAGTACAATGTGAATATAAGATGAGTTTTTAATTTTTTTATTTAAATTGTACAACAAACGTGCATTCCCTGACTGTAGTTGGAAGGCTGTTCTATTCTATGGGTCCTGAGACCGAGAAGGAATGAATACCAAACATGCGGTTGGTGCGAGGTACGGTGAAATTCCCTTGCGTGGCCGATCGGAGTCCTCTCTCTGGAATTGGAAGCAGAACATAGTGTGAATAATTATGAGTGGATATCGTACTTGAGAAGGGAGATTTTGAGGGCGATATGGGGGGCACGGATGGGAAGCCAGTGTAGTTGTTGTAGGGTTGGCGTGATGTGATGTATGGGACCCAGACCTTTTGCTAGGCGAGCGGCAGTGTGCAGAACAGATGATAGGGGTTGTAGTGTCGATAAAGGAAGGAGTTGCAGTAGTCAAGGCGAGAGATGACGAGGGCTTGAAAGAGAATACCGAGAGAGGTTTCATTTAGGCAACGTTTCACTTCTTGTCGAATTCGGCGAAGGTGGAAGTAGCATGCTATGGCAACGGAAGAAATATGTTGAGTCATGTTTAGGTTGCAGTCTAACAAAACCCCAAGGTCGCGAACCACTTAGGAAAGTTAGGAGGGTGGAATAGACCAGTTTGAGTCGAGATTAAGAGTTGTCATTAGTTTGTCGTCGTCCCAACTGTTTCGATCGAACCAAATTAGACCACTAACCCAATTGACTTACGCTGGTGAAGAGTTATAAGACATTAAAACGACTGCGCGTCTATTAATTATACAATGAATGTAGAGCTTAACAAAGGTGTGTAAAGAACTGCTTCTAGTTGTTATATCTTGTGTTTAACGACATCTTGGCCGTTCACATCGACTTTCTGTAGCCAATGAATTTGTACAAACTTGAGTTGGGATGGAAGGATCCATAGTTTAACGACGTCATATGGCAACAAAGGCCGTTGACGTCGACAGAAATTAATTTGAACAGTTCAGAACGATGGTTTCTATCAAGATGGTGTCCTATGAAAGCTGACTTACTTAGCTTATCTGCTATTAATTAAGGACTTTCGAAGGATTGTAAGTAAGTAAGTAAGTAAGTAAGTAAGTAAGTAAGTAAGTAAGTAAGTAAGTAAGTAAGTAAGTAAGTAAGTAAGTAAGTAAGTAAGTAAGTAAGTAAGTAAGTATATTCTTTATTACACCATTAGCAGAAGCGCATTTAGACAATAGCTAGAAGCATTGAATGTAAAACATAGAAGTAATAAATCGTAGTAAAAGTTATAAAATAAGTAAGTAAATAAGTAATAAGTGATAAGTAATAAAAATAATAATAAAAATAATAATAATAAAAGTAATAAAAAATTACTAATAAAAAACACTAATATATTTTGAAACGGCATTAATTCCTCGCAACTGGGCGCACCTATTTGCCAGCCCCACAATTGTGTCTGCCGATAGTTCTTATGGGTATATTTGGTCCGGCCGCAAACCCCGATACGCCTCCTTGAACGACCTGTTTTTCGTAACTTGTTCCGTCCACTAAGGAACCCGTTGGCCTCCTGAGAACTGATGACAAGAGACCAGACGGTATAACCCTTATCCCTTGGCGGGTGGGACGAAGTCTTATCTGGGACGCAACGGTCACTGGCCGAGTCATACCTACCAGTTACTGTTGGGACAGCAGGGGTAGCGGCCGAAAGGGCGGTCGTTCGAAAAAACGCTAAATACGTTCAACTTACCGCCGACCATCACTTCGTCCCTCTGACCTTCGAGACCATGCAGAGGGCCTGGCCTTCGTCTCAACCTTGGGACACAGCCTCAAGCGCGATGTCTGTGGGCACACTCAAGACCTCCTGTCTGTTTCAGCGCCTGGCTCTGACAATACAACGGTTCAATGCGATGGCATTCCGCGGTACTTTTTAATTAATGTTTAAGTCCCTGACGAAGCCCTGTGTATCTCTGGACAAATAGGGCAATAATAATAAAAATAATAAAATGATAATAATTATTATATATAGCGAGCGCGCTAGCAAATCGGTTTTGGTTGAGAAAAGAGTAACGATATTTTTAGCATCAAAGACCGTTGACGTCGATAGGAAACTTTTAGAACAGTTCTCGCCATTCGTTATTACTGTGTCATAACAAAGATGATTAGCGTCGCCTTCCTCTTTTCTTCAAGCTTGGGCCTGGTACTACCACAGGTAGAGTAGTGGCGAAGTTATTAGAGTCAAAACCAATTTAGCTAGGTTGGCTACTGCGAGATATCAAGAATGAGCAGCTAACGTGCGTGTCGTCTGCTTATGTAACAGATTCTGAATCACTTTTACAGGTGTCTAATAAGAGCGCTCTGACAAATTCGCACTTTGTCTTGAGCCCATATGGCTTCGATTGACAGCATTTTATAGGTGTCTAAGGTGAGCGCTGTAACCAATCGGGATGGATGGTTCTAGAGTTTAAGGACATTTAATGGCAAGAAAAGCCGTTGACATCGCCAGAAATTGTTATTAACAGTTCTCACCCAACTAATGGCACATATGAAACTCTTACCAATCGGACCCCATATATAGCATCGGTTAATGCCGTTTCAAAAGTGTCTCAAGTGAGCGCTCCAAGCGATCGGCTACCGTGTCCTGGTTTATTCACCACAGACCACAGGTCTTTTCTATGTTTTACGTCTTCCACAGTCTGTGCGAAGCGTGCAGAAAATAGTAAACTCAAATGTCTAAAACGCTACTTTAAAGTTTACCGCAATATCTAAACTTCACCAATATGCCAGCATGTTCCGTACCTATATAGCATCAGTCGACTCCGTTTTAAAGGTGTCTAAAGAGTGCGCTCTAAACAGGTGCCTACCATTCATAGCCCATACATTATATCAGTCCCCTACCTATTCCATGCCTATACAGCATCTAAAAATAATTATACGTTTTCAAGGTGTCTAAGAGGTGCGATCTTAACCATTAGCTTATTAATTATTATTCCAGAGCTCAACGTCGTCTTGTGACATCAAAGGCTACTACAATTCAGTAATGTATAAAATGCAAGCAATTAAAACATTTATAGCTTCCGAAAGACTCTGTTAAAAGGTGTCAAAACAGAGCCTCACAATGTCACTAATATTCACTCTTCAACAATATTTAAAGCAATACAGCTAACACTGTATGTGATACATTTCATTTATTGCGATAAAATGGTTTGATACAAATTGAACAATATTCCGCAGCAATTGTCTCACACAAGAAACTTATAAGTAAAAAGAACTTCGAACACAAATGCACAATACATATAATCTTATTATAACTATGATATTAAAATCCTATTCTATTTTGGAATTTTAGAGTAATTAATATTTTATTAACCTAGCCTGAATTGAGCTAGTCAGTGGTATTCGGTGTTCCATGCCTTATATAACATCAGTTCACCACATTTTGAAGGTGTCTAAAGAGAGCGCGCCCTTCCAGCAAATTGGCTACAGCGAAAAGGCTGAGTCTGCGTTTATACAACTGTAGCAGAGACTGATAGAGACTTTGCCGTTCTCTTCCTGATTGCCAGGTTCTTGACATGGTACACATAGGGAATCTGCAGTATCCTTCTGAGACACAACATATCATAAGTTTCACAGCTGTAGGGGAGTACCATCAACCAGCACTACATGGTAACCACAGCATTTTGACGCCCATGTCCAGCAGCTTTCATCATAACAATAATTAATATGATACATGATAGTAAACTAAGTATCAGGCTCTCATAACCCAGCTGCTTAAAAAACTGTGTCTGAGATTAACTGGTGACGCCGGGTCTCGAACCCGGGGCCTTTCGCACGCAAAGCGAACGCTTTGCCGCTGAGCTACATTCCCTTGAGACATCGTTCGCTCTAAGGGGCATTAATAGATACCTCGCTGTCTTGCTCACTCAGCTATTTATTCAAATTTGTAAGTATCCGATCGTTATCATGAAGCTCAGTAACGTCTGACATATATCTTTCGATAGGAGAACGGTTTGACTATTGCAACGTCTATTATTTTTTTTGTATCATATTATAAGTATTATTATAGTATTATTAAATTGTATCAAAATTTATAATATTATATTTATAATCATATTATATTTTAATTAAAAAAATATCGACATTAAATAGCATTGTATACGCCTTGACTGTCATGTGGGAAGATTATTGGCTGTCATGCGTGAAGGCTGTCATGCATGAATAGCAATGATTGTCAGCTCTCGCATTTCGCGACCAAGTACAACGTACTGCGACTGAATTGATGAGGAATAGGCTGCATTATGCCACATTATTCAGAACGATGGTTTCCATCAAGAAGTTGTCCAAGAAAACTTCACTTACCTGGCTCTTTTATTACTACTAAAGTACTTGATAGTAGTTGGTGAGTCTAACGGCAACTTATGGCTTTTCTTGCCGTTGACATTAATACATTGACAGAAATTGAGAAGGAAAGGGAGATGGCTTGTTACCTTTGAAAGCCATATTCATACATGGTTTTTCAAAGGTTTTTAAATGCGTTCTATAAAGACCAGTGGCTGAAATATGCCGACGCTGAAACTTGCCTTAACTGTAACATTTCGCGCCCATACGGCCTCAAATCCGGATTCGTTAAATGTATTTAGTCTGTAATGTATCGGCCATATACTGAATAAGCGCAGGTTTTAGACATCTTTTTAAATTAAACCTTAAAGTTCAATAATATCTAACGATGACTATGATGCAAAGTTATTAACACTACCAGTTTCAAGCTTTACAAATACGGCGAATGCAGACCTTATCAAAGGTGTGTAAAGGCTTCCTCTTAATAGTAGGTTGCTCTGTTTAACCATGTCTTGTGACTGTGTAACGCCGTTGACATCGACAGGAAAACTGTTTTGAACAGTTCTCGCCGTTCGTATTGTACTAAGAAATAGGATTTGGGATCTTGAAGCCAACATGGTTCAATCTCTGGTTCCCAGAAATCAGCTGCGTGTATATTATCGTTCAAACGCCTTAATAAACATCCATAAACGGATTGCAGTGCTTTGACAAGCAAGTCTGCTCGTTCCATTTCGTCCTGTAAAGTTATCTTCGAAATATTTTGAAACTGAATCAAACTCACGTTACTCGTCGATAGTCTTAAGAACTCTATTTCAAAACCGGTTACTTTAAAACATATTTAGACTTAAAATATAACACCTCTTTTAATTATATCATCCGCGTTATAAATAAGAAATGCGCAATTTTAGCACAGCTACTCTTTCCAGGCTTTTGGGATTCTAGGCGCAGCATTCTAGCAGTGCCAGTCCGAAACCTGAAGTAAGGAGAAGGGTGATGGCTATCATCTATTTTTTTAACAATGTCGTTGAACAGTAACATGTCACTATCGCGGCAACCGTAATGTGTCATAAAACAATGGAAACTGTTACGATCGTCAGCGGCCTTTAATGTCGTAATATTCAACAGTAGGACTTTGGCAATCGTTGAATTAGACGTTGGCTTCTTATGGAGGTCATTGATATCGACGCTAATGGTCCTGACGGTCAAACGATGGCGTTAATCCATCTGTAAACATATAAACAGCTTTTACTAATACTGAATAACTAATTACGCTCTTCAAGACACCTTTAAAAAGCGTTTCTCTAAGCTTTATATTTAGCAAAAGCATGCAACATCATAAATTAGTTTTACTTGATCATTAAATCATTTGGAAACTGGGAACGTGTTATTGTATTGTATTGTATTGTATTGTATTGTATTGTATTTGGCTATTTATAAAGCGCTTCTAGCGGGAGAACCATTCAGAAGCGCTCCCAGTGCGAGAGACCCCGAGGGAAAACGCAAGTTTTAAGAAACTTAAAAGAGGAAGAGACGTTACCTGAGAGAATAGAAGAACGAACGGACGGAGGAAGCTCATGTTAAGTCGAAGTACGATTCGCGTAAGAGGCCAAAACAGACAAACGAAATCCCTAAGACTTGATGCTAATCTTTTCTTATACTTCTAACAGTCAGTGCTTTAAAAAATTAATATCTCTGTCGACGTCAACGGTCTTTGGTGAAAACTGACAAAACATTCCCAACTATGTGAACGGATACCTTATAAGATGTCATTAAGCTGTATAATTCAAATGTTGGGATAGTTCACGTGTCACTAGGCAACACTTCGAATGGTATATGGTCAGGCGTACCATAGGAGTCACAAGATGCGGGGTTAATATTTAACAATTTACATATTTTGCTTATACACCTTCAACCACTTTTAAAGGTTGCCATATATTCGTCGAAGGCATTGTAAGAGCTGTAATATGCCAAACTAATTTCTGTCGACGTCAACAGCCTTTGTTGCTATAAGATGTCGTTAAACCCGGTATCCATCCATCCATCTCTTAAGCTGTAGTCAAACAGCAACTAACGAACCAACACTTGAATGAGCTGTGTTGTGCGAGAACTGTTCGAAATAATTACACACCTCTTTTAAGTGGAACATTCGCCTTTTAACTAAAAGAAATCGCGGAAAGTGTCCGCATACCTCTCACACCGGTGTTAGAAATAGTTACGGATCTCTGTTAAAAGGAACATTCACCTCATAACTAAAACATATCGGAGAAACTCCGCCACTAACACCGTTGAACCATACTTTTGGTAGTGTCAGTCCCAAACTTGGAGAAAACTAGGGAGATGCTAATCATCCTTGTAACGATACAGCGTCATTTAACACCAACTAGCCATCGAAAAAATGTGAGTAAAGGACTTGTTCAAAGTCCCTACACATGCAGTGACGGTCCCAGATGAGGAGGAGGAGGAGGTGAAGGAGGACGAGGAAGAGGACGAAGAGGAGGAGGTGGAGGATCGAACCCGTTCTCTTTGCGTGGCATATACCTGAAGGAGGTCGACGCTAATCATCATCGTTAGGACACAGCGTCGTTAAACGGCAAATAAGCGTCACTACCGGGTAGTTATATGTAGGGGCCTACGTTTTATAGCATGCAATTTAAACCTAAGTTAAAGAAATTTAACCCAGAAGTCTATATTGTACCGGTGTCTAATGCAGAAGGTGTCAACAAATGGCGCAGCAAAATCAAGCCATATATTTATGGCTATTGTTCTTTCCGTTGATTGAAGACCCTGTAAAGTTAAATAAGATGGATTGCATTATATATACTAAAGTATATATTCCACTGATTTAACGACATTTGAAGCCATTTACGTTTATATAGTCCAAGTTTCTTATGTCTATAACATAGGTACAAGGCAATGCCACACCATTGTGTATAACCGTCAGGTAGTCTTTATATATAATGTCAGTAATATCCTTTAAAAAGGTGTACTATTTTAATTCTATAAAATATGTTTTTAACGTGTTTAAGGGACTGTTCTTAATCCGTTCTCTTGTCTAGTCTACAGTTGATAGCGTAGCAAGCGTCAGAAACATTTCTCTCCATTTGCGCCCTCTAGCCAACCTATGCATGGCATGAATACATCGACAGAAGTTGAGAAGAAAGGGAGATGGCTTGTTGCCTTAGAAAACCATGTTCACAGCGCTTTTCAGAGGTTTAAAATACGCCCTATAAATTTGTCTTAACTGAGTTAACTCTAACATTTCGCGCCAGTATTCATGCTTCTTATCGGGATGAATTTAAACTGCTTTGTTTAACGATACCTTATGCTGAGAGATCATTTAAAAGCTTTCGCTATGACTTATACTTGTATACGGCGAATGCACAGATTTACAAAGGCGTGTAAAGATCTGCTCTTAACAGTTGTTCCATTGTTTAACGACGTCTTATGGATACCAGGGCCGTTGACGTCGACCTTACCTTACTCAAAATGTAGGCTATAAGTCACCATACATGAAAGATTATTAAGAAGCCTGCTCTTCTACATGTACATATATGGCTAATGCAAAGTTTTACAAAGGTGTGCAAATAGGTGATGTTAGGAACCGTAACGCCGTTGACGTCGAAATGGAAAAACTGTTTTTAATTGTAATTGTAATTGTAATTGTAATTACGACAATTTCTGTAGCATCGTTGGTAGCAAGCTACTTCTAGGATGCTTCACACAAACACACACACTGTCTACTGTCAGCGCAAAGGTTAATGCTCGGAGGTTTTGCTTAGCAAGTAAAGTTTCAACTGTTTCTTAAAAACAAGGATGCTTTTGGCTTCCTTGATATCAGCAGGAAGAGTGTTCCAGGCACGCGGGCCAGCGACCCGAAAGACCCGATCGCCCATTTTGGTTTTTGTCACTGGCACGAATAGGCTACATCAGCGGACGTTGCTGATCGCAATCGCGACCGATTAGGGTCGTCCGATAGCGGCCTGATGTTGTCTGCGAGGTAGCGTGGTGCGCAGTTATTCAGGCATTTGTGCACCATGATGCAAAGCTTATACTTGACCCGCTCGCCTACTCTGAGCCACTGTAGATCTTGGATCGCGGTTGTGGTGTGGTCGAACTTTTTAAGTCTCATGACCAGGCGAGCAGAAGCGTTGATAACCGCCTGAATTAGAATGATACTGCGCTGTGGCAAGCCAGCAAAGGCGACATTGCAGTAATCGATTCGGCTCAGGATTAAACTTTGCACCAGATGGCGAGTCACGTCCTGTGTGAGAGACCGAGAAACAGCCCTGAGCTGTCTCAGGATTCCGAAGCTCGTCCTCACAAGCCCTATGATGTGTGACGTCGTTGATAGGTCTCTGTCGAGGTAAAGGCCGAGGTCGCGAACCTCATTCCTTGGCTCGACAGCATCCGCACCAATGACGAAAGGACTTCGATCTAATTTTCCACCCTGCGTGAGGACGAGCACCAGATGAATTCTGACTTCGATGAATTGAGCTGCTGTCGATTGCATTTCATCCAGTCAGCGATGTCACTGATGCAGCTCATTGACATGGACCGCAGACGCTGGAAGTCGGTGAAATCAGTGCGACAGAAGCCATTGACCTGTGAGTCGTCCGCGTAGAGATGACCATGCAGGCCGTGCTTGGATATTATGGTCAAGATGTCGGGCAGTACAAAGAAGGAAAAGAATGGGTCCCAGAACTGAGCCTTGAGGAACGTCACAGGTGAGGATAGTTGCTGTGGAAGAGGAGCCGGCATGGCGGACACATTGTTGTCTGCCAGTGAGGTAGGACATCATCCACTCTAGAGCAGTAGATGACATACCAAAAGACATGCTTCACCTAGAAAATTCACACAACGAGTACTCCCAACTACCTTCAACCACTACTCTTTCCTTACCTTCCGCCACGCAATATGCAAACTTTATGGTATGATTGTTTTGTTTAATCGAGGATCGATCAAAACACCCATAGCTCTCGGAGTTTGCGCCCATTAAAAACAAATTTGTCACAATATTTGATGGATCTGAATGATTTAAAGATGTCTTTCAGCAGAAAAGCCTGTTAACGTCGATAAAAAAAATTGTGCACGGTTCCAGCGTAACCCTGATTTTGGTGGAATATGCATAAGAAAACTTTAAATACTTCTTCATTTATCATCATTATAAATACCGGTTCGCTTAAAAGAGGTGTTTTACTTCAAGGCTATAAGACGTATTTGAAAAGGTGTGCAAAGCGTGCTATAAAGAGGATTTTGTTCCTCCTCCCATTTCTCTTTCTCCTCCTCTCTCCTCCTCTTTCTACTCCTCCCTCCCCATCCTCCTCCTCCTTCTGGTCCGTGTATAGGCGTTGAGAAGAGGAAGGGATGACGGAGTTAGTTATGATGACATATGTCGGATATCTGAACGGCGAGAAACAAGGCACGCAGACGGGAAGGATATCAGATGATAGTCTATCTCGACGGCGGCGCATGGACAACACTGGCCAACCAATCAACCCACTCACCTACCCACCCCCTGCTTGCCATGACCTTCTATGTGACTGTTCCACTATTTCTACTTCTATAGTTACGTGGCGAGTGTTTGGCTTTGAAAAGGTGTATAAGGGACAGTCTGTAATTTACATTTCAACCAGCCTGTTCAACCCTCTCTACTTCAGTCCTGATTCGTTTCAACCCTCATCCTACCCTCATCTCTAAACGTTGGAAATCGCTGCTTATAGGCTAAGCTGCTGCGTCCATTGGAATAAACTGAGGCAGTTTTATGACCAATCCCACGAATTCACGAGTACCATCTCTAACGCTTTCTGAGCGAAGGTCTTTCATTCAAAACTCGGATAGGAATAGGAATCCTATCCCAATTCTGCTCTTTCCCTTTCCTCTAGAAGAAGAGCAGCCCTGAAGCTAGCCCTGGGACAGTCATGAGCATGAAATGTTAGCGACGGCAATTTCTTAGCCTCGGCATACGAGGGCGGGCGGCCAGTCCTCTCCATCGCTGTCTCATCTTCCCGCCGACAATGTACGGGCAGTGTGCTCATACTAGCTGAGTTGGCTATTGGCGTGCAGGTGGAGCAGAAATCTCGAACCAAATTTCTACCCTGGCGGGGATTTCAACCTGCGACGTCTCGACCTTGAACCCCTACCTCTCGACTAACAATCCAGTACGCTAACAACAACACTATCGAGCACTCCCATTACCACTATCTCAGCTTCAAACTTGATAATAAAAGAGAACCTCAACTTCTCCCCAGATTCTCAATCTATTACTTTTTATTTCTAAAACAGTGTCATTAATATCAGTTTGGTATTGGTGGAACGATATTATTTCCTAATGCGAGCAAGAGTATTTATAGCCGTAGGAAAATCTTTAAAAGAGGTGCCTTGGACATAAGAAAATATTCATGTCTATATTATTGGATTTTGACATCAGGTAGGTAGTTTCTGCTTAACGAAATCATATCATAACGAAGGTAATTAGCATCGCCCTCCCTTCCATCCCTGCTTTGGACTGGCATCTCTCAAAGGAATAATTCAGCGGAAAGTGTTCCAAATGTCAGTTCATTGTCACTACAAGCTAATTGATTGGTTATTGTTCAACGTTGTTCGATTCTTCCACTGCATCGTCGCTTCTTTGCAAAGCATTCAATGCTTAATCATATAATATTATAATATTATATTATAATATTATTATATATTAGACTATATATAATTTCAAGTGTGTGACACAATAGCTCTTTCAACACCTTTAAACAGCTTATATAAATGCTATATAGGTATGCGACACAATGAACGATTGTTTAGAACGCGCTATTTAGACACCTTTAAAAAGTAGGTAAATAAGCTATATAAGCTTGAAACGTCATCCATTAGTTATCTGACAATCGTTCCTCATTTTCGTCCAACCGCTGTAATCGCTTTTCCCATCTATTTGGCATTCTTCTTCTTCTTCTTTGGTTCTCTGCCCTTAGGCAGGTTCGTATGTCCAACGGCGCCATTCCTCTCGATGTTGAGCTTCCGCTTTCATCTGTCTGTAGCCGTCCCTCTTTATTGTCCAGTCTAGGAACATTGTTCTTGGTCTTCCTCTTGTCTTTTTCCCTTCCATTCTACCCTCGATGATATCTCGTAGCAGGGAATTTCCTCTCATTATATGGCCAATCCATCTTCTTTGACGCTCTCTGATTGTCCTCATCATGGATCTCTCCTCTCCCACCATTTGCAGTACTTCGTCATTTGTCTTGTGCTCTGTCCAGCTGATTCTCTCCATTCTACGCCATATCCACATTTCGAAGGCTTCTATCCTTTTGATGTCCTCCCCTCTTATAGTCCACGTTTCAGATCCGTATAGAACTACACTCCATACCAGCGTCTTAACCATTCGCTTCTTCAGATTCCTATTTAATTTTCCTCTCAAGAGCTCCTTTCTTTTATAGAATGCATCTTTTCCCATGGCTATTCTTCTTTTTATCTCCGCATGGCACTTCACATCCCTCGTGACCATACTTCCTAGGTAACAGAATCTCTCAACTTGTTCGATGACCACTCCATTTACGGTTATTCTAACTTCTTTTTCTTCTCTTTTGCTTATCCTCATGACCTTTGTCTTCTTGGTATTTATTTTCATTTCGTATTCTGTTGAGATCATATTCAGGCGATCCATCATTCTCTGCAGTCCTTTTTGGCTTCTTGCTAACATTGCCTGATCATCCGCAAATCTCAGCGCTTTCACCAACCTACCCCCAACCTTTATTCCCTCGTTCACTTCTTCCATCGCCTCCCGTACAAGCTCTTCGATGTAGATGTTGAAGAGTATTGGAGAGAGCGGGCATCCTTGCCTCACTCCTCTGCCCATTCTTCCCGGCTCTGAGTATTCACCATCTATTCTTATTTTTACTTTCTGTCCCATGTACAGGTTTCCAATAAGTCTTCGCTCTTTCCAATCCACCCCTATTCTTCGTAATGCATGTATTAATTTCCTCCAATCCACCCTATCGAAAGCCTTCTCATAGTCGACGAAACACACATAGACGTCCTGGCCATGCTGGAGACTTCTTTCCGCTAGTATCCTCACCGCTGCAATTGCATCTCTTGTTCCTCTTCCCTTTCTAAAACCAAATTGATCCTCCCCCAAGCAGTCATCTGTTTCTGCCTTGGCTTGCAGTCTCTTCGCGATAACTCTTAGTAGAATCTTGGATGCATGGGTGAGGAGGCTTATAGTTCGGTGGTCTTCACATGTTGTTGCATTTGGCTTTTTCTTGAGCGGGATCAATATGGTTTGTAGGAAATCTTCCGGCCAAACTCCTGTGTTATATATGTCTTGGCATAACCGCACTAGTTCTGTCATTGCCTTCTCTCCCAGGTTCCTCAGTATTTCAATTGGGATATTATCAATTCCTTCTGCTTTGTTGTTTTTCATATCATTGATTGCTGCCAGAACCTCATCCCTTAGTACGTCCGGTCCTATGTTATCGGTACTTGGTGTTTGTTCTTCCCCGAGATCTTCTTGGCTACTTTTTCCCATATATAGATCCTCAACATATTCCTTCCATCTTTTCCTGATATCGTCTGCGTCCTCTAGCAACTTGCCATCCTTGTCCTTGATTGCGCTTCCGCCACCCATATTTTTCTTATTTGTCAGTGTTTTGACCTTTCCATATACCAGGTCGTGTCTTCCTCGATTCTGTAGCATCTCTAGCTCCTCACACTGCTCTTCCCACCAATCCTCTCTTGCCTTATCTGTTGTTCTTCTTAGTTGATTATTCAGCCTTTTGTATTCACTCCTTGCCTCTTCTGTGCTCTGGTGTTTCCATTTTCTTCTTTCTTCCATATCCCTGAGCATCTCCGTTGTAACCCATGGCTTGCGTGGTCCTGTACCCATCTGGAACCCCACAGTCTTTGTCGTTTCCTCAATCACGATCTCCTTCAGACTCCTCCACCTTTCATCTGTTGTTATCTCCGTACTCAACTCCACCACCCGTTCTTCTATATTTTCTGAGAGTTCGTTACTCTTTGTTTGCATTCTTTCTGTATTCCATTTCTGTTTAACTATCCTTTGCTTCTTTATGAACTTAAGTCGGAGATGTATTGTCATGGCAACCAGGTTATGGTCTGTGTCTGCATCGGCTCCTGGGAGAGTTCTTGAGTTCTTGACACTGTTTCTGTACCTTTGTCTGATCATGATGTAGTCCAGTTGGTATCTTGCTCCATCT